>CM073770.1:63811052-64411052 GCA_037158775.1 Hetaerina titia
TACGATTTTGGCAATTTCACGCATTTACAAAAATTTAAGAATATTTTTTTGCACAACTGCACTCATATTTTCCTATCGAAAATAAATCTAGACAGTAGAAAACTGATCCGACCGTGAATGCTGATTTCTCTATGATAATCGATCATAAATTACTTAAAAGTGATTGCGCACCAATGAATTACAAAATATAGCTGGAAAAACAGTGATGCAGTCGGAGTGGCATTGGAGCATTGTCTTTTTTAATAATTTGCTATTTCTATACCTTTGAAAAAGTCTGTATATGATGATTGCATCACAAAATATGAACCAATGCTTTTGGAAGATTAGGAAACGCTAAACAAACCTGTTGAATTCGCTCTCTATGTGCACGGTTTGCATATACATTTCATTACGCGTACACACACGCATTTCAGAATGACGGATTAGCGGGACGCTGTTTAAGGGTTGTGTCGCAGACAGGTACTAGTGTTATCCATGCATGAGAGAAGTATTTTCGACCGGACCATCGCCTTATTTGTCGCGAGAGAGAGAGGAATAGAATCGGTAGTACACGGGATCGCCGGGATTACCACGGCGCAAATCGTAACTATAACCAAACGATCGGACGCCGTATCACGGCGCCCTGGTCTTCGGCATACAGAATACTCCAGCTAATTCCGGACACAGTTTCAAGCCAAATCCGCATCGCGGGCGACTTTACGGCGGACGCGTGCGCTTATGCGAGGGAGGGGGAGGGGGGAGAATTTAAGCGGGCTGGGGGAAAGAAGTCTCCTTTGATAAATAAAAAGCGGAGAGGAGGGAGCTCTTTGAATTAAAGAACAAGCAGAGATGCGGACAAGGGGATCAGAAGGCGTGGAGTACTGGGGATGGGGGGAGAATGTTACAGGAGGAAGTAGCGGGGAAATGGAAGACGAATGTGGAGGGGAGGAAAGAAAGATGGGGGATAGGGAGGATCAAAGGAGATGGAGGGGAGCATAAAATACTGAGGCAAAGAATAGCGGAACGGGGGAGCGTTTGAAGGGGAAGGGAAGGGTTTGCAGCTAGGATATTGAGGAAAACACGGAGGTGGTGAGCGACACGGAAAGAGCAAACGATGAACGATGTGAGAAGAGGAGAGAAGGAGGAGGCTAAAGGATAGTAAGAAGAAGAAACAAGGAAGAAAAAATTGACAAAGAAGAGGTTAACAGAAAGGAAACTTACTAATGAAAACATGAGAGGAGAAAGTATGTCGTAAGTTGTGGAAATAACGAATGTAAGAAACGGACTTCCTTCACTCCTTGGTTCTAGCACTGAAAAATTATTCAATGCATTCCCTAAAAATCCAAAGCGTAAACATATCAAAATAATCAACTCTGTCTTAGTAAAAACTATAGAGTTGTGGAAGCATTTGTGAAGTCCTCAATTTTAAACATGAGGAAATGAACATGAAGGGAAATATGAGAAAGAGAATATTCGGAAGGGAAATGGAGAGGAGAATGAGGGTTTTAGGCTGCAGTTGGGGAGAAAAAAAGAAAGTATCGGATACTATATGTAAGCGTACGGAATGAGGAAGAGGGGAAGGAAAGCGAAAGAGAATGGTGATTCACCAGAGTACACGTCGAGGTGATAGTGAACATCTCGAGGATCAAAGGGAAACGGTGCCTGAGAGGGAATGAGTAAAGGGAGAAAGTAGAATTCGGAGGACGAGAAGGAAAAAAGAGATAAGGATTGGACTTGAAATAATTAAAAAAGGAAAAGACAGGAAGAAAATGAAGAGAAAACAAGAGGCACGGAAAAGGATTCAATCGGCACGGAAACAAAGTGAACCAGGTGCTATATAGAGGAGGCGAGGAATCTCGTGTGAAGAAAATGAGTGGTTCAAAAATATATGGGAACGAGTCGATGAAAATAGGAAGAGGCAACGGAAGGTTAGGAACTGGAGGGCGAGGAAGCTGGGAAACTATATGTAAAATGCAGCACGAAGACAAATGCCGGAGGTTGATTTTTTGATATCCTTCCTCCTTCATACTCTCAGGCATCCCCTTTGCCTTACTTGTAGCTTGCATCACCTCACCTTATTTTGTTTCTCTAATAACCGAGAGCAAACAAGCCGGAGAGGGGTGGAGAAGAGTTGCCTTGGTCATGTAAACGCATATGGGAGGCGGAGATGACGCCAGCTAGAGGAAAGGAGAGTTTGGGTGAAATAAACGTGGTAGGAGGCGGTATGGGAGGGAAGTGTAGAGAGAGAGAGGGAGGAGATGGATAAAGGCTCAGTGTACTCGACCGCGGGAATTTCTCGCCGTCAAAGAAAGGATTCTCTTCCTTGCGTCATTTTCCAAATGCATGGGATGGAGGGGGGTCGGACCGTGAGTGCGGGATTAGGTTATCATTTATTCAAAAAGGAGATGGGGTGGGGGACGCTGTGTGGGGGGGAGGGAAGTGCGTAGTTGGGAGGATCCGTGTCCAGACGGGGATGGGATGACATAGGGAGCTAGGGAGAGGGTTGGGGTAAGTGGGAAGCTGGAGAGAACGGAGGCTGTAGGGGTGGACGATCTCGAATTTTGTGGGTGGAAATAAATAGATAAATATTCCTTAACTTGAGAGTACTTGATTATCATTTTACTCCGACGAATCCAAGGAAAATAAGTTGTTGGCCACCGTTTATCGTCACTCGAACACGAGACTATATACCCGCAGAAGCTGGAATTCATTTTCCCATTTTAAATGATTGCATGGATCGAAATTAGTTTAAGATACTTGTAAATGGAGAATTCATCATTGTTAACGAAGGATAGTAATCGGGGTTAAAGTTTTGGAAGAGGAAGGTGTATATTATTGTTCATGAGTGACAAGTTATAGGCTGAATTCATACAGGAATTGGATAAGGAGAGTAAAATGGAATGGGATAGCATAGGTTCGTTGAGTTCAGTATTATGTAAAAGTGCATTTCTGAATTTAAACCTGCATTTTTCGGTTAAATATTATGATCCATTAACCATAAAAGCAGTCGCATTTTTCATTTGACGACTTTTTCGATTGATTTCCAAATGATCCAAAGGCGTACCTGTAAAGTCATTACTGTATCCGAAGAAAAAATGGCTCAAAATTCATTTACGAGGTTCTTCATAGGTCATCGGTGATCAAGGTTTAGAATGCAGATTTTTTTTTGCTTTGGATCAGGCATCATGTGGATCTATATAGAGAGTCAAAAAAGTAGAGGGAAAGCAAATTTTCAAAGATCTAAGATAAGGAGCCATCGTAAGTTTAAAGCCCGGAAAAGAGGATAGGGAAATGCTAGAAAACAGAGAGTCAAGGGATTGGAGACTAATGTAACGGGAGGACCCTTAGAAATTATACTTACAAAGGTAGTAAGCTTCCATTTGATAAAAAAGCATTGCAGAAACAGCCAATAATGAATTCACTGGATAGATAAGCTGTTGTACGAGGAAATACGAAACAAGTTTCTTATGAAATTCTATTTTCACAGGTAGCTGTACGTACAGGGGTCTCTTATTCGGCGATCAGCAAAAATATGAGAATATTTTTTTTCGATAAGTACATAATACCGAAGCGCTAATTACGAATATTGGTAATTTTTAATAATAGAATAATGACACTTAAGAAAACCGTTTACAAGTTGAGTAGGCACATCGAATATATATCCAAGACGGAGTGTGGACTTACTAACCAGGATTTTTACTAGATTTAAGAGGAGGTATGACGCGAATGCGTCTCAATAACATTCCTTTTATTTGAGAATGTCGCACACGATTTCCGGCGTTTGTTTCCGATTCAACGGATCTCTGGTCCACACATTTTCCGGCTTTAGAAAGTGACGTTTACCGTCCAAAATACTTAACGCGATATTGCTAAGCGCCACCCTCATTGTTGAAATTATCAAATATTAGAAATATATGTAAATACAGAAAAATGCGTAATTTGACTACAAGTGGCGTTCATTTTGTAACACACGCAATCTAATTTCTTAACAATTATATATTTCATTTTGCAAAAAAATGGCCAAATAATTAAGGATGTTCTCATTCATTGATAAACACAAAATCTGACCCCACTATGAAATACACTTCTTACTAATATGATAACGACTAAACATAAAGGGAAGTTCGAACAAAACATCCTATGGATTGTAAAGCTATATCTATTCATACAACTACAATACGGTATTAAAGCAATATCTTATTGCTTAAAATAAGTAATTCTTAATCAAACTTGGCGGAATGGTCAGTTTACATGATTTTTCACCAGTAGTGTGACTGCACACGAAGAGATTATTTAGAATAAGTATGATAAATCGGCATATTTTACGTTAGCAGATATATTGTGATTTCCATTGCTTTGCGTAGATTTAAATTTTCGATGTATTTTGTGGACCATCAAGATGTCCGCATAATAATTTATCTTGATCGATACATGCCATTTACGAACATTATACACAGCTTATAGAAACACCTTCCGTTTAGATAACGAATTGCGGACGGTGGGAAGGAAAAGGTAAGCATGCACTGAAAAACTGTTTGCGTATTTCTTTGTACAGCGTAGGATTGGCAAAAGATAAAGCTTACTTATTAATTTAAAAATTAAGATTTATGTAAATATGCATTTAATGCGACAGAAAAATAGGTTTAATGCATTACATACTTCGCCATAAATACTTCATTCAACTAAAGATTGGTAAATTTATAGAGGAATGAGATTATGCATGTTAAATGTTACTTTAAGGGAAAATTACATTTTCATAAAACTGGCAAACACTATAAATTAAAATCGTACACTAGAAAGAAACTTGAATTTGAAACGAATGACTTCAAAAGTTATCAAATACACAGGGTCGCACCCAAAAGTGGTAAAACTGATTTTCTCTGGCGCGAACGGAGCGGTGGAGGGGGGTCTGCCTGGCAGGGTAAGGTGGAGAGGGCTCTTAGAAACAGACCGATACCAACCTCAGTCGCCTGCGGGCTGCCGTTGAGTGAGGACACCGTTTTTAGTGAAGCAAGGTTTTTGTCCGCGTCGAAAAACAAAATGAATCTGAATTTAGAGCAACGTTATTCCGTGAAGTTTTGTGCAAAACTCGGGAAGACGGCAACTGAGACCCTCGATATGATTAAGCAGACTTAGGGGACACTGCCTTAAGCCGTTCCACAGTGGCAAAAGTTGTTTAAAGAGGGTAGGGAGCTCGTTGAAGACGACCATCGCTCCGGATGGCCGTCGACGGCAAGAACCGACACGAATGTGGACAGAGTGAGGACACTGCTGAACACAGACCGACGCTTAACCAGTGAAGAAATTGCAGACCAGTTGGGTCTGTCAACATCCAACGTCCAACGTATTATTTCACAGGATTTGGCCATGCGCAAGGTGTGCGCCAAGATGGTGCCGAAAATTCTGAGTGTCGACCAACAGGCAACGCGCAGCTCCTGGCCTAATACGGCGTTTCCACGTTGCCGCACCCGCCCTATTCTCCCGATCTGGCACCACCGGACTTCTTCTTCTTCCCCTTGATGAAAAAATAGCTCAAAGGACGACGTTTTGACTCGATAAAGATCGTTCAAGAGGCTTCGACGAGGGTCATCAACGGCATCCCCAAAGAAAATTTCCAGCGGGCGTACGGGGAATGAGAGCAACGTTATACTAAGTGTGTAGCAGCTCAAAGAGCATATTTTGAAGACTATTAAGTCGATGTAAGTATATCGTCAATAAAATTCTTGTAAAAAAATCAGTCCTACCAGTTTTGGGCGCGACCCTGTATTCTGAATGCAAAGAAATGAAAAAAATCTTAAATTCGTTAGTCGGATCATTTAAAGTAGAAGTACTTTTTTGCATGCATTACTTTAAAACATTCGAATATTCGGATGACCAGTTTAATAAAAATTCTAATGATAATTTCTAATCGTATTAAAAAGTGAAAGCCAGGAAGAGATTTATAAGGAAGAGCTGCTTCCATATCAATTTTCTTCGTCTGTTCACACGAAAATTAATTAATCGTGCTTTCCTGTTTTATTAACTAGTTATTGTTATCTTATAAATGATTATAATTACCATGGGCATAATTATTAGACAATTCACTATTGTGCAATCAAATAATTAAAGTTATATTCATGAAGGATTGTGGGGGAGGTGACAAGATGGCTTAGGCAATTGGTATCAATGCAATTATTTCGCTCAGTGCATTGCAGAAAATTTGTGACAATAGTGAGGGTTTCTTATGAAACCCGATCCAAACCAGGGATTAAGTTACTTAAAGCACGGGGATAGCATCTTTTTTTAATGCGAGTGCTTTGCTGGATAATTTGGAGGTTACTATAAGGATTTTGTGTAATTAACTAATTAAGTGAGGTGTGCCGTAATGCTTATCTGTGAATCACAAACGACGGAAATGCCACGTTCGCCTTTCCTCTTAGCGTAACAAATGCCACGAGTTCAAATAATTTGATGGCGTATCTCTATGGTGTGGCGTCCTCTTATAGGTTATGATTCCTTACCACGATTTTGCTAAAGTAATTTTTACCGATACTTATATTTTAGACTAAAAAATTAACTTAATAATATTAAATAAACACTTCCTGTTATAAATCGTTGAAAAAATTAAACAGGTAACATAATATTTCTTGGATTTCTTTCTGTGCCATATGAATTCTGTAAAGGGTGGCAGTCAACGTTTTGGGGTTGGGTAATGAAGGCAATGCCGGCTTCTGTGACAGAGGAAACCATGTCATATTAGCTTGAAGCCACTTAAGTACGCATTTAGTAAAACGTTATATAGATACAGTATGGCATAACAGTTGATTGAGTTACTTTGAAAATAAATACGTGCCATCACAGCACAGATACCGAGAACTCATCTCAAACTAAGCCATGGCGTGAAACACATACATTCGGGATAATGTGTGAAGTCCCTTTCCACTTACTATGATACAAGTATAGTTACGAACGTTTCTAGTAGCCAGAAAATCGCACCACTTTTGTTTAAGATATTCAATGGCATCACCCGAGATTCAAACCCGTAACTCAACGGTGAGTAACCGAACGTTCTAAACACTAGACTACCACCCTAACAATTTGCAAAAGATAATATGATATATATGCTCAACTATTTACTCTGGGGGAGTCGATTAACTAATTGACTAGGTAAAGAAGCTACGAAATTACATATTTATCATAGCTCAATGATTCCGGAAACATTTGATAATAATTTGCATACAAGCCTCTGAGTGGATTGTTTGATTGAATAAATATTTCAAGGGTGGTCTGAAAAGTTTCCGACCTAACAAAGATACAAGACATTTTTTCTGAAATTTTCTGAGTCGGAAACTTTCAGACCACCCTTGTATATACGATATGTATTCACGTTCACATACAGATATATGACAATTTAATGACCCGACATCCCCAGTGTTTAAACATCATTTTACAATAAAGAGACCACGAGGGGGCCTTTTCATTTGTTGGGATAACAATACATAGATTTAATTTTGACCTGCGAGCTGTATTTTGTGACTGATGAGCTACTTACAGACTACGAAGTCAGTTCACATCCTAAGGAATCCCATCCAATTAAAATTCATGATTTAAACGTTTTTTTATTAAAACACCCGCTGTTCCAAATCATTAGATATCCTTCCTAATCGTGCTATTAGGCTATCTATGTCCAGGAAGAGCAGATGTTTCCGTTCTGAACGTCTTATTGTGTTATTGATGTATCTAATCTTTCCCCCATTTAATTTTCGAATAAAAAAATAAATGCCTGAGAGAGAGGAAATATGTATGTACTTAATTTTTTAATTAGCTGCAGTTCTACGTAAAGAGATGATTATTATTATATTTTAATGGCATTGAATATTGCACCGGTCGTATGACAAAGGAAATACGAGTTCGTAATTTCACTCTATCGTTTGAAATATTGAAAATTGCAGCATTTATTGCATCGTAGTACCCATGCAATATTTCAGATCAATTGAATTAATATTATCAGGTGCAACAATGACAATGCTGATTCACTTTCCGATGACCCCCGAATGAAATTATCTCATTGCTATTTTTAACTGTTTTAGTAAAACCTTAGGGTGCTTTTCCTTATATCTATTTCCATGTGAATGAGTATGTGCATTAATACTCGTATATAGCATACCCTACCCCCTCAAAAGCATTAATATAAACTATATACCACAATAGGCCACTAGGTTTTACCTGGGGCCTATTGATTTCAGACAAATTTTCAGAAGAAATTGCAAAGCAATAGTGAATCGAAACTGTCCCATCCGGAAGGGTACAGCCACTGATCCGAGGGTACGCAAATTAATGAACATTTCCGCCTCAGGTGGACGACAACACTGGAACCCGCCCCTCACTTCCCGGCGCATCGAACCGGCGAGAGGGTTAGGGTATCATCAATTTGACACCGTAACATTCGACGCTAGTAGGCAATGAACGCTCCGTGACTTCCGCCGTTCGTGTGATGGCGTGTATTCATTTTTTATATGCATTTCTATTGAGGGCACCACGATCCATCAGGCGGATATATGCGTGTTTATTACAATTCCTTTTTTTTTTAAATTTCATATATTATAATTGAATCCCGCTTTCACATTTTTTCCTCCAGGGCTGCTCCGTACCTCCGAAGCTCGCTCCACCCGCCCCCCTCCTGGTGATGGAGCTGGGTCTGTACGGAAGGGAGGGCAGGAGCGGGAGGAGGGGCAGGCGCGACGGCGGCCTAGGCGGCGGAGGCGGGGGCAACAGGGGGGCCGTCGGGAAGGGCGGAGTGGGGCTGGGGGTGGGCGGGAATGCGGCCGAGTTGTCCGCGGTCTGATCCTCGGCCGCGCTCTGCTCCCCACCGTCGTCGGCGTCTGAGGCTCCACCGCCAGCCGCGGCCGTCGCTGCTGCGTTGGCTGAGTAGAACTCATGGCGAAGGAGGCCGCAGAGCACGGCAGGCAGGCTGGCCGCAGCCTCCTCCATGGCCAGGATGGTTCCACCACCGACCAAGCCGCGGTGGTAGCGAGCTATTGGAATCCCCGAAGGCAAGAAGGTTGCCAGCGTGTGGGTCGGTCGGGTTACGGGCGGCAGAAGGGGGACGGACAGCCAGTAGATTGGCAAGAGATTGAGAGATGGAGAGAGTGAGAGAAGGGAGAGCAATCCGAGTATTTCGACTACCTGAACTCGAAGATTGTTCGGAGTTATGGCGGAGGAGAGAGTGCTAAGGCTTCCTTGGGTTGAGAGGAGACTAACGGCTGAAGTGCTCTCCAGTCCAAACCTTCAGGCTTGAAACTAGATGATAGGTTTTTCTACTGCTCAAATATGAGAAGTGGGGATTTCTTCTTCAATTCTTCGACAACATGCAAGCTCTTCATGATTATTCAAACTGCAACCGATTGGTTGTTTATGGAGGTTAAAACTAAGTAACAGGCATACGTATTTGTCGTACCATAACGACGAAATAGGTGTTTATTAAAGTGCTCATTGTGAGTGGATGATGTCTTGCCTGTTGTGTATTTTATGGTACAAATTAGGTCTTTCGTTAAAATATCAAATGCAAATTACAGCTCTGCACCTTTGGTGGAACGTTCACAATAATAACTGGAATATTGTTGAGCGTTACGAGATTATCTCCTACATTAGCAAACCTCTTAAAACATTTTTCCTTTGACGATAGGTTGGTATTATGTCCCTAAAATCACTAGAATTACGTGATATTTTCCCAGCTCCATACTGTTGCGTTAACAGAGGATAATTATTATTAAATGGGGTAAGGGGAGCAGTATGTCCTAAAATAATCAATATCTTGTATTGACTCTCTGAAATCAATGAGAGTCATTGAAATGGATTGTATGTTAAAATTAATATTTGACATCACACAGGTGTGAAAATGATTAAAATTAGGGGTATGTCAGGGGCCAGGAACTGAATAAATGTCTTCGATTAATGAGCCAGCCTATTAAAAATTATCATTTAATTAACATTCAAGGTGAAGCCCTCGATATTTGTTGCATATATGTAACTATGTTTATATATATACGAAACAAAAATGATTGTATCTTAGAGTAGGGGGCTAGTAATAAGAGAAATCATAACATTATGGCGTTTTTCTTCGGGTAAGGTACTACGCTAGGAAAATTACCTCTCCCCCAACGTTTTGAACAATATTTGCTAAGGGTTGCTGATAGATGACATCGTCTTCTCCATTTAGCATAGTTTAACATTTAAGCTACTAAAAAACAAAACCTTTTGAAAAAATAAAAAAAATGAGAAGTACTTAATCGCGGGAAAATCATGGATATTGAGATGAAGCTTAAAACGTTTTAGTTGAAATTTCGCAACGACACTCGTATGTGGAACTGGATATTACGATTACCACCAATTATAAAAAGGAATTCATAGCGAATCTTAGTTATTTTTTCCTAATTTTCAATTTTTAAAAATGTTTGTTTAAAGCGTACATTTTTTATCGAGTTTCTGAGAGAATTAAGTTGGTATATGGGTTATGGTTATTTTAGGAAGGAAGTTACATATGTTAAAACACATCAGTAAACATGCGATTAACACAATGACATTTAACATTTGAACCATGCCTTATCATTGTTTGAAGAATGTATTTTATAAATTCATTCGGCTTATTCATAATGAATGAGCAAATCTTATGACATGGAATTAATTTCATAATCGTTAATAAATTAATATCTGAAAACACTTAAATACAACAAAAATGCATTAATAAAATGGTCTTGTTTGTAGCAACAATAATAAAAACACCAATAAATTTGCAACCATGCAAATATGACGGTTGGCCACGAGTTTTGATTCTAATTTTTAATAAAAGATAATTTAAAATATTGTTTTAACTCAAAAATTATATGTGCCACATATAAATGCACACACATGCACTATATAAAAAAAACAGACGTCGAACTAGCTCGTAGATTAAAAAAACCGTCTCCTCATGAGTGTTTTAAAAAGTAACTTCATAACAATCATGCAATTCGTAACTTAAAAATGTTAATTAAGGAAGTGTATCATACAGAATTTAACTGGGAAAAGTCTAATTTTAGCATTGCTCAGAAGAAAAAACGAGGGTAAAATACAAAAAATTATTTTATGCCGCTTTGAATTCAAAATGTTTAGTTATAAATTTGCTTTATCCGTATCCTCACGTTAGTAATAAGTGTGTCAGTGAAGACATCTTCCAAATCCAGCCAAATAGAGATGGCTATGCGAAGCAATGAGACACGGGAACATCCTCCTCCCAGCGAGGTCACTTAACAAATTCCGGAAAACTCGTGAGCCACCCAGCATACTATACACCGATGCCATTCAATATTCAAGCCCACAGCGATTAAAGCGGGCGGGTAGGTCAAACTCTTCTCTGGAGGGGTGAGCTTCTCATTTGGTACTGGGAAGGGGCGAAGGGGCGATAGAGGCACGATAAGGAGAGGTTGATGACGAAGGAGAAGAGCGAGGGGTGTGGCGTGTCCATTGGAAGAGGGTCGAGGAGTGGTGGGATGGTATACGATAATTAACGAACAAGAAGAACCAATGCGAGCTGCTCCGAGGGTGTAACTCACCGTCCGAGTTCCTCTTCGATAGAGACGTCTCCGAGGTTTCCTTAGCGACGGAGTCCTCACTGTGGGAGGCGTTGATTGGACGAGAACCCGGGAGGCCACCCCCTAGTCCGTGACCTCCTCGCCCGACCTCCCCGCTCATGTTTTCCGTCGAAGTGTTGATCTCGGCGAAGCGGCTCTTGACCAGCGACGGCGAGTGGAATGAGGTGCTCTTGTGTCTCCGGATGGTCGGCAGGCGGGATACGAAGGAAGCGTTGTGCTTGAAGCTGAAGTGGAGGGATAGGACGTGGCCGGACGGGATGGATACGTAAATCAAAATCTCTTTTTCACCCACGGGTATTGTAGAAAGCAATCAACAAGCAAGCGGATTAAGAATCACGGGCACAGGTACACCTGAGAAAATACCGGCAACCCTAATTCGAAAAGACTAAGTTACAGGCCCTTTGTCAAGATTAACTTCTACGGGACAATCCTCGACGGAGAATAAGTATTAATGAACTGCTTCAAGGGGATTTCAAAATAAGTGCTTCCTCCTTGATTATGTAAGTTCATTGAAATGATGGTTATATGCTATTCTTAATGTAACCAAGTGTTTTTTTAACGGTCAAGCTGACCTTAAACTACACCCTACGTCAAATGTTAACAATTAAAGTATATAGATGCTGAATTTCTTTCATTTTATGTTTTAGAGTGTCCATATTTGTCTTCTAATAGGGTTTAATTTCATTCTGCGCGAATATAATTTGATCTTGGTTTATTGATTGCTTTCCATTGAAGTGGAAGGAATACTTTAAGCAATACAAGTGATATTTAGAGTATCCTAGTCTAACACACTGGATAGGTGTATTTACATGTAACATGGGCTCTTCATAATTAATTCTTAAAGTAAGGAAAGGTTGACTGTGGGTGACACATAGCTTACATTCATTACACATGTTCGTTTAAAAATAATATTGCTTCAATCTAATCCACGTAACATTTTAAATTGCTTTTAATACAGCTTTTTTGGATGAAATTTAAACTTGCAGTAATAACAAAAAATATATTGAACTTTAATGTGGAAATTATTGAATCTAACAAGTGTCAATAATGGTCAAACAGTTCAAACATATCTCATTGGATTCACTAGCAAAATTCAAGAAGGACGTAAACTCGCTCTCGACAATTTTTGCATGACAGTTAGTAGAGAAAAGAAATATCAATGCCTAATAGTACTTTGTACACAGAATATAAGATTTGTAACTACAAAAAGTTAATTTACACCAACAATTTGACAATGCACAGCAGTGTATGAAATACTTTGGTAACACATCAAACAAAATAATAGGGTGGTGTGTATCTGATTACTTAATATTATGAATTTGATGGCTTTGAGGCTCTACTTTGTGAAAACTCATGATCACTGAATAAATAAAACTTGGTATTTTTTTCACATAAAAAACTTTATGATGATGATGATGTCGCCTATGCGTCGAAACCGGTAGAATTGTAAAGTTTTTGTGTGAAAAAAAACCCAAGTTTTATTTATTCAGTGACTTAACATTAGCTTATGTGAATAGGATAAATGTATCAATTCGTAATTTTAATGAATGTGCATATATAGTATTCTATGCGTGTCCAAAATGTTGAATATTTGAATACATATTCATTATGACATGAAGCCTACATACCAATGCCTCAACAATTAATATTTCGGTAAGCTCCAAAGCTACACTTTAAAATTAGCATCTATAGTATATTAATCACTGCTTCTACAGTAGGGTAGTTACACTAAAGTTACAGCACTGTGGACTAAAAAATTAAGGAGCTACGAATGTAAATGTGATGACATTTAAGTTGCGAAAACTCTCCCGATGTGGAATATCTGCAGTATAAATATAAAAATGAAACATATCATAAAAGGCTACTCAGAGCAATAGCTATCTATATCTGAAAAGCCTTTTAAATTCTATGCATAAAACTAGATATCGTAGAAAAAATATTCAAATCACAAACAAGTTTACGACAAAGACATGAATCAATAGACGCTTTATTATTAATATATATATTTGTTATTGGAAGAGAATACTATAAGATATATAAAATATTACCGCGGGAGAATTCATCTGCAGGGAGAGAAAAAATCACACAAATCATTTATTAACAAAAAAGTTGTATTTACAAATTAATCATCTAATTAGAAAACATAAACACGTTTTCCTCCATGTAGATTCAATAAAACTGAAATTACAGCACATGCAGGAGGAAGTAGAGGTATTAAAGCTAAAAATAATTTACCAAAAGTAGAAATCAGATCCGTGAACACTACAAGGCAGAGTATTCTAATGGTAAAGCCCACATGGCGGGTGACTAGCTAGAACGGCGAGGAAGTATGCAAGAAAAACTTACGTGAATGCCAGGGTGATTGAAAGGGTGAACGCCGAGAAGGTGAGGATGTGGAGTTTTGCCGCAATTTAGGAAGTGGCGACTTTTTAACTTTGAGAAAAGTTTGGGGAGAAAAATAAGATAGAAACCCTACGATGTACATGTATGGATTTCAGGTTTGACTTTTGAACTGTATTAATACAGTTCAAAAGTCGCAACACTTAGGAATACACTCGCACGATTCTCTACGATTGTCTATCACGTTAAGTCTGTGATTATAATTTGTAAGATAAATTAAAAGATAAAAGAAACCTGGACAAATACTGTATGGTTTAAGTCAAAATGTTTTAGAGAGACGCTTCATGTCACTAAGCGTAATATTTTTAAGTCGGCCTTCATGTTTAGCTTAAAAATTTGACTAACATTAAGTTTACACAAATTATCGAAGAAAAACAAAAAAAATGGAAATGCTATAACTTCATCTTATTCTATATTGTGATGGCATTGCATGCCATATTTGAATGTAATACAAACTAATTTAAAAGAGGATATTTTTCCACGAAACCTTAAACTGAAGTATTTTTTCCTTAAAACGTTAGAATAATCTGTACGCAGGTTAAGAAATATCACCATCAACCGGAATTTTCTTTGATGCAACTTACCTATGAGGTAATAAAAACTAAAAATACTTACAGACGATTTTATATCACATTGTACTAAATGTATCCATACATCATGACACAAAAATTAACTTGGTTTTTCTATGGCGAAAAAACAATAATTATTAATTTTAATACTCGGTACTCATTATAAGTGAACAAAGGCTTATTAAAATTTTGTTTTTTTCTTCTATTTTTCACATTGCGTAATGAAATTATACTTGAGATGATTAGAGAGAAAAAAAGAGGTTGAAAAGAGGAACGTAAATCTATTGTTGCGTAACGATTCGATCCAGCTATAATAATACTCGTATATACACACACCAAAAGAGGACTGGCGAACATATCTAAATTTTAAATTGAATGTGCCAAGAGTTGATCCGCGTTTGGACGCTCTCCAAATCAATGGTCTCAGTAAATGCCGACTCTATTGAGTTAAAGTCATTCAGAAATATAATTAGAAGACCTTAACGACGATTAACGAATAACTCTTCTGGCTGTACGGAGTAGGTAAATTCTCTCAATTGTGAATAACAGGAATTCATAAGCAAGAAGGTTGAACAATCCGATCAAACTAACCACATTATTATTATTTCAATTTTATTCACAATAAAAAATTTCCAGTCAAAGTTGAACGCTAAAATGACTTGAATCTTAAACATTTCTTTAACCAAGGAAAAGAAAATCTTGCATTCACTCGGTATTAATTATCTCTGCGAAGTGTAGTCTGATAATCGCATTTAAACTATATTCTTCTGACACCAGTAAATCATCCTCAAGACAGACGTCTTATCATTGTACAAATACTTGGGAATTTCATAGTTCAATTGAATATAAGTTTCTGTGGGTTCTTTTTCTGTTGTGAAGAGAGTGCTCTTATGGGACAGCGACAGTAGCAAGCTCAAATGAAGAAAGCAAAAAAATGACGTTCAGTTAATAATAAGCGAGAATAGAGACAAGCGGCAAAATTACTCGTTTCGTAGCATAAGAAAGTGAATTAAACTCCATGCTTAGGTTTACTGCAAAGTTGTTTCGATGCCAAAAACCAGGGAGTACATTTGAAATTTAAAAAAATGCTAATACAACCTCAAAATAAGCCTTTGCTGGTTGCCTGTATGCAAACTGCCGGAAAAAGTTATTGAGATGAAAATCCGAAAATTACACGTCATTTTTACGAATAATAAATCAATACTTTTGTTAATTTTGTGATTAAGAAACATTTGAAACGTTCGTTTTTAAGATGTTTTAAAAATTACTGAAAATTTCCACCCGAGAGCCTGTGATGGCAACGATTGGAACAGCTCTGCAGTAAACCATGCCAAAATAGTCACACGTGGAAAGACTTACATTAACGATGATGTCAGGTGCGTTTTCTCCCTATCCTCCACTTTGGTTCTGTTGCTCAGACAGTCACATCCAAGTTACAGTAGAGAAGAAAGTGAAGGTTGAGATTGGACAGGGATGAGGTCATACGTGGGGTTTGGGGAATATTTTTGGGACCGAGAGAGAGATGAAAATATGGAGAGTAAGGAAAGGTTTCAAAATGCAGGAAAGAGAGAGAGAGAGAGAAGAGAGGAAGGAGACAAGGAGAACCAATTTAGATCCGTTGAGAAAGAATGTAAGTTTTCGTAAGCGTCGGAGATAGGGACAGACATAGATATGAGAAGAGAATTCATATTTAGGAGAAACTGCACATTCTAGGATATTAATTACCTTACGATTACTCTTTTCAACATTTATATATGAAGGGACACGCTAATTCACTATAAAACTGAGACAAATCAAATATGACCATAGAGTAATAGAAACATTTCCAGTACTGATTGTGAATAGAATGAAAGGTGCTATCAACTAAGTATTGATTAATTAATCTAAAACACTTATATTACTGTTACATCCAGCTACTATTTGCTTTATCATCATATCACTCGCAAACATGTTTACACTAAATTCCAGTAAAGTATCCAGGATTCCAGATGTATTGTTAAATACATTTTCTAACTTAATATACTCCTAAATTTTAAAGTCTGGTCCCTAACATATGCGTTGCTATACTAAACTAACAGAAGCAATCGCAAATCATTTTGATTACATCAGTTGATATAAATTATTTCAATTTGAGTGAAAGCAAAGTTTTTAACACTAATATTCATGCTCTATAAGCAGTGACTGAGATGCGTTAGCTTCATGTTTAAAACAGCTGACTGACTGGCATTTGTGGGTAAAAGCAGCTATTGTGCTTTAAAGTAAAGTGATATCCGAATATTTTAGCGCTAACGCGAAATAAATTATCTGCATATGAGTGCGGCAATAGTTTCCATTCCTTATGCCTTAGTGTTGATTTTACAAGACAACATGATTGATAAATCAGTCCGATTAATAATTAATAAATTAATGCAGCTAAGTAATATCAATTGGTAAACATATAAACTAAATCTATGTATTAATCATCAAATTCTTATTAAACTATAGAACTGTAACTCATGTAATTCTTACTAACGTATTCTTAGAATATTGATTTAATGGTAATGATTTTTGGATATGCATTCAAACGGAACTTGGCTAAATTTGTAGTGGTAGTTCAATGAGCTATTTTAAAAATACGATATCGTATAAATGATTTTTTCCATTAATCCCCGTCATCTTTTGTGGGAATATAAAATTAAAATTGGATTTAAAAGGGGTAAAATAGACAGCCTTAAAAATTTGTCTGAATACTACTGATACAGCTCATCCTTACAGTTTCGCTTCATTTTCCATTTTTGTATCCGCTTTTACAGATCGCTGCGATTGCATAGCCATGCGACGCTGCATGACTAGTATGTCAACCGCAAATTACTCGGTATAAGAATAACCGCATGATTGCGAACGTACGGCCGGTCGGGAGGAGCCGGCTCCACGACACAGCCCCAACCCACCCGGGATGGACACTCACGATGGCGGGCTCGGCAGGGGGACCATGTGGATCTTCCAGGTGGCCACGGACAGAGAGTGCTCGTCCGCCGCGTAGCATCGCCAAAGGGCTTGAATTAGCGACGCCGCCGGCTGCCGCCGCCGGATCATGTGCTTCTGGCGCTGCTGCTGCTGGACTTTGAGGGCAAAACCTGATCCTAAGATGCCCTGTGATGAGTGAAGAAGGACCGATTTAGGCATACCTTCCATACATTCAATTTTACAGCCCAGTAGAGTGCGGAAATCGTCACCGCAGTTGGCGGTACCACAGATGTGGCGACGAGAGAAAAACAACGATCGTTAAAGGTAACAGTTTCAGGCTTAACTTTGTGGAATTCCTTCATGATGAGGCTAAAAAATAAGGAAAAATGTACACTTCCACACACTTTTAATAGAACACGACCATGGTTTCGATGCTGCGCATCATCATCAGGTACAATCCATAAGAATGTTTCAATTTACATAGCCAGGTAGGGGAAGTAAGGGAGAGGGGTGGTAGTGTAGGTGGAGCAATCATTGGTGGCTGAAGGGAAGGTGAGGGTGATCTATTGGACGCAGACGGGGGGGTGTTTGCTTACAAAAGGGGGGTGTTTGCTTGCAAAGATTGACCCTCATTGGTTGACTCAACTGAAAGATTGACAACAGATCACAATTCGCCAAACATCTCTTAGACCACAACCATTCCCGTAACTTCACAGCAGACGTTTTACACACGGAAACGAAAGGTCGTTGGCTGAACGCTCTGGAGGAGTTGGAAATTTGGGAATCCCTTCAGCCCGGTAATCTTGAGGTGGTCAATGATATCCTTTACCTCTCGCGTTCCCCTCTCCTTAAATTCTTAAATGCCTTCCCACACCAACCCCTCCCCCACTAAGGCAGTGACAGTTACCGTCCCTACGTTCATGAGGGCCAACCTTTGTAAGAAAACACCCTCCTTTGTACCGTCTGCGTCCAATAGATCACCCTCACCTTCCCTTCACCCACCAATGATTGCTCCACCTACACTACCACCCCTCTCCCTTACTTCCCCTATCTGGCGCCTGACTATATAAGTTGGAAAATTTTGCTGAATTGTACCTGATGATGATGCGCAGCTTCGAAACCATGGTCGTATTGCATTAAAAAAGTGTGGAAGTGTAAAGTTTTCCTCATTTTTTACACTCAATAACGATCGTTGTCTGTCATTTGTTCAACTCCCATCAAAACACAGAGCACGAGTTATTGATGTCTTATTTCCTACCGATGTTGACGAAGGCATGATGATGGGGTATAGAGGCGACAAAAACAAGCAACGCAAAACGGAATTTATGATAAGTAACGTACTTGTTCCTTCCTTGTGGAAGACTATTTTTGGCGGTAGGTCAGACCGACCACCACAGCGAGGGGCCTCGGAACTGGTTCAATTTCCGTGAAAATGATGAAATTTCATTCTAGATACATTTGTTATTCCCATCCCTGCTTGAAAACTTCGTGGAAAAAGAAAAGAATCATTGCCTTGCATCATGGTGACATGCGTGTTCCTCCCTCCAGTCTTAGGACATATTTCGTGCAAATTTCTGTGCAAATTCCATTACTATTTTGCTCAGAAAATATGTTGAACTTGGATTGTTTTTCACAATCTCACATCATTATTTTTTTATCATTAAAAGGCATAGGAAACTGGATATAAGGATGAAAGTCGGCAGGAAATTCTTAAAATCAGTTAGGTTCGTTGATGACCAAGCTTTAGCCCGTCAGTCAGTCAAAGGGCTGCAAGGATTGCTGAATGAATTGAAAATTCAGTGCGATTGATGTGGGATGAGAATAAATATGAATAAATCAAAGGTTATAGGGTTTTGCAGAAAGAGAAAGGCTAAGTTAAAAATTCAAATAGAAGGGGGGAAAAATAGTATATGGAACAGTTTACGTACCTCGGAAGTGTTTTGGACCAACACGGTCAAAGTAGTATGAACATAAGGAGAAGAATTTCATTAGGCCAAGACGCTTTTATAAGGAGGGAATAGATGGCAAGGATGTTGAATTAGGATGTCAAGAAAAGGCTAGTTAAAGCTTGGATATGGAGCGTAATTATGTACGACGCGTAAACATGGTCACTGAAGCCGTAGGATAAAAGTAGATTGGAGGCTTTTGAAATGTGAGAGTGGAGAAGGATGGAGAAGGTGAAATGGACAGAAAGGAAAACAAATGATGAAGTACTGGGTAAGGTGGGGGAGGAGCTTTTATTGGAATAAAAATTGCTAATAAATAAAAGTTGCTAATCGTCATCATGCAATCAGATTTTCAGTGGAACTGACAAAGTATTAAGACAAGTTTTAAAAATGTTAAAACATTACCTATTGGAATACTATTTCACAAACGCCTTTACCATTTTGATGATTATTTACGTTCGAGTTCTTGGACGATTGAAGCTATTTAAAATCGGTTTATTTTAAGAACATAGACTTTCAATAATACTACTGATGCTATCATGCTGGTATTGAATTTGAGAGAATTTTGGTCATATCCCCCAAAATCTGATATTCTAGAGCTGTTTTTGTAAATCATATTTCGATGATCGCCTCGTGGCAATGCCGGTGAACTGCTTAAGAATTCAGTTCCGCTTCGGGTGAAGAGGATAATGACATTAAAACGGAGAGAAGGATGTGCCGTTTCCATGCGTTATCCACTTTGAGCTCCGACCCTCGGACTTTCCCGAGTAAGCGAGCAGACATACTTAGCACTAACTTCTTCCCATAATGAACGAAAGGAACGCCGTTTTTATGGAGCCTGCTTAGGTTTAAACAGTCTCGAAGGGCCTGGATATTGCTGAAGGCGTTTCTTCTTTGTAATTGGGGCCGTTGCGAGGCGAGTCGGCCAGAAATAAAAAGGTGAATTCGTGTAGTTAAGGGTGTCGTTAAAGGAGTATCTCTCGCCATTTCCCGCTTCTTCCCCATCTTGATTTCCTCTCATCTCCTTCTCTTATGCCACAGTGCCTGCATCACCATCACTTTCTCCGCAAAACCTGCCCACACCATTTCCTTCCCTCATAAGTGGCACATCAATCCATTCACCCATTTACTACTCTTATACAGCCATATTTGGACCGACAAGCCGTAATATCTCTAGTTATTCCAAGTGACCCCTACCATTCTATTTAGGTTGTATTTTCTCAGGAGTTCAAGGTTGGAAAACTCGAACCAGAGAGACACACTTTAATACACACACACACACTTTTTTTGCATTAACTCTGGTAACGTTCTCCTTAATATGTCACAAACACATCTGCTGCTAATTCTTTTATATTTTTTAATATTTTTAATGCTAGCGTATGGTATAGCAGAATATGACAAATATTAACGAGATCTAGTACAAGTTGGAATTTTATGAACAGATTTCATATCCTAATTTTATGAATATCTCCTCTCTTATAAGTATTCCAGATTACCTAAATATAAGCTAATCTTCTATTTTGATGAAATATACTTTCTAGTAAAATTTGAGCCGAAATGGAACGATTATGGTGCAATGTTAACATAATCAAGTGACCTTTATGAGTTTAGGGAGATTGGCATATGCATAGTAGAGCAATTTTGATAGTGCATTTGTGAGGACTCCAGCCGTTCAGAGGCTATCTTTGACGGCTGGGGAAACATTAGTAAACTGTGAAAACAATATGACGGCTTTTTCTTATAGAACATATCACCAAATATACTTTTAGTTGTGACTTAAGATTTCATTTCAATCGGAAATTTGTGATATTAAAAATAATTGTGATAATTCGCAATTTTTACGATCGACAGGTCAATGCTTTCGACGTATTGAAGCGTAAATAAAATTCTTAGTAAACCACTGCCATTAAATTTTTTTTATTAAAGCTGCCAATAAATTCAATTTAACTTTTCCTCAACTTCTTTAGTCCTAAAAAAACTGCCGAAAGTTCAATTAATGCAGAGTAAATTCCTTGTTTCCTATTCTGCAGGAATTGACATACCAAAGAATTTATAAACAGTAAATTGTAATAATATAGCGAGAATGGTAACTGGAGACCACAATCAGGCATGAAGCAAAGGATTCCGCGAGTTATCGTAGTACATGCTACTTGGAATTAATGAATTAATACTCTTATTTACAATTGATAAGGCACCGTTTATCCTAATTTCATAACATTATTTTAATCAATTCCTGTTAGTTGGTCGCTTTTCGACAATACATAATTTTACTGTAATTTTCCATGGATTATACAAAAAAATAAAGGAAAAATATTTTATCAGGAGATATATTCGAGTTTTACGTAAGCATCGGTGGTCAGGAAGGTAACTTTTATTCTATAAAAATGTTTTTAAACATATTAAAAAAATAAAAAAGTTTAAAAAAATATTTATTTTGAAATTTTTTTTATTTGATTCAGAAAATATTTCTTATACATATTTTTTCTTGTATTTTTTGCTAAGTTTTAAGATTAAGCAGAATTCAAGGGGTCCCTCAATATAAGGACAATTTTCAAGGGACATTTAGAAGGCGTTTTTGGCCCAAAAAATGTTCATAATTTGAAAATTAAATGGTTAGAGATTCCGGGACTTGATGACTAAAATTGTTGATCCCGGGCACGAGCGTTATGTATCAGAAACGGGATTGAAAAATTGCTGGAAATCCCGAAATTTTCACGTACACAGGGGTTGTAGGTTTAGGTCATTCTTCAAAGTGTCTTTAACATATTTTCCATATGTAATTATGTTTGCACAAAGGCGATTGTCCGGCCAGAAGTTCTAATCACCGCAAAAACCTCGGATCAAACAATCGGATGCTATTCGTCCTGCTTCAGGTTGTACATCTTTGATGTGACAATTTACAGACGTACTCAGCAGGCATCTATTTCAAAACATTCATCACGTTCCAAGAAACTGCGGGAGGTGCCGCAACAGTAACTTTTAATAGAGTCATCCGTTAATATGCATTTCAATGCAAAATTTAAGAGTGTAGAAATCATTCACCTTGACCGAGATTCGAAGCCGGATCCCTCGATGACAAGTACTTTAGCCAGTTAAAGCTATCCATCGGTATCCATAAGCTATTCCATCACGTTATTAATTTATTTTGATTTTTTTCACCAATGACTTTTAACTTTACGATTAAGAATAATTTTCTAGAATTTTTCAAATTGTTATGCTACCATATTGTCTTCTCTTCAGAAAGGCATAAATCATTCCTGGAGAGTGTTTTTCTCCTATGTGCGCGTAAAACTGGACTACAGGGAGATGTAATCAATGCTGTAATGTCTGTAATTTCGAAAGAGATTGCCCCAAATGATCCCCACTGTGAGATATGATTTCAAATTCTAAAAAACTAACGATCAATAACAAGGGCAAAACTGACGGGTATCGACCTTAAGTAATAAGTCATTTAATAAAATCAGGATTATAGCAGCACGCAATACTAAATATTTGTGACCCTTTCTCCGTTCGCATAAAGGGTCACAAATTAGAATGAAGCAATGATTTCGATGGGAAAGAGGGCTTTGTGGTGGGACCCATTTTTATCAGCATAGCTATGAATCGACGAATCAATTTCATTATATTTTGTCTCCAAAGCTTTATTCCCATCATTGATGGGTATAAAGATACTAATAAAAACTGTAATTGGAATTTTCGACGTTAAGTGGTCAGATTAGGGTCGGAGAAAGACTAAATAAAAAACTCTATTTTCAGCTTTTATACAGCCAGGTCTACCTTCTGGCGGTTCAATATTCATTGCAGTTTCTTCAAGACTAATTTTATAACAAATGTTTGATAACATTTTAACTAACAATGAATACTAATGACGATTTTAATGAAAAAAGGGCGCAGAAAATGTTAGAAAATATATAAGGTGTCTGCCAAAACGCCATTAAGACCATGATGGATGTTTTTCAGGCCCACTTAGGAAGCCTGTAGTCACTGATTGGTAGGGGTTACGCCCCGTCAACTGGAATATTATAATTGGTTTATTTATTTATATACCCAGCAAGCCACCGCTAGGGTGTTTTGACAGGGGGTGCATACACACCAGAATAATGCCATAATACGTACCACACCCGAACATAACCCTACCGTGCTCGGGCAAAGTTATAATGATCCCCTCTCGTTCATGGAACAAATGAAATCTTAAATCTATCTCTTCTACACTTAATGGTACTACATGGTTTTAAAGAGACTTACGATCAGGAAATATCTTTACATGTCGTTTCAGTATTCATATGCATAAATGCCATTATATGACAATCGTATTGGACATTAATTATTTGCTATTTAAGCACGCTGTGCATTTCTTTCAATTTTTTATTATTCTTGTAGTTTTTAACTCATGCAAAAACTAGGGACAAAATTAGTCTTTTTCGTAAATAATCCTCCCATGAAAACAATATTTACAGGCTTGGACTACAATGTCCAGTTTAACAAGGAAGTTATACAATCGTGTAGGTGCCAGAGTTTACAATTGAAATCACATAGGACTGGATGTAAAGTAGAATGCTTTAAATCTAATTGGTATCACTTTGACTTTCACATGTATTATTTAAGACCAATCAATTTGATCAGAGAACATGACAAATATTTACGCAGTTTTTCGAAATGATTAAAGTATCTGATCTGGAACCGTTTTAAACTTACCGCTGGAAGGGCAAAGAAGGAAATGCCCAAAAGGGCACAAAAAGATGCGATGACCTTTCCTTGCCACGTAACCGGAACGGCGTCTCCGTACCCCACGGTACACAAAGTAATCTGAAGGCAAAGGATAAACCATGTCAGTGTTTCGGATTATTTTAAGATAACCGTCATTTCATATGTTTACATAATTTTCAGCATTGGATAATGTAAATTGTGCAATAATAAAGGGCGATACAACTCGTGAAAGGTGTTACAGAAACATGAAAACCTCAAGAGCGCTAGCGGCAGGAAGTTTATATGATCATCTCCGAGAAATATATCCAGGGACAACAAGTTAAAGAGAAAGGGATACGTATTTAATTTCTCTTCTTGTGGGCTCATTTAGACAATATCACTGCGAACTTTTCCCTTCGCTTATGAAACAAATGCTTTCATGAAAGCATGGCACCCGTAAAAGTTTTACGGCCAAATAAACTTTCTCAACAAAAAACGAGGCTAAGGAGAGTGGTTTAAATTGTGTGTGATATAAATTAATTTTCATAATTGCTTCTTTTTAATGAGAAAACTACGAAGTGATGAGAGGGGGTGGGGACTCACGTAAGACTACAAAATTAGTGCTCTTGTCAAGAGTGGAATTTTGGAGTGAATAAGAACCACCTCTCGACCACAGAAAGATTCAATAACAACGCAAAGATCGCAAAGAAATGAAATAGTATCCCAGTACAACATGGTAACTAATTTCAGTATTTGTTGAGCTACAATGTAAAGGACACTCACGACTCCCCACCAAAGTGCATCGGCGAAGTTTGAGAACGCTTTTGAATTGTCGTCCTTCTCAGCGAGGTAGACTAGGAAGGAAGCAAAGATAAGTCCCAGGAACCCAATGTAAAGCGTCGTGATGAGTTCCTGAAAAGAGAAAAATTGTACAAGATATACCTAGCGAAAGGAATAAATTTTTCTAAATCAAATGTTAAACTTTACATTTATACATTGCAGGATATTAATTCAAACAAAAGAAATCGCTATGCAATTTATAAATTTGGATATTGAAAAACTTTTCACGAGTGGCAAGTACCATTAAGGATGCACGAATACTACCTTATATTTTCCCTGAAACTGTGTTTCGAGGAAGTAGTTCATTGAAATAAACTCAGCAGATTTTAGTTTATTTTGGAAATTATTTTTCAAAGATCGCCGATAATAATCGTGAAACTAGTTTTATGAACATTCATCCTTTAAAAAGAAAGGAAAACAAATGAGGAAGTGTTGGAGATGGTAGGTGAGGAAAGGGGTTTGTTGAGAGAAATCCTATGGAGGCAGGAAAAATGGATGAAAGGCGTAATGAGCGGTAGTGGAATGTTGAAGAAGGTAATAGAGGGGAGAATGTTGGGCAAGCGAGGAAAGGGCAGGAACAGGATAGGGATGTGGGACGGGATGAAGGGAGGAGAGAAGTACACAGAGATGAAGAGGGACCTGATGTATATTAGGTTGCTGGATTTGGTTTTGTTTGGAGTTACAAAATGTTTATTTGATAGTATTGTCCATCGAAAAACCTACCTTTACCGGTAGATTACCTAATAAAATCCTTTAAAAGAAGGACTGATTTTGGTGCTTTGCTGATTTTTTTAATTTTCCAGTTGAATTTGAACTATGAAGAAGGCATTCTTCTCTTTGCAATCAACGACACTGGATCTGAGAATCTATTTCACCCAAATTTGTAATGAACATTTTTTACGGTTTACTAATTAAATAATTAAATGATAACTATTTGATATATTTGTTTCCTTTGGCAATACAAGAAATATTTCGTTCTGGCAAGTGGTGTGTAGCACTCTGTAGAGAGGACCGTTGTCATTTCGAACAATCGGATTATCATCTCAAATTGAATAATACCATGTTACTTACTTGTTAACGACATGTGTTTTATTTTCCATTTTTTACTTACATCACGTAATTAGAGTAATTAAGAAGGGGTTTCACCAGCATTCCCTAGACACTATTTATGTGACTAGCAATCATTTCTCGAACTCTCAGATGAATGAAGTTTTTTAAACCAATTTATCACTTCAATAATTTTTATTTCATCAGGAAAATTAACAATCAAGAGATGAAACAATTGGCAAACAAATTATTGAGAGACTTTTTTGGACGAAGCATAATGTCATAAATACACCTTCATTTAATTGTTTAAGTAAATACATTATTTTACTATTTGTTAGTGCATTGCGATTATTAATATTAGTACCAGTCTTTTCATACGCTGGATAATGTTGATAAATGGTTTTATGATGGATTTCATTTAATTATAACCGCAATGCCGTTATCTTGGGAATTAAGCACTAATAGACTTCCTTCAAGTTACCCTCAACATTAAACTGATTATACTAGAAGATTACATTACCATGAACTAATGTCTAATTTCCTGAACGCCGGGCAACACATTTCAGTATAAGGTATTCATGCTTCAACATGAACGCTATTGCCCCTGATCCCATGCCCATGTCATAAATGCCCATTTCATAATACTCTGACCAAACGATAACGTGCGAAATAGAATTAAATATGCCATGATTTAATGGCACTCAACGATCTGATCAAGGCTAAAGGCACTCAAGTGATAAATTTGGCAACAAAACATCATTTTTTTAGAAAAATGATTTTTTTATTATTTGGTTTTAAAAGTTCTACAGTCGAGGCCCTGCTTGCTAACACTGGCCTCACCTGGCGATGAGCGTAGACGACGGAACCAAGCAGTTTCCAAGTTCCGCCCCGGCGGTCCATGCGGACCATGCGTAGGATCTGGAAGAAGCGGAGACCTCGGAGGGCGGATGCGGCAAACACCTGTCCGCCAGAACCCATGCCGAGCACCACGAACGAAGCAAGGATAGTAGTGACATCTTCGGGAGATGGAAAAAGAGTAGACGAATAAAATACATACGTGGGTACTGATTAGCCTGGATTGAAATCACACTCTTGAAAAGAAATATATACGAGTACGAGAATATACTCATGCGGCTGTATATTTCTAGACCATTGCTATACAATGGTATTATAGTGGCCAGTGAGCGACTTTCACAACAAAGACAATACGTAAAAGTGCTTTCTTATCAATCGCTTCAGTAAAATATGGCATAATTTGACAATTATTCAACTCAGCCTCCAGTCTCTTAAGCGTTACTTATGCTGGTGATCAGAAAAATGCGGAAATTGACATTTATGCTATAAATTTTCGTCGAAGACGCAGGATAACCATTCTGCTCACTTGAAATGAATTGAAATTCTACAGATTACCATTATCTTCAGAATTAATTATATTAAAGTTGTCCATAAATTAATTAATTCATCGAAGTTCATAGCTCAAACATCATGACCTAGACTGAACAAAAATCAAGTTTTAATTACTAGAGGTATTTTTTACAAGAACAAACTCACCTATAATACAAAAGGGTCTTCGAAGAAATTTTAAGCGCCCTATGGCGCCTTGATAACGGGAACGACATCCTGATGACCACAGCCTGAAATATATAAATATATTATTTTAATATTTGAAATATTTAATCTTCCCATACGATTTGAAAAACTTCAGCTGAATATAGAAATGTCCATTTATTTTGTTTCCGAAATTATGGAATCAATCCACCATAGCACATAATAGGCGCTCCCATCGTCATAGTACGCCAAGAACATTTAAGAATTTTAAATGCTGGAACTTTTAATTCTTACTTTTAAGCTTAATTAATTAATTTTTTAAACTTTTAAGCTTAATTAAAATCTTAATTAAAACTTATTAAATATTTTATATTTTTTACAAACTTGGATTATTTCTGAAAGAATATGTTTCGAAGAATTTATACCAAGCAGGTAAAAGATTTTTAGGCAACATTTTAACGGTTGTTCAAAATGCCGTGGACACCGAGTATGAATTATAATAGCCCTTACCCTTTTTCCCCATTTCAGTTAATTTTATTGCATGCTCTCCTGGACGGACAGTTTTATTTCCATACTTACCTAAGGCAAAACTCTATCGTGAACCAAATCACCACCACGGTTTCCATATAGAATAGTATAATTCCGGCTTCCTTCTCGTACTCTTCAATCGTCGAGAACACGCTAAGGGCCAGGCACATGAAAACCATGCAGAATCTGCAGTGGAAAGGAAAAGGATGATAATTCAACATGTGATGGAAATTTCCTCTCTCTCGATTGGTTTCCACAAATTACAGAGTAAAATCCCAAATGGCCAGGGTAATAAGACCTCATTTGAGTCAATTACTGCCATTCATTATTATTACGAAGCAGAACTCTGAGAGTATGCACCTTAACGGATTTCAAATCTTACATTGAAATTTATCACTACCACGCAGATGAGTGACCACATGTGAAATAGTGTGCTATCCATTCAAATGGAAATATTAATATTTAATGATAATTTTATTTTTATCATAGATAATAGATAATTAAATAGTGAATAACAAGACAAAAATTAATACTGTGTAAGATACTCATGGAAATCATTTTTCTTAGAGAAATAACAACCTCCGTAGGATACGGGGATCATTTTCTCTTCCAAGCAATTTTTAAGGCATTCATTAGACAAAAAAATAAAGAAAACTTGGTATCCATTAGAATATGAAATATTTTTCAATTGTATTTTCATAAAGAATTTCAATTGTTTTAAATATGACACTTTGCTATGTAAAACGAAACATAAGATTCATACGTACATTTTCTTATCGTAGACATTTGTTTCTTATTGTTTAATTTTTTTTTGTTTTTAATGTATTTTAAAGAAGATCGAGGTGAGGATGAAGCCAATTGCAAAACAGAAGTTATGAAAATAAAAACTACTTCAAAGTTGAATCATAATTTATCAAATTTCCTGGATAGACAGATATATATATATTGTTCATTTTAAGGCCGTGCTTAGTTCTACAAGAGTACACTTGTGGAATGAAGTACTAGATAATACAATTACTAGTATTAATATCAAATATGTACATTGACCTTTCACGGAATTAATTTTGTGGCGAAGTAAATCAAACATAAAATCATCATAGAGCAAAAACCATTTTCGATACATCGACGATAGATTGGGATCGGATAATACTGTGTATTGCCCATATTTTTATCAGAGATACATAAATAATTACCGACAGAATATTTCGTTAAACAGCATCATCGAGAGTGAATACATTTCTTTTCGAAAGAGTATAATCTACTTTAATATGGAGCTCACATTATCCCGTCAGTTCCAAACCAACCAGATTATTTTTGCTAATAGAAAGAAAATGAGTACCCCATTTATGAAGCGAACGTTCTACAAACAACTACTACAATACTTTTTCAAACAATATTTTAATGATATATTTTTAGTAATGAATTGACATTGTGCATATCGCCATAAATGCTAACCATTTCTACAATGAGGGACAATAGTTGAATCCCATAGCACTCTGAGCAATGAATTGGAAATATTAGCTGCCTAATAATGAATTATCAGATTAATGTGCATCATATCGTTGATTACGTATGTGAAATTGAAGGACATATGCAAAAGCGCGTAAACTGACGCAAAAAATGTTGCAAAAGTACGAAAAAGTACACAACTGAAAGAAGATTAAAGAATCTATAGTGGTATTTAAATCGGTGTCCAGTAATAATTAACTCGGTAACATTACACCAAACCTCTATTTTTTCTCCACACGTTAATTCCTTATTCCAAAACTTTAGCTCACTCCAATCTCTTCCTTCTCCCACGATCCGGTAAGAACGCTCCTTTTTCCCATGGGCACCCGAAATCATTTCTTCTATTAACACCCAGAATGCCTATTATTTCCTCCCGACTATTTGTCGCGGTGTGAACAGGGATGTTAGTGCTGTTTAAATCTCTAATGATCATATTCTCTGACTCATTTGTTCCATATTAACCATTCTTCTTTCTCCCTTTCTTACTGATATTGCCCCACCCCGCGCTGACTCTACTTTCCGGCAACACTAGCCACGATAACTCACATGTCTTTCCATCTTACCTTGTACCCTATCATAGGTATTCATGTTTACTCTCGCCATCTCCTCCTCGACGCTGTACAACTTACTTGCCTTTAAAATTAAATTATCATAACGGAATAACTGCAAGACCATATTTATTTAGTATAGAAACAGAGGTTTTTCTACAGATTGAGAATAGCATTCATTGCAGTAAAGAGAATTCACGACGTTTTTCGCAAATCACAGACAATTTTGTATTTATATTTTCAAGAACCCATTCCAAAGTAATTGTGTATATGTTTTTCTTCCTTTGATTATTATTGCATATAAATTACGAAACTATAACGACTCTAATGATTTGGTGAACTTAAAATTGATAGTTTAAAATTAAAACAAAACATCAATTTTAGAAGAATTTAAGAAAGAAACATAAAAAGCCCTGTTATATATTGCTGGGATAAGTATTTCGGTTATTTTCTTTGGTTTATAAACGTTTGCGAGGCTCTACTGTATCCAGAGGCAGCAAACAAAGCCCACATGACCAAAGTGTTCCCTAGGAAAACACATTATCGCATATTCGTGAAATATTCTCTATTTGAAGAACATTAATACAGTTTTGTTTAATTGAGTAATAGAATAGATAATTGCAGATGATAATAAATTAATAAAAATTGAAAAATACAAATTATAACTCTTTTTTAGATTATTCATGAAAAGCCTTAACAAAAGCTACCAATTAAGGTGAGATGTAGGAATGAAGGACGCGGAGGAGACAGGAGGAATAGCATTGTATGGTGAGGAATTAAGGGTTTCAGCCCAACATTTGTAGGATGGAGAGACTAGTTATGGGATATCCTAGACCTTTTAATTAAATTTGCCGACAATTTTTGCACCACGAATGAATTCACATACATTTGGTACTCTTGGATCATAACCTTCTCAGAATAAATTTCCCTTGCGGTATTTTAGTGAAATGTAATTTGCTGTCGGAAAAATATAAATGACCTTGTTTTACTAATTTATACCAGCTGTCCTCCATACATGTTCTTTCATCGCAACCCATTATATTTATGAATATTTTAATACAAACTACGTTATTTATTTAGAGTACAAGCTATTTGAATACATGTTAGACACATCTCTGGCCTAAAAGGAAAGAAATTTATGAAGCTTATGAATTATATGGACTAATGAAAGGAAATATTTCTTTAAAACTCATTTTTAAAATGGGCTCATGAGAGTAAAATAACTTACAGACAGAATTCGGAGAAATTATTCAACTTTCCATTGATTTGCCATTATAAAATGCTATTTTGTATCTGGCACTCGTGCGGTTATTAAAAAAACCTTTATGCATCGACAGGCGCCGATTAAAAATTTTCAAACATTCGAGAGTTTTCGAGCCTTGAGTGTCAAGAAAGGCTGAGAGGGAATGACGCAATATTTCCCGACCTTTTACGAATCGACTCGTATTTTTTTATCCGCTTCAGAATGCCGTGTGGTTCATTGGAATGCCTAAGAGTCACGTGGTTGCCAGGAGGAAAAAAATAAGGGGTACACATCAAAAAGGCCAGGGACCGGTAAAAAAAATAATGGGGAGATATGTATATAAAAAATATGTAAAAATTTACAGCGAAACCTTTAATTCGGCTTCCCCCATTTCAATACACGGACGAGATAAGGAAAACACAATCGCCTGCTTTCCCCTTTCCCCTCTATCCCTTCCACTCTTTTGCTCTCCTCGAAGGGTTTGGTCGAAGGCCTGCCGGGGTTTTTGGAGTGGAGTCTTGGAAGAAGAAGGTGGTTGGTCCTAGGGAGAGAAAAAGGATAGGACGAGTTAAAGGAGAGAGAGGGGCGGATGTAGTCGAGATCACGGGGTTTGCGAGCAAGGGTTTCTGGGAAAAAGAGTTGGCGACCGAGACGATTCCCTTTCCCAAAAAGCGGAGAGGGAGAGAGAGGAGGGCTGGAATAGGAACAAGAAGGAGAAGAAAGCCGTGTTTTTCAGTTTATTTCTTTAAGTTTTGGTCTTCTCCGAGAGTGACGGGCGAGTTCAAAACTGGTATTTGCCCGAGAGGGAGTGATAGAAAGAGGAAGAGAACATGAAAAAAGTCGGGAGGGGACGGCGAGGACGCGGAGGGAGAGAGAGCAAAGGAAACAGGCGACACAAAAGCGTAAAGAGGAAAACGTATGGAGGCGAGAAGCGATGCTATGCGAAGGGTTTGACGTTAGGAGGTGAAAAGAAGGGGGACAAATCAAACGCAGAAACGACTCCTGTCCTCTTTTCCGCAGTCGACATTCTCGTGGGGAGTCCCCACGAGAGCGTTTTCATTCTTACCGTCGCAAGTATGTAATTATAGCAGAATTTGCAAAGGAGGGGGGGGGGGTTATTACCCAGCAATTGCTAACGGTCATTCGAACATCATTCACGAGGGACATATTTAAAGCAAGTCGAGGTTTGCTCGAGGAACAATATAACTCACTAGACTGCGGCATAGCAGGAAACAAAAGTAAATTTGTCAAAGGTGCCACGTATTACTGTGTATTTGAGGTACGCTCCACCTGTGAACCACTGGTATATTTAAGAGCAGTTTTGACTCCGAGAGCTGTTTTATTTTCACCATTGTTCTTTGGCTTTCCCTCGCCCTCACTATTATTACACAATACGCGAAAATTACGCACGATTCTGAAAACCGTTCATTAATTATTACATCCAAATAAGTGCCTTCATTTGGACTATTTAATTAGCTCTTCAAATAAGCGTTGTCATCCATTTCTTTTTAGTATCCTTTGACATCTTCATTTACTAAGTAAATGCTAGGGAATAGACTCGAAATATTTACTCTCTTTGGATAAGCACCGTTTGCTCCATGCAAATACTGTTGCTTGTTTAAAAAAAAACACGAAACCGGCGAGAATAAGGAACGTAATAAATGAAGCAAGCATTCTAGAATTTAGAATTCAATGGGAATCTGACGGAACGGAAAATGAGTTCAGCGAGGGAATTAGGCATCAGGGGTGTCTTGTACAGTGGAAAGGTAGTCCTTGGAGGGAGAAAGGTTCCGTGGAGGAGAGAGAAAGGCGACGAAAAAGGGAAAGGTTGAGGTAAAGAGACGAGTGGAGTGAAAGAAGAGACTTAAGAGATCAAATCCATATTTTTTTCCGGAAAGAGAACTGGGGAGAGTTTGATGGGAGGGGTCGATGCAGGTGAGAAAGGGGGAAAGTTTTGAGCCGGACAAACGAGTCCGAGGTTTCCGCAGGGAAGGAAGGAGAGGCAAAATAAATGGCGTGGGTTGGTGAGGGCAGTGAACGAAGAGCAGGAGACCAAGTGAGTAAATTAGGGTCGTGCCTAGGGTCTCTCCGTATATTTTTTTTCTACGAAGGGGAGGGGAGGCATTAAGGTGGTAAATTTGTGGTAGGGAGTGAGAAATATATCTTCCTATAAATATCGGCGTGAAAGTATTTTTTTCTCTCCACACTGGGAAAGCTGAAGGCATACATGTGCTTTCGTTGTCTGCTCTCAGAGGCAAACCCACGGGTGGTAGTCAAGCATGAGCAGAGCAGGTTAGTACCCACTACACTGCTTGAAGGCTTCGGGATGGAGTATAAATGATTATTAAATTAATGTAAACAAATGCTAACACACACGGGTTATTACGCTAAAATTAGTATTGACTTTCCATAAGTTAACAAAATATGTATTATTGAAACGCATCATGATTACCCATTGGTAACCATAGTGATCATGATGTTTGATAAAATCTAAAAACTTTCAATTGTGGTCATTGGGTTGCGGACCTTCATGAAACATTGCTTCATATAGATATTGTCAGTGATTTTCGAAACTGTATTCCAAATATTAACGTCTAGGTTTTTTATTGTCTGTTTTCCCATTATTCCTTGTAATGAAGGGGCATTTAATCAAATCAAAGTCAAACCGAAACCAGCCTACCTCCTTACGAAAAAGTTTTCATCCAGTGTTATTTCCTAGAAGGTATTGCAAAATGGCATCTGTAGATAGCAACACCGAAAGAAGGGAAATATATTCGTTCAATTATATGGCTGCGTAGGTTTTCGCGGCGGTGGCTTGAAGGATTCTGCATTCTTGGGTTTCACCGTGTTGTTGTTTAATTCTGACAACAGTTTCGCCGAAGTTGCATTCGGCGTCTTCAGATCGAAGACCCAGGTCCTCCAAGTACCTTCAGGTCTACCAAGTACCTTGTCCATGTGTGAAAGCCTACATCGGGGAAATATGCCGAGCAATGAAATTTCGGATGAAGGAACACCTCCGGGCAACAACGAATAAGCAGTTTCACCTGTCGGTCATCTCCGAACACAAATGGAGTGAACCCGGTCACGACATCTTATTTCAAGAAGCAAACGTCATAGCAAAGGAGAATAGATATTACCCACGACTCATTGGAGAAGCAATGGAGATCGCCAAAAACCCGGAGAACATCAACAGAGATGAAGGCTACCATCTCCACAACGCGTGGAAGAGAGTTTTCCGGAAATGGACCAATCAGTGAGCAACCCACTGGACGGGACCACCTATATAAGGATGGCCAAAATCCGAGTCCCTCATCCTCGACCTGAAGACGCCGACTGCAATTTCCGCGAAACTATTGTCAGCATTAAACAACAACGCGGTAAAACCCGAGAATGCAAAATCTTTCATATTCGTTCAATTTTTAAATTTAAGCTTGTTATAGTATTCTTTTTTGAAAAGAATATAAAATTAGCCATGTTTGTGATCCAGGCATTAGCATGAGTCTCAGCCTACACCTTTGGTCAGCCAAGCAGCACGCGTCTCTGGAATGGCTGGAGAAGACTGACTCAGGGCAAACTTACAACTGTCTTTGCCGCAGTCGTCTAAGACAGGGTTTTTGGGGAATAAAATGCTTTGCTTATTGATTCCAGTTAATTTTTATTCCTGCATATCTTTACCCGAAACACAAAACACTTATCCTTCGAACTGCGGTTTGTATGACTCAGATTGTGACGCTCCAGGTGAAGCAAGGAAAACCTTTCACTCCTTCTGCCTCCTGAATTATTTATGGCCATTAAAATATAAAAGAATTGCAAAAAAATGAAAGGAAAAAGAAAGAGAGGCAGTAAGAAATATATATTGCTTAGCGGGTTAAAAACGGAGGAGGTGGGTCCGGGGATTTTTAAGAAGATATAAGACAAAAAACGCGAAGCAACAGAGCGGCATGAGGAAGGGGCATATAGTATTTCAAAAGGGGAAGGACCGGAGGGGTCACCTCGGAGAGAGAGATGAGGGAGCACTGGAGGTGAAAGAGAATGGGTAGATCGGTTTTCCCGGGAGAAGGTGGTCATGCTCCAGTGGACGGGAGTTCGGATGCTTTGGTCGTCATTTGCGCATCTCCAAGGGCGACGGGCCGAGGTTGTGGGAGCAGAAAGGGTTTCAGCATTTTCCGTGTTGACGGGCAAATTGTGGTTCATGCGACTAGACACCGGAGACACAGATCGGCGAATAAGTAATTACTAGGTCTAGGAATTTCTCTCCGTGAGCAGTTTGAGAACCTGTACACATGGGGAGGTAGAATGCGAGTGTGTGTGTATTTATGTATATATATATACTTATATATAAATACATGTATATATATATACATATTTATAGCTATATATATAAAACTTTGACAGCAACAAACAATTTAAGAACGCATAAAAGGAACACTCACACGTTATTTCTCGATAATTTTGACGGAATTGAGCTCCGTCTTCATCAGAAGATTCGCTATATTCATTCACGTGGAAATAGATATAAGGAAAAGGGATAGGAACACACATGAAAGATATACACAGGAGAGGTGGAGGGAAGGCGGAATCAAGGGACTACAAGTGTAAAAATATTTCCTTTACCGGGACTTGAATACCGGATCTTTCGACGGGCCGATGCTCTAATCACTTGAGCTATAGCCGTAGGAGAGCAGAGTCTCCCTAATCTCCGCATCACGAATAATTTTGTTAGTCTCCTCAAGAGACTTTTTCAGTTTATTAGGAAACTTAGTAATCGCGTAACGTTGCTTGATCGTCGATTCCATTTTTTTCGTGACACAGTTGGTGCGCAGAGGTTTACAATAACTGACGCTCTTCCACTTTCACAGCTTGGAGAGGACTGAGACAGGTTTTGCGACAAAGCTTAGCGTTTCACCATCTACTCCGAGTGGTTAGATCCCATTTCAATTAATAGGAGTGGCGCGGAAAATTTTAACTGCATTACTTTCGGAACGCACCCCAAGCGCTCAATTCCCAACTCTCTCTCTATCCGCGGACATCGGATTTGCAACACAACAGCTACTCTCAACAAATACCTCTACAGTCTACACCATGCATTCCACAAACGCGGTTACCCAGCAAAGCTCCTACAGAATAAAATCCACCATCCATCCATCCGACCACACACAACACTGAAAAATAACCCCACATCTGACGCAAGACTCAACCTTTGCACTACCTATTTCCTGGGATCCTACAGACTGAAAACTTTTCTTAAAGAACTTTTTTCTATTTTACACGACAATGACGCGATCTCATCTTTACTGCCCCCGTGCCCCTCGGTCGCTTACAGACGACCCGCCAATTTCAGAAACCTTCGGAGATCCACCAACCCTTTTGGTGCCCCCCCTGACAAATTTCTTCATATTTCCCCTACTCGAAACCGACCCCGATGTAAAACATGTCTGCTTATCAGATCTGCTCCTCTCTCCCCACATCATATCATTACCCCTTCACCTCATTCCCACACTAGTTGCCTCTCGAAAAACATTACCTATCTTTTGTCATGCAAACAATGTACTTCATTTTACATAGGCGAATGCATTACTCTCTTATCCATTCGAATGAATAATCACCGCTACTCCTGTAATTCTGCCTCACTATCCTCTCTTCTTATCCCTTCACACGCAAGTTACCACAACCTTTCATTTGACCAGTGTTTCTCCCTAACCATTCTAGAATCCCTACCCGATTTAGTCACCAATATAGAAGTGAGAACTCGCGAATCCGTATATATACTAGCTTTCCGATATTTCAAAATTCCCAACCTGAACCGCCATCTTTAATTCACCTCCCAGTATTCCCTGCACCTTCCCCACCCCTTTTTCCCCCAGGTTCCATATTTCTCTCCAAGAACTTTTAGTCTGACCTGAAGAAGGCCTCGGACTAGGCCGAAAGCTTAAACAATCTACAATGTGAGTGTCCTTTTTTGTCTACTTTATTTTGTGTTCTATTGAGCCGTCCAAATGTTATATAAATATATATAAAACATAGACAGCAACACACAGCACGAGAACACACAAAAAGAACACTCACAATAATGTTTTGATAATTTCGACGGACTCAAACTCCGTCTTCTTCGGAAGACAAGATATGACTGAGGTATAAGGGTACATGTTTCCGTTCTAGCATCCCTTCCCCCATCCGATAACCCTATAAAATCAAATGTGGATATGTATACATTTATTAAGGGAATTTTCTCGAATGTTAATCAAACAAATATGATAACTTTTTTCCACTGACGGAGATTCCGCCTTCTTGCTCCAAAGGTCCACCATTCTTGAGTGATTTGACAATATTTTTCTAATTCTTTTAATGCCCTTTTTAATGAAGTGATGACCTGGTCAGAGTGACATCGTCATACCAGTGACAAAACGAAACAAGAGCACTCACAAGCAAACATTCGGGCTCTAAAACCTCTTTCACAACAGCTGAGGAGTAACTAGCCTTATGCGCTCAGAGCTATCAGAGGATCGAGGGGGGGGGGGGAGGCTGATTATTTTTGGAATTTCAAAAGTCCGACCCTCTCCGTTGGAAAGGGTGAAATCAAGGACGCGGCTGGAGAAAATTGGGATGAAAGGGGTAGGTCGTAAATGAAGCAGGAGACGAAGATTTATTCTTTTTCAGACCTTGCTGAGGTGGGGAATGTACGAGCAGTTGAAATGAAGGTATGCTGGGATGAGAAGTGACGAGACGAGAGTGTAGGAATATTAGAGCGGAAATAGATATCTGGTGAATACGGTGGATGCTGTAATATCTCACACTTTAATCCCATTATATTCATCATCGAAACTGCGCAGGTGTATACTCATGCATTGATTTGATGGAAGAGGATTTTTATTTGCCAAATGAGGATGCTTTTTTCTTAACTTAATCGGTCAACAACCGGCGCAATAACGAAAACTAATACTTGCTTGTACTTTTTGCAACTAATCGATGTAGACGATTCCACGTGCATCCCAAAAAACAGTTGCCTATCAACTCGTCGGCCGAATTCACCGTTTTCCCTTTTTTGAAGCCCGATTGACTTCAGTAACCACTGTTGTGACTCCGTTTTCTCTGAAATGTATGAGTGTATCCATGTTTCTTCCACAGTTATGTGTCGACGCGGAAACTCGACAGAATTGTGACGGAAAAAGCAATTGTTTCAGAAGAAAAAAAATCAATACTGAATTTTTAAAATTCCGAAAATATTAAGTTGCAAGAGAATTTGATGTGATGATTCCGAGAAGGTAAAACATGTAAAAGAAGGAAAGCCATGGCGATTGGTGGTATATTTTTTTCTGGTTGAAGAAAAGTTCAAGATAAAAATAAAGTCTTCTAAGGAATAAATCGTGAAGTTTTAAGTAAGTGTCAAAGGTATTACAAAAAATATTGAGAATTGACCAAAAATACAGGTGAAGTACTGCTTCAAGAAGAAAAAATAATCTTTCCATTGAGAAATTGTTTTCAGTAAAATATCAATTAGAATAGTGAAATGAGAAAATTGTTTTCATGCAAAAAATTAAAATCGCACATTCTTCTCGCGCTGAAATAAAAAAATCAAACATTTGAGTGGATGTGAATACTTGAAATAAAAAGGTTTGTCCCTCAAAACATGAATCCATCTCATTTTAGGGAATGTTATTAGACAATGTGCATTTCTAATTTTCTAATACATGAAAAGCATTGTCATATGCCTAATTGCATTGTATTACCGTGGATGCATAATATTAAAAGTGTTACCTGCTTCCAGTATTGTAGCTCCATGAGAGCGTGACTCCGTGATATCCCCGTAACGTGATTATGTAGAAAAATTTTTATCTTTTAGTGAAGTTCATGACTAATTAACATTTGCTTTGAAATTGAGGAAGATCTTAGTAATTTCACCACAAAATAATGCCTAAATATCCTCTGCTTATGAGATCTGCATTTGAAGCCAAAAGATATAGTTTCCTTTTCGCGATTTTTTGAAGAAATTTGACCTGTTTTCACGTTGTCTAAAAAGCCAATTTACTTCCTTACCAACCCCACATATCTAACATTTTGCTTACCAAAACGGTCTTCAACATCCCACTTCCTTGCAGTATTTCCGCCATTCTTTACTGACATATATATATTTAAAAAGCTTACGATATATGCGCAGGATCAAATGGGACTAAAAAGACCATTAAAATGTTTCAGACGATTAAATTCATACGTTAACAGAACAGAAGTAACAAAATCGGTGGCGATTTACCAGTTCACTCGAACAAGAGATTATATACTTCAAAAAATACATCAGAGTACTTAAAAATTAATCAGATACGTGCTTCTTAAAAAACTTGCAAATTCGGATATTCCACTTTATAATCGCAATATTATTCCATATGGAATTCGCACCTCATCTATAAAGGTTACAACAATACATAAAACTACGGTAATTAATCGGCGACCGGATATTCAATCCAATCAACGACATTATACTCCAAGAGTTCGGCAGCTCGATGTTACGAAATGGCATAATGCATCAATCCGGAAGTATCAGTATTAAAAATAGTTGCAGCGAACGTTTGGTGCAGCAAGCAGTAGGATTGAAAATTTACGAGGGCACGTCGAATAATATCTATCGAAAGGTAAACTGCAATCACAACAGACACAAGACGCTCTCATTAAAAGTTTCAACCATACAATGCTTCGTCAAACATTACAAACGTGATTTTAATATAGCCCGCGATAAGTTCTCCAAAATACGCGATCATTTAAAGAGTCTAAATTAGTATAATCAATCAAAAATAATCATCCCTGGTGGGGTTCGAACCCACGACCTTTGGATTAGAAGTCCAACGCGCTATCCTCTGCGCCACAGGGACGCACAAATAAGATGTGATTATTCTATTTCTTTAGCTCTTAAGGCTTTGCATGTGTGACCTCGGAACCGGTTTTACCAAGCCCCAAGCTTTATCGTCATGGGCCTTATCTACAATGGACTTCATTTTTACAGAGAATTTTTGTTATTATGAGGATCAATATTTCATTTTAATCTTTTAACATTTAAGTACGAAAATGGATGACACTTAATTTCGTCTCTATGGAAATACATCCATTTAATTTTAATAAAAACATTTTTTATCTATTCTGACTTTGCACTTGTGTCTTGGGTCCAATAATTCAAGGTGTATTTTTTTAACACTAAATAAAATGACACATGAATTTAACTCGGAGTAACGTTCTCATTTAAGTTTGTTCTACACAATAGTAAGAATAAAAAATAGGATTATTGCCGACAACTTTTTTTTTGTTTTGAACATTTTTTGCAAAATAATTGTTCAATGGAAATCGAAAAACTGCAATTAGTTTTTTTTTATTTGCCACCACCGTGTATTAAATATTAAATATCGATCAAATGAAGTAAAAATACGCGAGACATTCTCTATAAAAAACGTACATATAACCTATTAAGTAAAAATGAAATATTTATTGCTTCTCCAATCCCCGATTAACACTTTTTCAAATCAGAAAAAGATGAAATCGGATCGGAAATCATAAAATACGGGTTATTATACATTCTCTTGGCACAGCTCAATCATGTAATTAACCATTCAAAATCCATTTCAGGCAAAAAGCCTTGGTTTAAAAAAATAGGTAATCAGAGTGTTTAAGATTTTTTCGTTTCAGATTGTTCAAGTCTTCAATTCCCAGAAGGATAAGATATTTTCGAAGACAAATTATCTTTTCAAATCCAACACGTGCTAAAACTCTTCTTACAGCCCCATCATTCTCACCGTGGTTAATCTGCACCTATTCGACGATCTGCACTCTGAACGGTGCGAAATCCATTGAAGGAAACCCATTGACGGAAAATTTCCGAAGGAAACGCAGTGGCCGAAATTCCATGATGCACCGTGGCTGCTACTGGCGGTGTGGAAAGGCGTTAGCACGGTGAGAGGAGAAGAAAAACAAGACGTGGAAAATATTTCCGATCCTGAGCGAAGACTCCCTTTCGATTGGTTGACCGGTTGGAGAGGTACAGAGAGGGTGTTAAAAAGGTAGTCGAGATCCGGGAGGGGATGGAAAATAGCAGTGTGGGGTGAGTACCTAATGAGGAAGAGAGAGGGGCCAGGAAGATGGGGAAGAGAGTGGAGCGAGTGTGCGGGGTTGGAGGTAGAGGGGAAAGAAGTAGGGAGGAAGGAGAAGAATGGAGGGAACACTTTGATGGGGCAGCAAGTAGCTACGGTCTTGCGGGGGCGAGGGATGGGGAGAAGGGGACAGAAGACTGAGAAGGGGAGGAGGCTTTAGAGCGTAACTATCGGAGGGATCTGGGGGATACTTCCGGGGAAGGGAGGGTGGAGGGTGTTAGAGCGGGAGGAGGAGAGGGAACAGCGGCAATATTGGCCTACATCAATTCTCTCTCCACCCATTTTGCTCTATCTCTACGCACCATTTCACCCTCCACTCCCAGTGAACCCCTATTCCTCAACTCACTCCATCCACCACCTCCCGCCTACAACCTTTATTCCCTCCCACTTCCCTTTCGTTTACCCTTCCCCCCTCTTGCCTTGCCAACCCCTCTCTCATCCCGTCCGTTAGCCACCAACTCCACAGACCTCCCTTATTGACACAAGGGTGACTACAAATCTCAATTACTCGGAGGCAAGAGAAAGAGAGAGAAAGAGTGGTAGGGAGGAGAAACCAGGTAAAGGAATGGAGCGGTGGAAGTTGCGAGGGAGAGAAGCCGAAAGAAGTAATTACTCGGGTGCACATACCTGACGGGTGGTGGTATCAAGAATAAACATCAATGCAATGCATGACTATACGTCTCTGCTCTTGAGATGACTCGCTACCAAATTGGTAAGAAGTAGGAAAAATGTCAGTAGCACAAATTGTACTGAAAAAAATTGACAGCATTGGAAAAACTATACTATGCCTTATTAATTTTTGAGAACATTTTCATGCTCATTTTCGTAGTGTAGTTTGAGAATAAATTACAGTTGCATATTATCTTGCTGCAAATCTCTCTAATATGGGATTCGATCCCCTTTTGGTTAAAGTAAAATTTCGCAATAATCAAATGTCGACGTGACCAAAATCTGAATTCCAGCACCCACAAAATTTGAGAAATTACAAAAATCTTCATGATAAATACATATGAAAATACCAGAAAACGCATAAGAAAATGTCACCATAGAAATCCTTTACTCGACTAGCGCAATATTTTTTAATAGCCAGGGGCTGATAAGGCTCTAAATCTGGTCATTAGACCTTATGTCTTATGGAGTATCAATTTAAAATATCTTTGGGAAATTTCTATAATGCAGTTTTGAAAAGGACCCTTGATTCAAACCGAAAGCCCCATTGATGGACTGAAACCCTAGAAAATAGTGAAAGGTCTCGCAGAAATATGTCGAAATCCGACCTCTTGCTCCGTGTAAGAGCCATGCATGAAGGGATGGGTTGAAAGAAAATCGGAACCCTAAGTCGTTCACTTTGACAAAATAAAATATCCAGACAGATGGGGGGATTTAAATGTACCTGTTCTCGGAAAGGATAAAAGGAAAAAAAATAAAACGTGCGAGTATTAGAGCAGAGGGATCTGAAAAGGAGACCGTTCTTAAAAGAGGAAAAAATAAAGGGTTAATTGAGTGAAGGGGTGGAACGAGTAGGAAGGAATGTACAGAGAAAATTAGAATGGAGTGAAAAGAAAATGATCGGGGAGACTCGGGGGGAGAGAGCGGGTAAAATATAAAAACATTTTGAAAATGGAGACGACGGTAATGTAAGAGTACTGTCAGTTGAGTATTTGCAGCTAGAGGGGAAACGAGAGAGGAAACGCGACAAAAAACAAACATCGAGTTAGATAGTGAAACGAATTTCAAAAATTCAAATTCCGAACTGACTTTTGGAAGGACTTGTTGTGTGATATTTACGTCTGGAAAATAATTCCAGGCACTGAAAATTAACAACGACTAGGATAGAAAAAGATCAAAGCAGGGAAAAAGAATCCAATTTCAAGTTACGGGCAATCCAATGCTGAGTTGGAGGGCAGAAAACTTTAGTCAGCTGAGGCATGATTGAATAAAAAAATGAAAACGGCCAGAAAAATGAATTCGATAAAAGAAAACCCGAATAAAATCGGAGGAAGAGAGAGTTGTAGATGCCAGAGAATTGAACGCTAGTTGAGCACAAAAGCGAAGGATGAGGAAGACAAAATTCGAGAAGCTTTATGGCCGGGGAAGATTCGGGAACCAACCGAAACTGAAGGAGAGAGCGAGAGCAGCAGGCATAGATATACGGCAGCTAATGCCCCTCCATTTCAGGACTACAATTTGTAAAACTACGGCATTTAGTGGTAGATACCCATTTTCCTGGAATTAAGGTACTGAAATATTTTTCGTGTCTAACATTCCGGAAATAAATGAAACACGCCATGATATTGATGGATGAAGTGAAGCAGGCGGAATCTTGAATGTGAAAGAAAAATATACTTTCGTAAGGGTTATGAATTTCCTTTTTGTGCATTAAAAAGTTTTTAAGTTGAGAACATCCATCTTAAAAATCCTTTACGAGGTATTGATTCTTTATTGGAAACTTTCGTAATATCCCTTTAAATTACCATAGGTTACATTTAGTTAAAAAAGAATCAGCTTTTCCTTTTCACTTACATTATTACATTCATGGTCGTAATTAGACTCGTTCAATATTAGTTGTAATAATTAGTACGGAGAGGTATGCTCAGTAACCGCAAAATGAGAGAGACGAATGATGATGACAGTAAGGTAGTCCGGAGAGGGTTTGGGTGGGGTTAAGGGGTCGGTTTCGGGGGTTATACGCAAGTTCTTCATGTGGGAATGTGACATTGGAGAAGTTTAGGACCCTCTCTTAGTGTCTACGGGGAAATCCTCGTTTGCAAGCAAGGAGGCGAAAGATGGAGAGTGTTAATCTATCTAATCGAGAGAGACAAAAAGGAAAATTACAAGGACGGCCAGATGAAGATTTCAGTAGGGTGGATGAAATACGTACAAGGATGTGTAAAGGAGAGTAAGGAGGATAGAATGATTCGAAAATTAATGAGATAAAAATTCCAAAAAACTAACAATGTCATCATTAAAATAATGAAAAATTCCAAATTAAAATGATAGGAGGAATTTACGGGAATGAAAAACATAAGAGAAGGTTATTTCCAACTGCAATCCAATTTCCAATTGATACAGCTAATACTAAAGCTACTTTAATTCTTAAACAAATAAATGAGCATATTTCTTACGATTTTGTTATTAAAACTAATTTTTATTAAGCACTAAATTGTCTGTCTAAAAGATTTCTCGATCACATTAAATACCTGCTGTAATGATAGGCGCCTTATTTAGATTTGGAACTCTTTGAAGATTTATTTGGACATCCCCGCGAGGAATTTATTAAGAGAATCAAAAATCTGCCTAGATTTTCTCGTTAAAGAATTGAACGCTGATATAACACTGTAGTCACACAAAAAAATGCTTACTAGCATGGTATCACCGAAAATATAATTAAAATAAATTTCACCATACTAAGGTTTATTAATAGCTTCAGCACGACTTGTTTCTAAAACTTAAAATATTTCTGATGTTATCCGAGGCATGGATAAAATTAGTCGTTTTAAGGCAATTTAACTTCTATAACGAATTATATATTCTAAATTCAAGTAAAAAACGGGCAAAAATGTAATGTAAGACTAGAAAAATAAACTTCTAGGGAAGTCATTTAGAGTGTCTCTACAGATTGAACACTTTCAAGCACATAAGATGGAAAACACTTAAGCAATCATTATTGCCGTGTGAAAATAATTCCGGTTACGTGTCGACTGCCAAAGATCACTGGTGAGTAAAATTTTCCCATTTTCCGATTTTCAACGTAAAAATAAGTCCTAGTTATAACAAAAAAAGTTCAATTCATGAATTGCATCATTTTTATCATCATGAAATGTAGTTAGATCATATTCTAAGGAGACAATTCTCAGTGCAGTATAATCGTGGACGTTTATCAACATAAAAAATATATTTATGGTGCTTTTTAGTGATTTACTGATGGATTATTAAGGCCTATTTCCTTGTGGTGATTTTGCTTCAGATGGAAGCTCAAAATTTCACTGAGGGGATGTGAGGTTTGAACTTCTGAAAACAAAGGGAGGCGGGACGGTAATTACCGTTTGAAAGAGCTTATCCATAGGGTTTTATCCGCTTGCGTAACCTGGGATGAGAACAGTTCCGGCTGGCCCTGAGGTAAACCCGAGGCGGGTTGCGTGGCGGGCCGAATCGAAACGGTAGTGATATGTTGCGGGAGTTAGGGATCGAGAAAGAAATGGAACCGTGTGAAAATCCAACGGGACGGCGAAGGAAAGAGAAGGTTGTAGGGAGAGGTGAGGCCGAGAGATCAGACGGAGGACGCAATGGCGTATTGCAAGATAACGAACGGGACCGGGAGGGAAATAAATCCCTTTGCCTTGGTGAAATTCCGAGCTACTCCGGTCCCGAGTGGGAGTAATGCGATCCAATGGATTTAACCTGTGGTGGTGAGAGAAGAGGGTGGGGTGGTGGTTTTAAGTGGAGCTGGGATGTAGGAGGAGGAGGAAGAGAATGGGGTGCGGTGGGAGAGGAAATGCAAGATTTTACGCCCTTCTCTTCGCTTCTCTCGCTAATGCTCCCACCCTCCTCCTCCGCCTATACTCCTTCCCCGAGAGGGCCTGGAGATTCGTATGGAACAAGGGAGGGGGCAGGATAGGAGATGTGGTGTGGGTTCTTATCGCCCTATCGGGTTAGGGGTGAAAGGAAGAGCGATCCTTGGCATGCTTGCGAAGCCTCAACACCTCCTTCACTACAGATCAAGAGAGACAGGTTAATTCTTCCCCCGTATAATTGCATTGTTGCGTAATACGATAGGGAAGCGGGAGCGGGTATCCCGCTCATTAATTTCCGATTGATGATCGAAGGGGTGAGCTCTCTGTCCCGGAAATTATTTGCTCCTTCTTCAGCGACCCGTCCAGACGAAGTAGTGTTCATGAAGAGAGAAACACGCACTTTATCCCTTTTCATTACTTAGGTACGTATGTGTATTTATGAAAAAAGCTCGCTCGAGGGATAGATCGATCGCTTTTATAACTTGACTTTCTCGGAACTGATTCGGGCATGTTTGAAATGGTGATCCCAGGTATTTATTTTAATCATGTGCTTCAGTTGATTGCTATGCCAAATATTCATAAAAGTTTGTCATAAAATGAAAGGAATCTCTCTGGTACTCAATTTTCAAAGTTGCGGCAAGTAAGAGCCATAATAGTTGAGGTTTTAGGGAATGTCGTTACACAGAGCCGCCCCCGTATTTCACTGAAAAGGATTTTTCACTTTTCTTCGAAGAATGAGAAAATTATGTCAGATATTTAGTTGTTACCTTTGGTAATAAAACACTCAAAGTAACAAAACGGAATGCGGGAATTTTATATTACTCAAAAATGTTTTACTATTTTTATATAGCGAATCCCTTTTCCCTGGAATTTAATATAATATTTTTTAAACTGCGGTAAAATTATCTACTCAAATATAATTGAAATGATTTTTTTAGAATTGTAACTCGAATCTATTACTTAATGAAGCTAATAGGGTAAAAATTGACACAGGTATATCAGATAAATAATTATTAAGTTCGCCACACACAAGTTTTATAAAGAAAAAATACATAACATTTAAAAAAATTCATCATATTTTAGACTGGAGAAAATGGCTGCTCCACATAATTGAATAAATTTCCCGCAATATAATGAATTGACACCTAAATGCCTTGGAAAAACGGTTTAAAAGTGGACTTGTGGAAAATGATCAGTTTTGAATAACAGCCTACTTTAATCATTAGCTACTGTTGAGAATAAGGTCATAACCAGCAATTACGTATACCACATCGGACAGGACACCCAATTATTGTCGCAGCTGTTGTATTTACTAACTATGGATAATTAATAAGAATAATTGCATTAATCCATATAACAAACAGGTTCACTAAAAGGAAGAATAATAGATTGTTGGATATTATATCGATAAGCTCATCCAACTGGTGTAATACAATGTTCGAGTAAAATGAAAAATCATGGTGAGTCGTGCCTTAAAAAGATGTCAGTGAATTGAAAGTCGCAAAATACAACAAGAAAACATAGTTATTTGCAAAAACAAAAGCTGAATAGGAGAATTCTTGTAATCAGTAGGAATCTACTACTGATTACGAGAATTGAAAATTAGCGGATTTAATTTTATGTCATTTGAAAAAATGACAGCTTCCCTGAAACTCTGTGGCTTATAAATAAGAATAGAACTTGTAATAACTCCAGAAATACGAGTAGCTTTTCAAAAGTTGCCTCCTGGTCAAATAATACAAATACAGTCAATAAGGCGAAATTTAGGTTTTTTTATTTAAAAGGTGTACACCTAGCTTTTAAATTATATTAAAAACAAATGTAATTTATTAAAATGCGATAGCCGATTATCTAAACCGCAAAATGTCGCAATTGGCACAAAAGAGGCGCTAAATATACTTAATATGTGTGTATCAAAACTGATTCATTTGCCTTAATTTAATCCTTTCGGAATTCCCATAAAATATCATTCGAACATGACGAATGTGTATTTACGATATCGTTGAAAATGAGAACATTAATTATTCTGGATGGTGCATATATCGAATCGACGTTCATGCATCGACAAACCATCGTAAAAGAAATTATGGTTAAGTTGAAACGAGAAACGGCGAATATATTTTCCGGGTTGTGAATTATTTTGGGACGTGCTTGTGCACAGTCACTCCCGTCACCAACAACAGGCATTCGTTGTAATTAAAATGCTTCCGGTGTCACCAAGGGGATACGGCACCCGCCATTTGCGATATTTTTCAAGATACGGCCGTATGAGTAACACGAAGAGAGAGATATGCGAATGCATTACGATGTACATGAATCAGGGACACAATATAAGTAGGATTTGAAAATAAAAAAAAATAGAATGTGACAGAGCGTACATGTTATCATTTCCGGCTATTGTTCGAAAACTGTGATTTAATGCTGGGTCACATGCCGGGCAGAGAATGGAATAAAAACTGCACCGTCATAGCGCCGGGTGATAAGATTTGCGATTGGAGAGAGAAAAGGGTGGAGAGGGAAAAGGGAGTAAGGGAAGGCAGGGAAAATAAACGGATCATTGTGAAGCCGCTTTAGCTGTACAAGGATTATATGCTGGCGTTTCGAAGTCTTATGTGAGTGTCACTTTAACCTATGAGAGAGATTTTCCTGAACAACCTGAGCGTGCCTTCCAAAGATATCCAGGGTGAACGAGAGTTTAATCTATAAAAATACAAGGAAAGCGCTACAAGTGGTATTCCCTCGTATTCATTTCACTTCTTCCATTTTATTCCATAGGGAAAATGATTACCTCTCTTGTTTTCATATGAATATCATTAGCATAAGTACACAAACAGAAAAACTGGCGCAGTGAGCACAATTTGCGATCAATAAATTTGGGGCAAAAAATATATGACACAAATTTATATATGTTTTAGTTTCCATGGCCTGCGATTATAAAATAGGATGACTTAAAAAAGGACAAGCTCGAAGAAGATAGGAGCTGAAGTAGCACTGTGACTCTCCTTTCTGTCAAAACTCGAAGAAGAGGTGCGACTTACAGCCACGATTGACTATCACTCTGGTGCATCTCAGCTTATTGAGAAAGCCCTGGAAAATTAAATTATAAGCGTGAATCTAGTAACCAATTATTATCTTATCAGCCTTAATCTCTTCAGAAATATATTGAAATCAACGAGAGGCGACATCAGAGATTATGTGTTACAGTCAATATTTAAACAGACACAAATTAAATATACAGGGATATTTCATGTTTCAGCGGTCATGCCACCATCGTTGAACATAGAAGATATATATAGGCATATATACGTGTAAATTAAAACATGTATGTATATATGTATATATATGTATTTATCAAGATAGCACTAGTGAACAAAAACAAATACACAGAAACACACAAAAAAGGAACTCACATGTATACTTCATATCCGTAAGACTTTCACATATGTTATACTCGTATATAACATTATATATTACATAACATATGTTATATATAAATATACATATATATATATACATAAATATATTCAACGAAATTCTTACGGTGTTGAACAATAATTCAAACGAAGGAGCGAGATGGATATGGTCAGAATAAATATAGTTGGAAACATAAAAAAGGACACTCACGCACATTTCCAAAAATTTGGTGGCTTTGACCACCTTCTTCCGAGGGCTTAGAGAAATATCAATTTCCTCTAAGGAAGGAATTGAGGATTCAGTTACTTCTGTCTGCAGAAGGTGGTTTGATACACATACTCACGAAACCCTGGCCACGCCAAGAGACAATCGAATTGTATTGAGTTATTGACCCTGTGCCCATTTTGGGCAATGGCTAGTAAGCCAGAAGACACAACGTAATGCCGGACTATCTACAGTTTTGACTCTTGGGATCCGGGCACCTATCTGGGGATGGGTTCGAATCCGTAACATTCGAGTCAGTCGGTTGGCGGACGGGCAGGTGAACCAAGATTCCATCCGGAAGGACTAATTAGCGGTTAAGATAATTAGGACGGGAAAAAATATCACGAGTCGGCAAAGGCGAATGACGTGGAGATTGAAGGGAAAAGGAGGCGAAGACGGGGAGTAAACGGAGGAGGACGTACGCGTATAGGGGAATTGCGCACATATGTAACCTAGGCATGTACACTTGGGCGTATGTACATATAGGTCGAAGAACAGCTTAAGGGAGCAAGGATGCTGGAGAAGGGAGGAAGTGCCATGTAAATTGCTACATGACACTCAGCTCTCCTGTGATTACTCTCGTGGGCGACACGCGGAAGGGAGAAGTAAATGGGGAGGAGGAGGAGAAGGGGAACGAGAAAATCGGAGAGCGGAGAACCAGGAATCGTGAGTAGGGAGACGGGGGATTTGAGGATGGGTAAGAATGGGGGAGAGAGAGAGAGAGAGAGAGAGGGAGAAGTTTGGAGGATGGAAAGTGAGGGAAGGAGGGGGAGAAGTCGGCGCCTTAATCGCTTTGTAGAGGACGTCTCCCCTCGAAGCGACGCAAACATTCGTCCGGAGACAGATTTTAACCGTTCCATCTCGACTTTCCCTCTGTGCCACATTGCCGTTCTCCGACCCAATCTCCTTCGTTTTCAGCATCCTGGAATGGCAATGCTCATGTCGTGCACTCACGACGTCATTAAGCCGTCACCGCACCCACACACACACACATGAACGCATTCCGTGTCGCTTTAGTGCATGGGCGTGTGTGTGTGCAAACGAAAGTGCTAGAATCGCGGAGAGAGAGTGAGTGAAGAGCAGACGAATACTATCCCAAAACCCCACGGAGATAAAGGGAACTATGCGTAAAATCCAATACTGACTCCAGTTGAAGAGGAAGAAGCTGTCTCGTGAACGGTGAGGAAAATAGAAAATAATAGAATATTGTATTCAATGCCATAAGAGTACGTGTCCAAGGTACTCGTACGCACCAAATTCCGCACTTGGAAAAATATTAGATCTAACAAATGATAAACATGGTATAAAATACAGGAAACAAAAAATAATATAACAGTGACTCGTGTAGTGAATATTAAGGTTATAATTTACAATTTCAACTGGAAGATTTCAAATGTGTACTTCTTTCGGGTTATAGGGCGTTGATGGTTGGAAAGGCTAAACCACGAATCAGCGACAGAAACCAGTAAGAAAATTAATTCTGTGAAAGAGGAGATGACAATAGAGGAACGGTGAAAAAAACATAAATATAAGCGGTAGAGAGAAGAATACGTGGTCAACCAAATACAATGCCAATGCCTTTTAGAATGCCAAAAAAACTCAAAAATTTCTCTCTATCCCGCCTAGTTTTTCCAGAATAATTTGTCTTCGTAGCCAAAGGGAACTGGGGTCATTTTAATTCATAAATAAGTTTAATGATCGTTACTATTAATTGTACCTAATAATATGCATTAGTACAAGGGATGGTTTCTGAGGTTTTGCTCCATAAGTTGAAAATTGGAAGTGAAATTGTGATTACGTATCAATATTCATTATACATTGTGAATGTACGCTCCAGTTCCTTCATTCGGGAGGATCGTGTAACCAAATACTGTACTCAGTTACGCTGTATGCCAGAAGAAATAAAAAAACTCTGAATACAGGTAGGTTAGCCTTTAGCTCAAAGACGACCTTAATTCTTCTACATACTAACTTTAAAAAATCAGTTAACCTTTTAATCCTCAATAGGCAACGTATTTAGACAGTCCCTCAAGAGAAGTTTGGGATATTAAGGGAAAAGAGAAACTCAGCGTCCGAGCTAGCCTTTACTAAATGAAAGTCATGTTCATTCGATAAATGGAATGTTTAATTACTGAATCCTTCAAGTGGAAGTCAAGGGAGGAACATATAGAAAAATCTCACAGTCTACACACGAAAGCAGGGCCTAATCGCGAGGAAACAAATACTCTCGAATCTGGATTAAAGGTAATACCATACACTTGACCAAGAAATACCATTTGCGGTGTCTTATGCATAGTTATATAATGATACTTTCTCAGATATTTGTTTCCAAATATATATTTCACAATAAATGGAAATATATAAAATATAATGAAATCTTTTGCATGCATGTCGTGTAAAGAAAACAAGGGTATATACTTCTAAAGAACCGATTTCAGTTTACGGTAACCAATAAAATGTATCGAAATTGGGAAGCAACAAAAATACTTATACTGTTTGTCAGTTAAATAGTTATGATCTTATATGCCGAAGATGAAATGATAATTTGGAGAACCATACTGAAAAGAAACCAGAATGGGCAAGTGGACAATGAGAAAAGTAAATGCCTTGCGATAAAGATCAGCGGATAAATCCGTATATTATGCAGTGAAGAAAGCTATACGTCCACCTGTAAGGCTGTCAATATCAGAAAAGGAGGAATGAAAAGCGAGTAAACCAATATTTGGATTGAACAAAGATGGTGAAGTGACACACACGCACACACACACACATACACACTCATATATATATATATATATATATATATATATATATATATATATATATATATATATCTATTTCTATGTGTGAATGAATATTTGTTCGCCGAATGGCAGGATTTCGTATTTGACTGCATGTATATAATTTCTATATATATATATATATATTCACACACAGACACACACATCAGCTCGGCAAGTCGAAAGATTCATTGTTCAATTCTCAGATAAGGAAGGAAATACTTTTTCGCTCGTGATCTGCTCGAATTCATCTTCCCCACCTCTCTTGTCCTCGTCTTTTGTGTTCGTATCCCTTTCCGAATATCTATTTCTGTGTGAAGGAGTACATATTCGCCATATGCCGGGTTTTCGTGTTTGAATGTGTATGTAAAACCATAAACACAGTATTCAACCAGAAGGTCGATTTAGTAGGTGATTGTAGAGTCTACCCACTACTATGCCCGACGGCGTGTGAAATTCACACACCAGGTAGGTCAGTACCTTTCCCTGTGCCGGTTATGGTTTCCCAGAAAGATCTGGTACCTGAAAAATCACAATGCTCGGGTGGAGCTGCAGGTGCCCAGAGTGCCTTGCACGGGAATCGAACCCTGGACTACCGCGACCCACGTATGTGTGTATACATGTATATATATGTATAAATATTATCGTCAATTATTTAAAAGGAATAATCAGCTCATCTCCAAAAAAGCTACATTGTTTTAGAGGAGCGTTTAAAGACCAAAACTAACTGTAGAATACTCAAACCTGTCGGAAATAATGAGAGAAAGAGAATAAAAGAATAGTTAATTTATAATGTAGCTGTCAAAATATTAATTTTAACGGTCTGAGATACAGTTGGCAAAGTCGTAACAATGATATAAGGGAATGAAAATTTGATCAAATTTGCAAAAATTGTCTATAGTTTTATTTAAAAAGGCCTAATTGTGAGAGAAATGCATTTAATCATTGTATAAGACATGAGTAATCTACCAAATGTTCGTGCGAATGAGATAACCCTGATAATTCCTTCGTTATAAGCTTCATAGTTCAGGAAATTAATTCAAATTCAACTAATAATGAATCAAGTACACGAGTATTATACAAAGACAGACAACGCCAATACCAATATATTAAAAAAAAATTAATTAAATTATTGGTATAAGTAAATTGCTATAAAGCTTAACTGAATATAATATTAGGCGGTGAGAGAAAAATTCTACGATTCATACATTGGTCTTACCTTATTGCCAACTGCACTTTCAAATCGCTCACATTTTATCAAATGTCAACTGATCAAAAACAATTATCATATATTAGTTTATACTTTTTTAATTTTTTATATTTTTTTTTGCTGTAGTAATAGTGGAAGGATTAAATTATAACAAAAACATATACAGTTGCTCACTTAATATTTTCCCTACTTGGTCAGCGTCGACCCTAATGAAAGACATACAGCTAACAAATAAATGCTTTTGTATTTCCGATATTTTCGGTCGTTTGGTCGTACCGTCCTTTCAATGCTTTTGTCCTTTTTACAGCATGAAAAACGAGCAGACATTTTATGTTGAAAGAGTGATTTTTGTTCTGAGGTGGGAAATTGTGGGGTACCATAATGCAGGCTTGGCTTTGATCGAACAGGAATGGGAAGGAAATGGGCTTTCTTTTGTGATTTTCCTTTCATTCAAAGAAAGCGGAATTGAGATCGGAATGAGACAGAGATGCGGTGCGCAGAGCTGAAAGAATTGGATTGATTTGATGATCTTTAGGGTTCGAAAACTGGATTATATTTGGACGTTCGTCGAGTCTTGTTTGCTTCAGCTCGCATATAAATGCTCTCTCTCTTTCATCAGACGTCGTTCTTTTTTTGAGTCAAAGAGAGAAGTGAGGATATAATTTACTGCTGACAGCAAAATAGTTTGCGACAGTGCTATCTAAGAAGTGGAGAACAATAGCTCCAGCGAAAAAGTGAAGAATATATTAAGTAGGGAATTGAAATAGGGAGAAGCAGAGGAACGAAAGGAGAGGAAAAGTTGCGAGGAGAACATCTGAGACAAATAAGTAGAAAAATCAGCTAAAGAAATGCTATCTCAAAGGAGCTTAGGTTCAGTTCAGGCAATAAGTAGGCAATTGGATTGAACGAAAACTGAAACATGAAGCATGAACTCGTACTTCAATTTGTATTACGTTTTCTGGATGCACTTGGATCACAGTGAGGATACGCCATATGAGTGGAATTTTAGCATTAGTCCACTTGTCATGGGGTTTTTTTCGTTCGATCATAGTTTTCAACGATCAATGGCCTCAATAACTCCGAAATTAACTTTTTCTGTCTTCTTAAAACTTCCCTTAAGAAGGTTTTCTCCTAGCACTTTGTTGAAATTGCATTTTATCCAATTAATTTTCACCATTTTTCTCCACAACCACATCTCAATATTCTCAAGTTACTTAAATAACGAGTTTTGGATCCAAACGAAATTAGGAATAATACAAAGATTTTCCAAACATTTTGATATCGTCTTTATTTAAGGTAATCGACATAAACTGCCCCCTTCTCAAAAATACTTCTTTAAATAGGAGAAAATGTCTTTTATTGTCGTTAATACTTCGCCATTTTTCGTCCAAAACGATGCCTAAATATCCAAGTGTAGTATTTTACGTTCACTAATTTATGTCCGCCAACTTTTATGTTTTACGTAATTAAACCACTGATATCTTGGGAATCTCTTTAGCTTTGTTTAGCCCCATTGATTCTCACCAAACTTCTACAATACTCTTTCTTTATTGAAATCGGGAGCGATTGCAATCCACTTTGTGACTGGCTGCCTTAAGCTTGAACATCCGCGAATGTGACTTCATCCACTGCACCCTCATTCCTCCTCTCAGCCCTGGGGATACCATTTCCTCAGCGAATATCGGCAAAAGCACGAATGGTAATGGACAGCTTTTTTCCTTCATTATTTGTCACAGCCAATTGCCATACGTTCACGTAGAAAACTTATAATGAAATGCCTTAATACCTTGATATATCCTGGTAATTTAGTAATAAATTACGGGGGGATATTCATTACCCATTTCTGATTATTTTTTCCTTTAAATCGCAATGGAAATTTTCATGATGTAGAAGAGTCCATGCAATTGCGTATCCGGATTGATTGAGCATCAGATTACATTAAATTTATCCAGAAAAAGCTCTGTATTGTTTATTCTTAATTTATAAAGAGATTTTATTCTCAGCCTAATCGTATGCCGCGTTCTATTTTTTTAGTCAAAGCGTTTTCATAATGCAATGCTATTTAATTGGAAACTAATTCGAAGAAAAATGCCATAAGAGCGAGTAAGCAAAGACGTATATTAGTCTATTCAATTGATTGTCAAAATATGTTTGGGATTTTAATTACATAATTTTCATTCGAATTGACAGGGTTTTGCATACCAAAATCCCAATTATCATACAGAAGGTATTGACCATTAATGTTGCACCACAAAGACGTTTTAATTCAATAAGAATGTTTGAGGACTATGAATTTTGTTGGAATTCGTTCTCATTTTTTCTCAGTATATATAATAATTGTGAAGGAATTTTTTTTACCAAATATTATATCTACGCCTCTGATGAAGGATCTGGGTATTAAATGAAGAACACAACGTATTGTTGCGTGTTCTTCATTTAACGAACATTAACTCCACAAAATTGAGCCAGAAACTATCGAAGGAGATAAGTGTCGGACCAGGACGTCCAAGTAATTGAAATTACCGTTCCGATACAAATAAGTAACATATTCTAGTTACTAATTTATAAAATGCATCTGAATATTGACTGACTGAAGTTTAATTGCGCAAATAGTTATGGGTACAATAAAAGTTAATAAATGACTCATAAAAATGCATATATTTCAAACCAAGAACGGATTAGTTCAGTTTATACTGAATTTTACCTATAATGTAAAGAGTCGTCACTCTATGCCAGTCATTTATATAAATTCTTGGAGTGATATGTTGGTTTTTGTGCGTGCTAATGGCTGAGATAATTGCACACTGCCAGTAGCTTAATAATAATCAAATTTTGTGTTGGTGAAATACGTACATTATAATATCGTACAGTTAAAGAAAAAGGTAAATATTTTGGAGAAAGTAAATTTTTTTATTGACACTACTACTTTCTCATTCATCAATTCAAAATCTTCAATTTAGGAGTCCTTTTAATACTTCACACTTAGGTATAATGCAGAAACCAATTAGAGGGACCAGAATATACAATAATCCGGTATAATTACATAATGCATAATAAGCACTCGGGTACTAAACTAATAATGTGTTGATTGTTTCTGAGTAGTTAATATTAGATGAAATATGAATGACGTGTGTAGTTTGTGTTAATGAGGTAAAATGTAAAATTATTATAGGAGGGCACCGACATTCCCAGCAAAGGAAAGAAACTGACAAAATAAAAAAAGATGTCCTTGTGCATTGAATTCGTGAAACTTCATAAATTATGCACCGATTGTATGGTACTACAAAATAGGACATGTATTAATTAGACAACAGAATATGTTTATCCAGTGTTGTTATTTAACGCCATAAATTTATACATATATTATTTATGTGTAGTTTATTTTTCTACTCTCCTCACTCATTTATTACACATTCTGATTGCTAAACAATACTCCGCAAGCTGCTGGAAAGGAGTGTGGCGGGGGGTGTTAGGTCACCACGTGTAAAAGAGATCATAAATAACTCCTGACTATTGAGGAGTCGAGAAGATCGAACTAGCAAATATATGTTCCACGACCTTGAATGATGCGGATGTGAGGAAAATAGGTCTATAATTGCTCGGTTCCTCCTTGTCTCCATTTTTTAATAAAGGTGTTACATTGGCCGTTTTCCAATTATTGGGAACCTTGTGATCTACTAGCGATTTCTTAAATATGATTTCTAGATACGATGCAATTTCCGACGCGAGTTCTTTAAATAAGAACGGGCAATTGATCGGGCCCAGAGGATTAATTAGGCTTAATATTTTTCAGCAAATCTTCTATCCCATTGTATGTTCTATTTCTTTTTGGCTCATGTTGGCATTAACAAAGACGTGTATCGCGGATCTGAAGAGATTCTGCATTCCTTCTGGGATTTGTACTCGGGTGAAGCGGGTGGGTATCGATAAGCAGGGGTTATGTAACGTTGGTGTATCTGATGGACGTGTCCTGGCTTAGTAAACTAAGTTTAAATTACACCACTTGCTATTTTCATAAATATTTTATTCGCAGAGATTCCTTATTAAAAACACTACGTATTTTTTTCCTGTCTTAAGTATTATTATTATTTATATCGTCAGTACAATTTATCAGAAGTAACTCAAGGTAACTCAACAAAACGGTTCGATTAATGTTCCTCAGACCGATGTCATTCTTTTCTCTAGATATTTCCAAAATATAATTTATTTCCTGTTATTACTTTAGGCCAGATATAAATAATTCCTTTATTTTTCATTAAACATGTAAAAGAGCTATCTCGAAATAGATACCTTGAAAAATGGACGTGAATACATTTTTTTGTAGAGAATGAAATGAAAACACCTCCAGACCTGCATTGCTACGTAAACTACGCCAATGTCGAAATAATTATAATTTTCCTGAGTGTATAGTGGTGCATTTAAATGCAAGCATCAGAGGTTAAAGGCATACAGATTGGCTTTTGAAGACATTTAGCAGTAGCTATACAGTATTACCTTTCTTGATCCTATTTTTAATCTAGAATGAATTTCAATGATTAAATGGATTGCCAAAGGTGTTAAGATATATTTGTTGATGAAATATATGTTATATGAACATGATAAAGAGATTTACACGAAATAGTTAACTTACTGTGATTACAATGGGCTTTGGAAATCACAGGATTAAAAAAACACAGTGATTATCCAAGATTGGGCACTATGTCTGTGTCAATTTATGACCATCGGGAAAATATAGGAATCTTCATAAATGTAAATAAAGAACCCACCTTCGTTGAGAATTGCTTTCTTGCTTGAAAGGAAAATTAATATCTGCGTAATCGTCGTCCAGTCATCAAGTCTGACTCCGGATAAGAGGGATATTTCTTTTTAATGTAAAGAGCTTAGCTGTCAAATACCAACACAAGTTCCAAGCACACTTTCAATGATGGATATACTTTATAATAATCAGGACTGAAATTTAGAATTTTCAAAATTATTATTATCTGGAATTTGAAAAACTATTGAAAAACACAGTAGTTAACCCGAAAGCTGGTATGGTAGTTGAGAGTAAAGCTCATCTCGTACTTAGTCTCATTAGACGCGTGACATAACAGTGTAAGGGAGCCATATCCTTTTTTTTTGTGTCGCCTGCAGTGTCCCTGTACTCGAAATATAATATTGGATGTTAGATAACACTGATTTAAGAGAAAATATGGTTCCTTCTTATAAAGTTAGAGTAAATTTGCGTAAAAAAGGAAATTCCTCGTCATCATCTGTTATTTGATATTATGTTCTATCAAAATTTAACAACTAATTATAATTTATAAATAATTTTAACAACTGCCGTCGAAAGGTCAACCACATATGTGAGTGTCCTTTCTTTGTGTTTCGATGTTTAAAAAATTCTACATTTGTGCGCTTATGTATGTGTATATACATACTCATATTTATGTATATGGTTATGAATATATATATACACACACGCGCGCGTATTTTGGTAAATCCTAAAGGTATAACTTTTATTTCAATGTGTACCGTCTTGTTTGGGGCGTAAACGGTTGGCAAATGGGATTGTTCCGGCTTCTTTTCAATTTTCCAGTCTCCACGGACCCCTCCTCCCCTTGTGCAAAGTCTTGGCACGTACTATGTGCAAGAGGCCTCGCCTTAGCCCCTGTTTTATCCCCCCTCCCTGCCCCCCCGAGAACCCTCACGGATCACCATGGAAAAAAAAACGTAAAAAGGAATCTAACGTTGTCCCTTTTGTCACCCCGAGGAAGAGGAGGAGAAAAAACAGGCCAATTAACCTTTTACGGGGAGAATTTCACTCGGAGAAATATCACTGGCACGGTAAAAAGAGGGTGGATACGCGGTAGGACTCTGGGAGGACGGGGAGGTAGGGAATGGAAGGGAGGTTAGTGGAGAGTGCTAGGGGGAGGTGGTGAGAAAGAGAAAAGTTGAAAAGGGCTAAATCCGGTTCTCTATTTGCCCCAGATTCCGCGCAAAAATATTAGCGTCCTCTGCCGAGGTGAGTTAGTCACGGTTGAGGGGAAGCAATAGGAGTGCCTGTGCGCCCAGAGTAGCGTCCTCTGCATCTCGTCGCTATCTTTCGCTCCTGTAACACACACACACATATCCAGTCTCTACCCTTCCATTTCTTCTCCCCATTCCCCTCAACATCCCAAGAGAACTTGCGCGCCGCCATTTTTATGTGAGAGAAGACTGTTTTCATCCGTCTCCACAGGGAGGTATGGGAAGCATCGCCGTAGTTTTGAGCATCAATTGTATTTCCGAACACGCCATGGCCTAAAAAGGTTTAGGCTTTGGATCCAAAAGGCTAAAAACGTACCAAACTTCGAGGACTACGTCGCTCAGAGCCGTAAAATTTCGTCGAAATCCTTCAGTCCGTGTCCCGGAGAATACTTTGAATGGCATAAACGCCATTAGACACGTGGAAGATATCAAGATGAGGTATGCTATTACGAGAGGCTTTTGGCGTAAATGTGAGTACATGACTGTACCGTAATTTTTTCCTTCACTACGGGAGGTTTTGGCGTAAATGTGAGTAATTTTGAACACCGTACTTATTTGCCGTACAACCTTCCAGTAGCCAACTAAACATTAAATACGCCTATGCTTTTATATCTGCATTTTATTAGAATGATTACATACACATAAAATATTTGCAAATATTTTTCAAAGAGGGAGTGCATCGCTCCAGAATTATTTCATCTATGTTTAATAGTTTTTTTCTGATATTCGGAGGATTAAATTTCAAAATCATGATACGATAAACAGGTAGCAAACTAGCCATTTTTTTCACGAAATTTGCATTAAATTTTAAATTAATATCAGTCAGTATGAATATAAACATGAATATTTAAAGTCATACTTAATGTTTCCGCACCTTTGCGGAATCAATGCCGTAGTGATTAAATCCGGACAGAAATCCATTTTGTTTTGCTTTCTAAAAGAATTTCGAGCAGTTATCGAGAACATATTTGTAAGGCAATGCAAGAAATTTATTTCTTTACTATGGAATGCAATCATAAAAAGTAATCACGAAAATGTATGCTTAGTGCTGCTAGGTTATTATGGATACCATTGATAGCAGTTCATATCGTATTAGAAATCTTGCATCGGAATTCAGACTATTACATTATTAAGCACATCTAATACCAGCCAAAAACATTAAATATTTTAAGGAACTTATATAAATTTTCTATATTACTCTTGAAATCTTGTAGGAGGGCTATGTTACACGAGTAACTTAGAGTGTTGTGTATTTTCAAAGGTTTTGCTCATCCCTAACTAATAAACAATTTTAAAACGCTCATATTAACTCGAATTATTAGATTTCATTTCATTAAAAACTGTCATCAACTCTTCAACTGAAATCCATCTTAAATGTATACGCATGCTTTATACATGCTGAAAATATACAATAGTTAAATAGTAATAAAAGTTAAAATTAACGAATTATTTTCGTAGAATTGGCAAGTGTCACGTCACTATTTTGGGCACTTCAGTTCTCTAAAACCTTCAACTCTCAAAGTTCCGAGTCATAATAAAAGACCTGAAAGATAAAGTGGTTTTTGCCTCCTTGTCATATAGCATAAAGTTCTCACAAAAAACGCCTGATTTTTTCCCTACACCCAGATGAGGGATTTCGCGATTCAATTTCGCTTGAACTCTGACGCGGGGAGTAATGGGGATTGAAGGTGCCTCTCGTTCGGGAAGCAGCACATATTAAACTGCTAGGGTGCTGGGTGACGTAGATTGAGAACGTGATCGAGTCACCGAAATTCCGTGGAGAAATATATAAGTATTTTCACCCCATAATATTATATTGGGGGTGTATTTAAGCGAAGGAAAGGTGATCGCAAAATTCACAACGCTTCTCATATTCCGACGCATTTCCCTCTACATCTTTCCTGTTACTCAACCTTCGGCTTCACCTCACTTGGCCTCTCCGCGTACTTACTTCACTGAGTCGTCCTACTGCTTCTAATATTTCGTCTCTCTCGAATCATGCTCAATCACGTATCGGCCGGAATCTGAAATGTATTTTATCCTAACAATTCTGGTAAAAAATTCTATCATTTTGGATGGAACCATTTTTTGGAGGTCTCAGGTTTAAAGAACCATTTTATTGACGAATGTTTAATGTCAGTGACTTGATGATTATTTAAACTTTTTATTACCTCAAAATATTATAATTTAATTTATATGATTATAATTTCAAATAATTTTAGCAACACAAATTTCCTAACGCCCGATGATCGGTGTATCCTTTGCTTTTTGTCATTTAATATTAAACCGCACTATTCCCCATTATGAAGGGGAATTTCCAGGACAGAAACTACGAATGAATTAAGACAATGTTTACAATATTGACAAGAAAATACTATTTATAAGGGATTAAAATTTTTTCACTAAGATATTCGAAGCTCTAAAGTGCTCTTTATCGTGTTTAATATTTCTATTGGAAAACAATATATAATTGGTACGTCGCAGGAAAATGACAATGCAAATGGAAGGTCTAGGGGAAATTTGAATTGGATGGTTTCACGAAACTTAACAATAGATAAATCGACACTAATTAGATTAGTTTCTTATTGACCTAGAGCGTGGGACAATGAATTTATTAGAATTTGGAAGTAAACGAAAATATATGAAGGTCAAATGCAATAAAACTTAAAAAGATAGAAATTAAAAAAATAAGATTTCATGATAGGCATGCCAATTTCCTTCTTTTCTACTAAATTTTTATCAAAACTGTTTTTTATACGCTTTAATACAAATGCGATAAAACCCTCGTCTCTTTTTCGATCCTGCTGTCGTTAAATGTTTTACATTAACCATTTGAGGATCGAGATAAGGTCTTTTTTCAGCCTTGTCGGATTATCGATCTCTCAAAACTTGATCGCAGCAGCTTCCCTACCTTCCTCGAAAGGATAGATTATGCGATGAAGGATAACGGCTTGCTAATTTTTTATTCAATTTTCCCACTTTATTTTGCCCAAATGTTATGCCATATCATGCGCGTGGCTATTCCATCATTCACCAAAGTTTGTGAGTTTGTGCCCCCTCACTCATCTGCATCGCTTCGGAAATTCCTCGGCACATCTCCTCGAGGAACCGGTCCCCTTAAACATCTTACTCCATCCAACCCACTGCGTCGGTCCCACTTCTCCGTGTTCTCCTTCAAACCCGTCCGATACCGCCTAACGAATTTCCCTCCATTCATCCACCCCGATCGCTTCGTTCCCTCTACCCAACCCTCCTGGCCTTACCGTTTTTTACACCTTCCGCGAGGACCACAAAGCCGACTCCCGAGAGCCAATCTCCAGCCTTCCGTCCATTCCGTTAAACTCTATACTTATCCCCTCCTTCCCTAAATCCCGCCTCCCCACCCCTTCACGCAGACTCAACTTCCACATAAAAGACTCCAAAAATTCCACTTTTATCATCCCATCCGGAGTTTTATGTGGACTTCCGTCATGGTTTACTAACACAGCCCCTGGCTTTATGTGGGTACATTTTTTTACAGATGACAGACGTCCCTCTTCCCGCCGAGTCTTCTAGCATATTATCTCTCTCACCTCTTTTCCGAATCCGGTGATTGACTTTGCGTTTTATGTTCCTTCTGATGCTCTCTGGGTTTTGCTATGACTTTTTTGCTGCATAGTTTCTTGGAATAAATAAATGACTTTTTGAAAAATATTACTCTCTTTCCTATTTCACTATTCAAATATGAAGCAAAAATGCCGCAGTAATCAATCCGATAATGGGTACACAATGCACATAGGTGAGTTTAAGATTAAACTAACACTGAGCCCATCGATGTGTAAAATTCACCTATTCAGGATTACTGGGGTACAGTATCTTTCCTTGTGCCTGTTTTTTTTCTTCCCAAAAAAATCCAGTACCAAAATATTTGCACAGTTTTGGAGAAACTAAGGACACCCAGCATTGAACCCGGACTTTCCGGCCAGTTGTTCAGCGTTCTACCGATTACACTCGTTAACCTCTTCAATTCTAAACCCAATTTATCAGTATTGAAAAGATATGATTCGACCGAAATTGATAACTTTGAGGAATTTACATATGAGGAAGGAATCTGGCAGGAAGATTTAGTGAGATCGGTGTTAGTTCCTATTCCAAAAAAGGCAAAGGCTTCGTCATGTGAGGATTACAGAACAATAAGTTTGATATCCCACGCAGCTAAAGTTATTCTCAGGATCATCAACAAAAGGATAGAGAGTAAGGCAAATGATTACTTAGGGGATGATCAGTTTGGGTTTAGGAAAGGAAGAGGTACGCGTGATGCCATTGCAGTAATGAGATCACTAATCGAGAGGAATATAGAATACAATCAGGACGTTTTTGCCTGTTTTGTAGATTTCGAAAAAGCGTTTGATAGAGTGAATTGGGAAAAATTAATGCGTGTATTGCAGAAAATAGGAATGGATTGGAGGGACAGAAGACTGATCCACAACATGTACATGCCTCAGACTGCTCAGGTGCGAGTGGGGAACGGAGAGTCCGGATGGGCAGTGTTAGGAAGAGGTGTAAGACAGGGTTGCCCATTGTCACCGGTACTGTTCAACGTATATGTAGATGAAATGATTAAAGAGGCGTGGGAAGAACTGGAGGCAGGAATGAAAGTCGGAGGGGAATTCGTAAAATCGGTTAGGTTTGCTGATGACCAAGCATTAGTTGCTCAGTCAGCCAAGGGGTTGAAAGCATTGTTGAGTGAATTGGAGGTTCAGTGCGATAAATATGGGATGAGAATCAATATTAATAAAACAAAGGTTATGCGATTTTCCAGAAAGAAAAAGGCTAAGCTAAATATTAAAATAGGCGGGGAAAGAATAGAGCAGGTAGAGCAGTTTACATATCTCGGAAGTGTTTTGGACCAATACGGTCAAAGTGGTAGGGACGTAAGGAGAAGAATTGCGCTAGGAAATTGCTATCCGCGTGAAGATCAGTTTCTAATGGTAATATAAGCATTAATAGAAATGATAAATTTTGATAGTTCTTTCTCATTCGTTGGATGGCTAGATTTAAAATCCAATGAACTAATATTAGCAGTCATTCTATTTCTACGAAATCACTCTAATATTTGAATATTGGAAGAACTCAGCTATTTTTTGCAAATCTATTCCTCATTATATGCTCATCTTTACACTTTAGGTGTGTAATAGAATATCTGAGGTTCCAGTAAACATATGCAAACATTCAAGTACCTGAGAACATACATGTTTACTTAAGTACCCACGTAAGTACTTAACATTTAATCAAAATGAGACTTCCTCTCTCTGGTGAATTTCTGAAAATTGCGGCAGGATAAAATGACATTTTTTGTCCTACATGAAAAGGACCCCGTGAGAAGATTTAATAAGATAAAAGAGTCTATGTAACACTCTCAAGGAACGTGGAAGTGAAGAGTTATAAACCCAGTCACGGGTTTTATTGCCACAACATGCGGGAACGGCATTAACTCACGCGAAGAAGTTTCGAACATCCTAGGGATACCTTCCGCATCGCAATCGAAACGTCACGTTTATGTGGTGCTCGAATTTGGAGGAAAAATCGTCCCGCTCACAGCGTTCGCTCGCCTTCGTGACCCTGCAGTGGTTAGAATCCGTCCTATGACGGATACTCGGGTTTATGTTTCAGGGTCGACGCGGCGTGATACGTGAAACCAACATCTCGACGATCCAACATCAAACTTCCAGCGCCCCCCTTCATTAAATTAAAGTGGGACGGAGTTGGCACGAGAATAACCGAAGGGTATGGTAAATGGGCAGGGGAGGGAAAGAGTGAGGGCGGAAAACTGGGTAGCTACTGATTTTATGAATTCCCACTCCCGACATTTTCCCAATTGTCCCGACGAACATTTATTCCTTTTTCCCGATTTTTCTCCCGAATGCTTTGAATCTAATTTGCGAACCATTCATAGTCACTTCCAGAACTAAAGTTTATAACTGAAATCGGCGGAAATCTAGTTTCCGCTTCTGCTAGTTCCTGGACGCGAGACGAATTGCGGCTGACACGATCTGATCTCACAAAAAAAAGACTGTCTTTCTTATATGGAATACACGAGTTCTATGTCATATATATGAATTTGTATCCCTTTTCCGAAGTTTAATTCGGCCCTTTTCCCTCAAATATTTGAAAAAAAAATTACCAATCCCCTACTATTTCCCCGACAGAGTAGTCCTGAAAAGTATTCATGGTAAAGTGTAATGCGTAACAAATACAACTGCGTTCGCGACGATTGCCGGCCGCTTCCAATTTCTCTCTGAACTACCTTCGAGACGTCAGAAATATTTCCATGTACGCCGAAAAGTAGAGAGAGGAAAACGGGTGAAGGGACAACGAAAGAGGATCGGAACAAGTCGTGGACCTCCTCTCCGCGCCATTTTGCTTCCGCGGGACGAACGGGTAGGTCATTACTGAATACAACATGCTCACATCTGGAAGCGCAATATTTGAGTCACACGAAGACTGGTTTTAGGACTCGTGGAAATTGCAAGCCTGAGTGCCCTGGACGAAGATTTACTCGCGCTGCAGAATGACCTACCTTCTTCGTGAGGAATTATTGTTTTCTCGTGTGACCCCATGGAATTATTAATATTTTTTCCACGAAAGAGCTGATAAACTTAGCTAGGCATGTACAATGGTTAGACAGTATATATTCATATTAGTGATACAAAATATCCGACTCAATGATAATAATTCTTATAGTCAATCCAAATTTAACGATTCTATTGACGTTCCCGAGTGAAGGTTACTTTTTAAAGACAAAAATTATCCAGACTTATTTGAAAAAAATAGACCAAATTTGACTGCACATGAGATATGTCTTTTAGCAGGATGTAAAGAAATGGGAAAATGTTAAACATTTTGCACAAACCACAGAGACCAAACCCTAGCTGGCGACCAAAAACTAGCTGGCTAGTACATATTTTATCTGTGATACAATTAAAACTCATAAATTGTAATATACTATTATAAAAAATGAGTATCTTACTCATTGCTGGGTTTTGTGAAAGTCAAAAACACATGGTGAATGTTTTCAATACGTATTTGGGTGCAGCGAGAACGAATTTTGTGTTAAGTAACCTAAATTATTGATATCATGTTTTAATAAAGGATTTGGACGTACATGCACATAAGTGATTTCGAAGGATATAAAAAATCAACATGTCTCGATTGATTTTCCTTTAGTTAAATGCTCATCACATACTCATTTTTTCCACAAATATTTTAAACCGGGTGTTTTCAATATTTTATTCATTGAATTTCATGCATATGTTTTAGAACTTGCAGGCGACTATTGACGCTTTGTAGTACCTCTGAAATACATTCAGAGTTCTTAGAAATGCACATTATGGTACACTTGGAGCATATGTGAGCCGTTTCAAGCGTTAGCCTCGTCGTTATAAAAGGTCACTTTCATAGGCTATGTTGTCAGCATATTTTTTTGTGGTGGTCTCTTGAATAAAATATATTGTACATCGACATGAAATAGTTTTCGAAACATGAAATTATTGAAAATACAATCTCACAAATATTTTCTAAATGAAATACGTTCCAGTTAAAGAAGTTATCTACTCAAGTAGAGTAATTTAAGAGTATGAAGATACGTTTCACTTAACTATCTGCTGAATCATCGCACGTAATATTTTTGCTCAGTTTGACAGCTACTATATATACATTGTAAACATTAGTCCAAAATCTACTTGGATACAGTTGAAAGTACATGATAGAAAAAGGGGATCGAGTGGAGGATAACGTACAGGCTTTCCACCGAGAAGGACCGGGTTCAAACCCTGGAAGCAACAAATATTTTTCAGAAGTATCCCGATTTCCACTTGAGGTACTTTATGGAGAGCACTTTGAGTGAGTATGCCGTCCGTCGGATGTTCGGACGTCAAAATGCGGACCCCTTGGCGCCTTTCGACCGGAGTAGGCTAATGCCGACACTCTCCACCCTTCCTTTCCCATCCATTCCTAATGGCACAAATGATCTTAGCTGTCGGTCGCCTCCCCCCCCCACCCCCCAAAGAAAATGATAGAAAAACTTACATAAATGGGATGTTAAGCTACTCGTAGAGTACGTTAACCTACTTCCAAAAAGCGCGGTCTATCCACTCGCATAGCTCCAGCAGCATTTAGGAAAACCTCTGGGAATCATTAGAAGCAATGCTGTTTCCTGCACTACATTATTTATATTTATACACTACATTTCACGAGGTCAAACAAAAGATTAAAAACCTGTTGTTTTTTCGACAAAAACTAAATATACGATATATACGTATGCATCCTAAGTTTCCTGGGCGGTACAGTGCATTAACCTCTCTTTTTTTTCGGATGGAGGGAGCGTGTTTTAGTTCTCCAGTGTTACTAACCGCGGGATCAAAGAATCAGAAACTCATGAGTACATACTTAATGGTTTTCCGAGTGGTATGTCGAGGGGAGAGGAAGGGTGTGAATGCCGCGGCTTGAAAGGAAACGTAGAAGTGGGGACGGAGAAAATCGAGGATCGGAAAATCTTTCGGCTCGCTGGGCTGCGCATAAAATAACATGGCGAGGGGGCATTTCACAAAGAATAGCAGCAGCCTGCAATTTATATCAGTTGGCTATGGACAGGGTAATGGGGACGAGGGTGAAAACGTTTATGGCATACGCGCTTTGACATAGGACAGACATGGAAAACCAGCAAGCTATGGAGAAGAATATGGATTAATCGGGCGCCATGGAAAGATTTTTACCGCACATTTCCCTTTGAAGTTTCATTACTTCATTTTGCTACTAAGAATTTCATGAATATTATAAAATATCTAAGTCTTTTTTAAAATTTCGTGCTAGACAAACGTTTACGCGTTAACACAAAACATTATGCGTTTACATACCCAGTGGATGAATTCTAACTTGGAGTGTGCTTATATGTTGCTGAAGCATTGTCATTAACTTGAATTATTAATGCAAATCCATAACACCATCTATACTTTTTTGTTCAATAAGTAGTTTGTGTTAAAAAAAATATCAGTGCGTAAATTGGAATATTTTTTGTAATTACATATTTTATTGAAACTTTTATGATAGAGGATGTATGACTTAAACTCCCATACTCCCACTCTCTGCAGATAAACAATCATTTTATGGATCGATACTTATTTTATAAAGCGTGGTAGACGCAAAATATGTCGATCTGTCAAATAGGGTAATTGTACGAAGGAGCGTACAGTGGTTAAGAAGCGAGCTTGAAAAGTTCATGTGAATACATTATGGCGAAAAAGATACTATGACAGAAAATATTTTTAATAAGCTTTTCTAGGAGTAAAAAATATGCCCAAATTATGTACAATATTTCATTCTTTCACGGCAAAAGCGTCAATGCGCTTTGATCTCTTATAAACAGAGAATAGGGATAAGACTTTACTTCATATTTTAGCCACCTAAATTTTTCATTACTCGCAATCTGTACATGACCCACCCATATGTGCTTCACCTGGCTTGACAAAACAAAGACGAAAGCTGCCAAGGTAGAACAGATAAACGTGATGGAAGGACTCGGGAAAAATATTAAGCAAACTTTGCAGAAATATGACCTTAGCATTAGGCATGGAAATGTGTGCAAAAATTTTCATAATGCTCTAGTTTTATGAGCGCTGGAAACGAATCGACGATCTTTATTGACGTAGAGCAAAACGAGAACTTGCGTGAAGGCATAATGCTTTTAAGTACATGTAAATTATATAGGATGGTCTTTTGCGATAACTCGTGAGCAGTCACACGCTTTTAGAGGCCGGGTGATTTAGAGCGGGACGATAGGCAACCGAACAACGGGCATATTTTATGGATGTTGCGGCTTTGAAGATGTACTCGTATAATTTTCTTCGAATGCACGCAACCGTTTCTACGGCCGGCCTCTCCCTCGACTCCATCTCATCCCTCTCTCTACTCTTCCTAGTCCTACCTCCCTTCCCCCTGACATCAAACCTTTTCTTGGTTCGCTCCCGAACATTTCCCTTAAAATTGCACACGGTTCGTCCCTTTTCCTCGCCTCCGGAAGTTGGTCCGCCGTGACATTTCACGAAAGGCGGCGATGCACTAGCGGTCCTCTGGGCATCAGATAAATCGTCAAAGGCTCGTCTCCACTTCTTCCTCACCCACTCATCCTCCCACTGTTCTCCCCCTTGTGTCGCCGTATGTTTTGTCCATGACATTCCTTCCCGTCCCTCTCAAAGGTCTATCTATCACTTCTAGCGCCCTGTCCTCTCCCGTTCTCTCAAATATACCGTCTTTTTCTCCGGGAACACCAAAATTGTTTCTTTTACCATTTATTTGCCGTGGAAGTATGCCATTTGAATTAATAGAAAACGTGATACCGTGAGCCCTCTCATTCTAATCCTGCATAATTATTTCGTCTTCCTGAAATGTTGTAATCATTCACAGGACCAAAGGAATGAGCTGAACAGCGATGCAAAAACAAAGTTTGAGAATTCACAGCTAATAAGATAAAAGCAATTTATTCTGGGCAAAGTAATAAAAACTATATTATACAACAAAAGGATAATCACCTTGTTCTTTGAATATTTTGGTTACGCAAACACTATTTTCAACGGTATTAGACTAAAGGCATGGGTGCTGGGCTGGACGAAAGGGCAGGAGTAGGGAAGAGGGAAATGGGGGAGGGGGGTTTAGGTTTTCTAAAATTCCTCACTAACTTATTCTACGATCTCCTTAACCGTGGATACCCTGAGTCCCTGTAAAAAAAAGAAATCCTCCGCAATGCTCACGCATTCAAAAATTCCCAATAAATATAACTTACACACTCACTCTATCTGTCCGACGTATGTACTTCCACGCGGATTCATTCTCTCAAACATATTATCAATTACCTTTTCCTCATTTCCACCAGCCACGAAAAGCGGCAAATATACCATCTATATGTACCTCCGTCACTTTTAGACGAGCCACAAATTACTCCGACAAATTGAAATCCATTAAACAACAATCTTTATCCTCCGTAGTCTAAAAAGCTACACCAACACCTTCCAATTGACTCAAATATAGAATAAATCTCATCTTCACCACTCCTTATCTCCCTTCATAACTGACCAATTCTCTCCAATTCCAGGCTACTTCCTTTTGTATACTCCGACATATAATTTACTAACTGAACTACAATTATTGGTATTGATAGCATTTGATTCATTAGGAGCTTAATCAAATGTTTGCTTGATTTATTATTGATTTATTTATTATTAATTTGAATTATTATTTATTAAAACATCAATTGAAGACCTCAAAGTTGAAGTCAAAAGTGACTTTAGTTCTCTAACCATAAAATCGATATTAAATATCCTGTGACCAACTGCTTCCGCTACACATAGTTTCTATGATCACTCCAATATGATTAATAAGTTATTTTTAATGCATTTAATTTCATCATTACAAGACTGTTCAATAACTTATTTGTGTAAAAACTTCCATTTTATATCCAAAATAAATGATTACATCACTTGCAAGAAGCATAAATATTTTCAAACTTTTGACATTCAAAAATCGGTCATTGATTGGCTTTACGAGTTTATTATTATTACATTCCTTAACAAATTTCGGGTCGATTGGCTTTAATGACGTAGGCAGAGATAATTGAATCTTTCTGTGAGCTTTTAAATGAACACTGGAAAATTATTTTCACATCAAAGGCAATGTTAATTAAAAATTGAGATAAGCCATAGTTTCCGTTCACACGACTCTGAGGACTTCACCCTTAACAATGTCCCATGAAAAGAAATCTTAATGGGAACTCCTAAAGACCAAAAGACATGTTTTATTGATATATCGTATGTTCTGGAGTCTCTAACGGGGTATCCATTTTGAAGTTCTGGGAGAATTACTTAATACTTTAGCGTAAACATTTTGATAAAATGACACGGTTAGACTTTAAAACGTGAAAGTATTTCACTTGAAAAGTATAAAAAAAACATCCGCAGGAATTTGCGCATTTACAATTGCCTCACAAAGACAAAAACTCCTGGCAAATAAAATTTAAACGTAGAAATTTCACCGCATGGTCTCTTTATAATTTTTAAGCCAGATGAAAGATTTCATTGCGGTGTCTCATTTCCACACTCCTCCTTGGTAAAATAGAGGCCATACTACCCTATACCCTCCCCACCCCTACTCCCTCGCGCCGCTCTCAGTGACATTTTTTACACGCTTTCAGCAATGTCCTTCACTTATCCTTTGCCAAAGATCCCATTCTTCCCTTGTCCCCTCCTACCCACTTCACCACTGAGACTCCAAGGTTCGTATCATCTCCGTTTCCTCCGCCCTCCCCCCCCGTGCTTTTAATCCCGTGTTCCTCGATATCCCTCATTGGAATCGCTCCTATCCTGAGGGGGTCCACGCCAACGAGAAAACTGCTGCGACTTCATGCACCATCACCGACGCCGCTACTGCAAAACCGACGGCTGCAGGCATTGCTGTAGTGCCTCGCGCTCGAGGTCATTCCGAACCTCAACCATTGGAGCGTGCATATGAGTGTGAGGCGAGAAAAATAAGAAAATAGCTACAGCTTTCAAAAAAAGAGACGGGCATAATAGAAGTCCTTTGAGCAGAGCATCCAGGTAGCCGTCAGCTCATTGTTGATTCCACTTGATCGGTATGAACATCCCCATCTACAAGTACGGTACCATTATTATTACGTCCTATATAGTGTGAATGCGTGATTTTCTCGAGCCTAAACCTCAATACAAGATGCAACTGTATCTTATCAAAGCATCCCTTAGTCTGGGGGCCATTTTTTAAGTCTTCGGGCATAATACGCGATTCCTTGAACAGCAATTATATCTCATTCCTTTTCTACCACCTTCTGTCGCCATTTGATGAACAGCGAAATTCCAACTCCTCTCCCTTGTCTTGTATGAGAATTTTATTGGAAATCCCCGTGAATATTCGCCCCTCCCCCCAACGTTAACTATTAACTTTCGACGGGAGGATGTGGGGCTGGGCGGGTGGTGGTGGAGGGCAATTTACTGCGCTTTCATCGTAACTCTCCCATCAGGGCTTCATTCTCCGGCCCACGATCCGTCCCAGCCACTCGCCAATTCGATGGACTGGGTGCTTATTCCTCCACCACGCACGTTTTGCAATATTCATGAAGACCGGTGATTTTTCCTTTCTGCTTCGACGCTTGGATCTCTCGGTTAGGTGCCTCCGAGCGCTCTGATAATCCACGGAGATGCTCCCGTCTCGTTCCCAGCCGTACCGTGAAATAACCGGAGATGGGCGTCTAAACTTCAGATGTTGCGGAAATGGAACTGATTTATCGCATATATTTTTTATGAGGAATAAAAATACCTCTTTGAGTATGTTGGCAGAAATCGATTTTTTTTCGGAATCGACTTTTCTCTTTCCGGCAGCAGGAAATTGGATTAATGATTTACCTCGGATTGTACCTAGCCGTCCTGAACTGGTGAGGACGGAAAATAAAATGAATCAGATGAAAATGCTTTGAGCTGTCTCAAAATCGGGGATTTTATTTTAAAATCCTTAATATATGTACTCACACACTCACAAAAATATAAATATATATACATACATTTCACACACGTATATACATATATATAAATATATGTATGTGTGTGTCTGTATACTCATATTTATTTGTGTGGGCATATAACACACACAAATAAAATTAAGGACTTCGTATATCTCTTCAACCCTTCGTTTTTATGACGGCCGAAGGAAACATTGTCTCCTCAATATATTCAATGATCATTTGATAGCACGGCAACTAAACGTTGATATCTTTGAAGGTAACAAACAAAGTTTTCAGTTTTTCCCAAAGAAAACAATGAGTGAATCATTCCAAAAATGCCGAGGAACAGATGATCTTTTCCTATGATAACATAAAAAATGCACATTTAAAAGAAATATGATTACTAGAATTGGTGGTAGCAAGTTAGGAGCGAGTGGAAATGAATTGTTCGACAGATTAAATTAAACACCGAAAATTTGAATGAAGTGCATTAAGTACGGTAGACATGATCAAGTGATGCATAAAATGTTCTCATTCAAGATCAGATTGAATATTTGAGTTGAGAGTCACCTCGGTATTGGATACAGCCTGCGACTAATCATGGGATGGAGCTTCGTAAATCAGTTGAGGGGAATTAACACGTTCCCGGTGAGTGATGCGATCACCAGACTGTGATGGCTAAAAGCGTTAATTGCACAGATTGGTTCCTTTTGAAGAGATCGACGTCATGACTCACCGATTCGATTGCCATGGAGATGGAATTTTTAATTGGGAGTCGTGCAGGAAGCGTTAATTTTACATCCGTAGAAGAATCGAGAAAACATTTTTCATATCAGAGAAGAAGGGAAGCTGGATTGGTAGAGGCAGAACTACTTCAAATAACTGGTATTTCACCGATTCAAATAAATTCTAATGCGTTAGCTATTACACACGCTCAACGACTATGAACGTGGTCGTTTGGCCATTGTTTAAAAAAATGAACCTGAGACTAATATTTATTTCTGGTTAAATTCAGATGACTACTGAATAAATCATTACTTTTCAGCTAGTTAACCTTAAAAAAATGGAAGCAAGGATCTTAGCGGAACTATTAATAAGTGAATGATTCAGAGATGATTGATTACCTTGTCCAAAAAATAGTTAAAGGCAATATTATATCGTCTTGACTTTCCTAGAAATATCCTCTAGGTTGTATGACTATGTTTCACTCGAACCGATCAGTAGAAGACGTGAGGTCATGGATAACACAGTATGCCGGAAGCGTCTGAGAAAGGAGAAGACAAAAGCCCAGATATATGACGGCGAGGGAGGCTGGGGAAGACGCGATTTTGGGGGAGGAAAGGAACTTGTATTCTTTGTGCTGTGACACTCGGATTGTTTTTACAGCGCACGTCAAGAGACACTGTGATTTTCACAGAGGGTGACTATGTATCCGCCAAGGGATAAAGAGAGTAAGGAAGACGGTGGTTGGGAAGCTTTCTGTGAGAGGAAATAGAAAATAAGCAACATTTCCAATAGGTAAAAAATATGTCACTTTAAAGCTATGAAAAAATAATATATACTGCTAACCGCCATACTTAAAAAAACAAGCTGTGCTAGTTTGAAATGACAAAAAGTACTTTGATGTAGACGATGAAAGACGGCATATTCATCCAAGCATGGAAGGAAATATTAATTTTAAAATCTAGTACATGTAAATAGTACCGACCAGACTGAAACTATTGTATCTCCTTCGGTTTTCATCCAATTTGCGTTATCTAAACATCATATTAAAGAGCTTTTAAAGACCTTTAAGCAGTACAAAATATTCATGTCAATCATTTACCGTTTTTATTAGTTTATTAGTGTCAATCATTTACCGTTTAGGAGTAATAATCAAAATAAAATCGATTTATTCTTAAATGATGCCTAAATTTGCCTGCGGGATTAGTTATGTTTTTATCAAGTCAATCAGTGCCAACGGTAATACCATCTAAAATACAGTGCCATAGTTTTCTACAAGGTATCTTTATGGGAAGCGATAAGCAATTTTTATCACTCAAAATATTCTTGTTGATGATTATTTTTTACAAACCGAAAGAATTCTTTTGAAGACTGTTTTTCCAAAAAGTAAAAAAAAATAAGCGAAACGAAAATGTAATTGAGAGAATTAAGTAAGTTAAAAAATTAAATTAATTCTAATACCATAGCGGTCGAAATCTTTAGACTTTATCTTCCCAATGGTGTTTGACCCTAAAGAAATACACTTTTCATATTTATAACCCTTTGTAGAAGGATATTAGGTTGATGACTTATGAAATAACGATTAGGTGAAATATTACAATGTATTGTGCAATTGATTGCATAAATATTTGTTTATTGCAAAAAGTGTTCTACTTAAATTGGGGAAATTGAAAACAAACATTTATTTCCATTGTAAAAATAGTCCCATAAAAGAAAGTATTTAGGCACGGGATCACGGCCAAAAATTCTTATTAATGCAACCCTCAGACAAAATTTCAAGAAAAAATAGGCTAGCGGTTAGTGGTTGTCGAGTGGATAAAAAAGATCTCATACCAATTAAAAAACAACTTCAAAGAAACATAATAACATGGATTAATCTAAATATTATCCTTTGTGTTTTTTAAGAGGTCCACTCGTTTATGCCCTGAGCCAATAAATTAAGCGCTGTTTCATTATTATAAAGCCGCGGGTTAGGTATAAGGTTTACCACAGGCTGAGACGGGTCGTCCCACAAACTTATCGTGGTTTGACCTTTCGTGGAGTGTTTCGCCCCATGCCAGAGCTAGAGCTAAAGTGCTTAGTGCCTATCTCCTTCGCTCGCTCGGTTTTAGTAGCTCCTTTGGTGGTCATTGCATTCGTAAAAGGCCAAGGGAGAAAGGGACCAGCGAGGCAGGCATTCCAGCTGTGTAAAGAAGATGAAACTATGAGCAATAAAGGTAGGAAAAGAGGCTTCCCATTCCTTTACTTGGCTTTTAATGAGCAGTTTTCCCTTGACCTAAACGCAAGCATTCCCTCAGGGTGTGATCCTTTTTTGTATTTCGTCTTTTAATATATAACGACTGCTGAGGCACTTTAAAAATCCGACATCAGAAATAAATTTCGCGCTAAGTTATTTTAGCATATAAAATTTTTAATGATCGAAAGAACTAATCAGTAGATATAATTCGATATTAATTCATTTATTTTTAAAAAGAGAAATATTAAAGCACGCATGTCCCCTCTTGAGATGCTTGTATGTTTACCCTCTACTGGTAGGAAAAACTGATTTTCTTTGGATTTCGAACAGCTTCAACCGTGGTAAAAAATTCGACATAGCATACTTATATTTTTATGTGTTTTATATTAATTCAAGATTTACTTATTCATATACATATACACACCGTGATGTAGTCTCCTATTATGCTATATATTGCATTTACGTCCTAGTTGTTTAGCCGGTCTTTATGCATTAGACTGTAGTTGAATCTCGTCATCATTAATATGTGCACCTACATCACATAAAAATTCAATTTATTATTAAGAATGTGTAATATAGTATGATAGAAAAACAATTTCAACACATTAGGATCAAATAAAAATTAAAAAAATTACAAACGTTTAGCAGAGGTATTGAAGCTAAAAACTCGATCGTTACGGCATCATTTTAACAAATTCTTCTTTAAAAAAAGGTCCAATAAAGCGGTGTCGAGCAAACCCTTAACACAGTTGGTAATTCGTCCGTTAAATGGGGAGCTGGGCGAGCCAAAGGGTACAAATTGCGGGTAAATCGAATGAAATGCTCCTTCAGTGCCATTTGTATAAACTTTACGACGGGGTAGGTATTGATGGTGAACGCAGATGGCACAACGTACGAGAGATTAAAGACAGTTGATTGCACATAATTAACGTGGCCAGGGTGTTTATAATGGTCGCGGTTTAAAGGGAGAATTTATTTTTCGCTTCGGTAGGGAGGGAAGGAATTCGCCGCTGCGTGTTACGCGCGGATCGAGCGAAGACATTAAAATAAAAGAAAGACTGGAAAAAAGAGCTATTCCGTCGGGCAGCACTGTTATTCATTTATAACTACTCCCTACTCTTTCCCTCTATACCACTTGTTTATATGGATTCGGAGGATTACGCGAAAAGGCAATTGCTCAATGATAGACACGCAACGAGGGAGATCGCTCGGACGGAAGAACGGACTGCATGTCGTTTTGTGGTTGTTACCGAGGGGATAGAATGGTTTTACGTCCTTTCCGATACACGCTTGAGCGGACATTGCCGCTTTAAAGGTATTACAAAATCGCTGGGGACCCAGAGTGATTCACACCCGATAAACATGTTCGTGGTATTTAAACGAACAAGATTAATTTTTATGTATAAATCGGAAAAATGAAGTGTACAGATGAAACTCATCAACATTTGAGCCGTGAATATTTTCATTGTGACATAAATATCGGTTATTCTAATACTAAAATCTTAAGTGGATTATTAAATTTCATACCCTAATAGAAAAGAGCAAAATTTGCGTAAGCTGAACAGCGAGCACCTGCTCCTGAAACCTGCACCAGAAAAACCTGCACAACTGAAAACCTAACATTTTGAGACATCATTGGAAAATTCTTTTTATAGTGCTTTCAACAATGTCATGATTACTTCCGCCACTATGCCACGGCTAGTGCCTTTAGGTAGTAGTTGCCATTCAATGGAATTTGCGCTAACCAGAAAGGAACGGAACGCTAAAATCATTTACCATCAAAAGAAAAGGTAAGCTTTTTGTCATATTAGCATACAGGGTCGCACCCAAAAGTGGTAAAACTGATTTTCTCTGGCGCCTTTTGAATACCTTATGAATGAAAATTGAGATTTTTGTGTGCAAAATCCAGTCAATACGAATGAAAATTATATAGTTAAAATCCTAAACATATTTTGACAATCAATTAAATACACTAATATGTGTCTTAGCTTACTCGCTCTTATGGCATTTTTCTTCGGATTAGTTTCCAATTAAATAGCATTGCATTATGAAAACGCTTTGACTAAAAAAATAGAACGCGGCATACGATTAGGCTGATAATAAAATCTCTTCATAAATTAAGAATAAACAAAACAGAGCTTTTTCTGGATAAATTTAGGGCAATCCGATGCTCAATCAATCCGGATACGCAATTGCATGGACTCTTCTACATCATGAATATTTCTATTGCGATTTAAAGGAAAAAATAATCAGGAATGGGTAATGAATACAGAGTCGTACTCAAAAGTGGTAGGACTGATTTTTTCTGGCGCGAACGAAGCGGTGGAGGGGGGTCTGCCTGGCAGGGTAAGGTGGAGGGGGCTCTTAGAAACAGACCGATACCAACCTCAGTCGCCTGCGGGCTGCCGTTGAGTGAGGACACCGTTTTTAGTGAAGCAAGGTTTTTTTCGGCGTCGAAAAACAAAATGAATCTGAATGTAGAGCAACGTTATTCCGTGAAGTTTTGTGCGAAACTCGGGAAGACGGCAACTGAGACCCTCGATATGATCAAGCAGGCTTATGGGGACACTGCCTTAAGCCGTTCCACAGTGGCACAAGTTGTTTAAAGAGGGTAGGGAGCTCGTTGAAGACGACCATCGCTCCGGACGGCCGTCGACGGCAAGAACCGACACGAATGTGGACAGAGTGAGGACACTGCTGGACACAGACCGACGCTTAACCAGTGAAGAAATTGCAGACCAGTTGGGTCTGTCAACATCCAACGTCCAACGTATTATTTCACAGGATTTGGCCATGCGCAAGGTGTACGCCAAGATGGTGCCGAAAATTCTGAGTGTCGACCAACAGGCAACGCTCAGCTCCTGGCCTAAAACGGCGTTTCCACGTTGCCGCACCCGCCCTATTCTCCCGATCTGGCACCACCGGACTTCTTCTTCTTCCCCTTGATGAAAAAACAGCTCATAGGACGACGTTTTGACTCGATAAAGACCGTTCAAGAGGCTTCGACGAGGGTCATCAACGGCATCCCCAAAGAAATTTTCCAGCGGGCGTACGGGGAATGAGAGCAACGTTATACTAAGTGTGTAGCAGCTCAAGGAGCATACTTTGAAGCTTATTAAGTTGATGTAAGTATATCGTCAACAAAATTCTTGTAAAAAAATCAGTCCTACCAGTTTTGGGGGCGACCCTGTATTCTGAATGCAAAGAAAAATATAAAAAATCTTAAATTCGTTAGTCGGATCATTTAAAGTAAAAGTACTTTTATGCATGCATTACTTTAAAATATTCGAATATTCGGATGACCAGTTTAATAAATATTCTAATGATAATTTCTAATCGTATTAAAAAGTGAAAGGTGAAATCAATAAAATTCTTGTAAAAAAATCAGTCCTACCAGTTTTTGGTGCAACCCTGTATGTTTAGGCTAGATGATGCGATGAAATCTAAGTTGCTAGCCTAAAACTATTGCCATATATATATATTGCCTAAATATACTATTGCCATTCCGTTAATATATCCCCTTTGGTTTTATAGATTTGAAGATTTGATATTATAAACTTCGAGCCCTATTAATTTGGGAGAAAAATAGCAAATTGGCGTGCAGTATCAAATTGAAGATGAGGCAGTTTTACCAAGGTTTGCTTCGGTGTACACTGATGTCAGCCGAATGTATATTTAAAACAGTAGGAAGTCTATTTCTATTTTTTGTGCATAAAATACACGGAATTTTATGTGCAAACATTAGTCAAGATATCAGCCGACAGTCGTTCTTTTATCGGGTTAAATATTCAGATAATTGCTTTCAAATAATACGAGGTACTTAACAAAATAAGCCTGAATCCATATATACTAAAGGTTTGGTAGAATGCGTACTTTATGTATCATTATAATTCAAGAGCAGTAGATGTTATGTTTTCAAACAAATCTTGGAATTACCAAAACCCACGGAACACTTTCTTAGTCAAAAATATTTACATTAGCCCTTTTCCACAGCTGTGCGCGGCATGCATAATTTAATGGCTGCTTGGATTCTATTTCAAATGCAAAACTTTTATCACGAGAGGAGTTTTTTTTGGTCGTGTGTGGGTGGAAGAATGAGGGAAAATTTGATTTTCAAGGAAGCCTCTGAAAGGAGCACTTCTAACTCTTTCCTCCTTCACCCCCCCTTAGGAGTTTTATCATTCGTCACCCCTCTCCGTCGTTTCCTTTCTCTTTTATCATCTCTCGAAGAAGACCCTTTTGCATACGTACCCGCTGCCCATCTTCGACACACTCACTCTAAACAAACACCTAGCAACGGAGAGAAATCTGTTGCCGAGTGAAAACTCATCAACCCGGGAAGCATTTCAGGCGTCCGATCCGTGGATGAATAATTTTCTTCCACCTTTTGAAAATTCATCGACTCTGATGATTAAAACCCCTTGGAATGACTTCTTCTCTTCTCTTCCACTGAAATCCTCAAAGCAACGTCAAGCCTCTTCAAATCTCCGCCACCACACTCTTTGTTGTCCCTATTGCCTCCCCCTCCCAATGACATTCAAAGGAACGGAAAAAAATGAACGAAATACTTCACGGCATTTACATATATTTTATTTTTCTTCGGATTTCTCGAAAACAACTTCAAACCCTACTCACGCCTCATCAACGAGCTTCGTCTCCTTCTCCTTAACATTTGTTAATGATTTTTCCCCTTTTGAGTTCTTAACCCTTCCTTTCTCCTTTTCCTCTGATTAGCAAGCACAGAAATGTGAGAACAAAGAAAAAAGTAATCTTCAGATCCAGCTCCCAAGAAGAAAATCGACTGTTCGATCGGCAAGTTAACGATTTTTGATCGCGGTTCTTATACCCCTCCGTGCCCTGCCAATAGATCATTCTAGAGTTTTCAGTTGCGGTGAGATGGCGGACGCCAGGAATGCGAAGCCAGGGCATTGTTAAGCCGGTAGGGGCCAAAGTCGGAGTGTTCTGAGGACGGGAGGGAGGCTTCGCGAGGCTCGGTATCCGTGACATCCGCAGGGAGCCCGTGCTCGTCCGAAAAGCGTGACCCGAAGGACCATCACCTCTCTCCACCTCCTCACTTCACGCCCACGCCTTTAACCCCGGAGGGCCGTAAATAAGATAGGGGTGCTGGGCTGGGTGTTGATAGTGCTGACCCCTGGGCGGCTGAGGGCGGGCTGTTAAAACAATGAAGAAGGAACGGCACGTCCCGAGAGGGATAACACACATGTGTATGAAATATTAAACGCTCGCCTCATATTATTCATCCTCGTTCCCTCGTGACGTTGTCGCGGACATTTTTTAGGATATTAAAAAATCCACAAGGGACTTTTATTTTCACATACGTGTTGCTGGAACCATTATTTTCTCAGGTGCGTGTATTAGATACTCGCGATTCCGGAAGTATGAACCAACGTTCCTAATGTAATATTAAGGCGATGGCTAACCTACGCAACATTTCCAGGGATCAGTAAGACTTATAAAGAAAAACAATATGTCCTTCAAAGTTTGAAAAATAATTGAAAACTAGGAATTTCTTATCAACTGTTCTTTCAGTTATATCTAAAACTGTAGTGTAACAAAATTTCCTAGAGAAGTATATTTACAGATATTTGTACACGTATTTAAAAATTACCAAAACTTTTACAGAAAAAAATTTGAATTATGATTTTCCCTTACATACACCATGAAATATACCAAACATCTCCTATTCATTTCACCAAAATAGTTATCCTGACACTATTTGTACTTATTAAATATTCTAGTGAAATTTCATGGAGGAAATACAGTTTTGGGAGTGTGTTCCAAAAGTAATGCAATTATATTTGCCGCGCCGCTCCTATTGATTGCAATGAGATCAAACTACATGAAGTAGGTGGTGGAAGACTAAGATTTACCGCAAAATCAACTTCAGTGCTTTTCAAGCTGTGAAAGCGGAAGGAAGTTAGTTATTGTAAACCTCTGCCCGCCGACCGCGTCACGAAAGATCAACCGGGCGGAAATTTCAAGTGAAATTTTACAACGCATTGAAAATGAACCTGATTATTTGGACAACGTCATCACTGATGATGAAACCTAGATTTTTAAGTACGACCCAGAAACAAAACGCCAGAGCTCTGAGTGGCACACCAACCACTCCCCCAAGCCCAAAAAGGCAAGAATGAGCAAATCAAAAGTGAAAACAATGCTCACTGTCTTTTTCGACAGTAAAGGAGTGGTCCATAAGGGGTTTGTTTTTCAAGAACAGACAGTTGACGCAGCTTTCCACGTGAATGTGCTGGAAAGACTCCGGAAAAGGATCACCAGGACGAGATAAGACATCTTCGCTACCTGGCAACTCCATTAAGACAACACGCTACGAATCCGCGAGTTCCTGGCCAAACACCAGGTGCCAACGTTGCTCCACCCCGCTATAGTCCTCACGTCACCCCAGCAGACTTCTTTTTATTCCGTCGGATTAAGGCAGCACTGAAAGAAACCCATTTTACAAGAGATCCAATCAGCCGTGACGAAGACCTTGCGAGAGGTCCCCGAAGACGCCTTCCTGGGTGCGTACCGGTTTTGGCAGAATCGCTGTAAAATGTTTAGAGACCCAAGGACAGTACTTTGAAGAATTTTTAGTGTTTGTGGAAATCTGTTCAATAAATTACTTAAACTAATAAAACCATTACTTTTGGAATGCACCCTGTATACGCTAGATCTGAGTTGGTGATGGAATCCACTAGGTTAAATGACATTCGAAATAGTTTCCGCTTATCATATGTGCATAAACATGTAAAAATTCTTATGGCGATGGTTAACTTGTAGTTATGATAATTGACCTTATTATATTTTGGTGGTAAACTCGAATAAATGTTTGCAAGGTTTGACGTTTCGTGATGGCGTGGATTTCATGACTTGACATTTGATAAATCTTCACTTGCCTTCAAAGAGCTTGAAGTTTTAAGTTTCCATACATCATGAATACTACATAATCTTCCCTCTTGTACATTATGAGTACTTTTCAGTCTAATTTTGTTAGGTTACAGACAAGTGGATAAGAACGGCCATTCGAGGGTGGGTAGAAAATGCCGCATTGTCTCTTCATGGCCAAGTAAAACTTTAGACTCCGCTAATTCTAAGCTCTATCTTTGACCACCCTTTGCGGGGGTCCCTTAATCTTTCTCCTTCCCTTTGCATGAGGGGGAGTACCTGTCTTGGCTTTCACCGCATTTGATTGTGCGGCTCAAGGCTTTCCTAAAGAGCATATTGCTCTTTTTTTGGCCTCATTTTACTAATCCCAAAAGTAAGTCCTCTCTTTACCCATAATCACAAAAAATAACGAGAAGAAACGCGATTTCGACGATAACGAAAGCCCTTTCCAAAGGAAAAATATTTTCCACATGCTATGTATTTAGTGGGGCAAAATAGGAACCGTTCTCACTGTAGAGGTGCTATTCCCCGTGATGTACGGATCTCGTTGTTCCAATTAGGTAATGATCCATGTGGTAATCTCAAATTTATTCGTTGTTTAAATTCAAAGGAGCCAAAATATTTAGAAAAAATAAGTGAACTAGATATAAGATTGACTTCTTTCAAAATCTTTAAGATACTTTATCTGGCATTAAACATCAAACTGCTTGAATGAACTTTGGTGGATTTATTAGGTATAAAACACGTGGTGAATAATTTCCATAAAATAACGCTCACTATTAGAAAACTATCAAGTTTTCGTTGACTAATATGATTTTTTTCCGTAGGCTGCGACACGTTGGGAAGGAAATATCCGATTTAAAACGGGATTGAAAATTCAATCGTATGCCACATCAAGGTAGAATATGATCTAATCACATCAGTAGGTTTGTTTTCTGGATACTGCACTTTTCTTTTGAAACGATTGCAGTTTCTAGAACTGGACTTTTTTCACACCTGGATACGTGCACTCATAGATGATGCAAATTACGGGAGGGGCGGTTGAGGCAGAGACCGAAGAACGAGTGAGAAATGGGAAGAGGATATCCAATCATGTTGGAAGGGGGAGGTAGAGAGGGGGTTCGTGGTAACGGCATCGTGACGTGACTCCTCGCACTGCGCCACTGCTGACCTCATAAAGTCACTCCTCCCCCCCCACACACACACACGCCTTCTGCCCTCCCCCACCCCCGTCGACTAAGGCGACCGATTTCGCCTTTTCTCCCCAGGTCACTATCTTACTCCTCCGCCCTATTTTCCCTCTCATTGGCGAGGGAGGAGGAGGGGACGTATTCGGGAAGGACTGCGATGTAATGGGGAAGAAATGGCTCTCGGAGTGCGGACGGCGCGGATGGGGGTTGGTGAGCGTGAAGTGGGGCGGCTGGTTCTCGGGCACGAGCGGGCGGGGGGAGAGAGGAGGAGGAGGTGGGGAGGGAGGTTTGTCTCACAGCGCACGCGGAGAGGGCAGGCATCATCATCGCCTTCCCACCTGATTCCACACACCCCCCACCACCAGCCCACCCCCACTCACCACGTCACGGGCTGCCAACCCCGATTGCTTCACGGCACGCATCTGCCTTCTCCCCCCCCTCCTCTCCCAACCAAATGGGACCCTTTCCCGTTCGACGCCAGCGGGGTACGAATTTGCTCACAAGTGAGCGCTCACCGCCCACCCCCTTCGAGGAATGCCCCTCTCCCGACCCACGTCAGGGTTTCGATTCATGATGTCGAGGCGCGGTCATGGGCGCTCGAATAGGCCGTATTCGATGTGCTGCCTGCGAGGGACGTGCGGCGTGTCGCGGTATAGCACCACCCGGCCGGGAAGACCGCACTCTGGGGGGTTTGGGAGGCAGAGCCGTCGTCTGCGTTCCTGATGAGATATCAAATGGAGTGGGATTTTATTTCTTTTGAATGGGATTAATTAACCAACTCGATGAGCATTAACTTTAATAAGATAACGACTAAGAAGATGAGTTTGGATGCTCTAAAAGAAAATATGCGAGGTAGCCAAAAATTTGAGGTACTATGATGCTCAACGAGAGATGAAGTCTAATTAAATGGGCTGCTCCGTGTGCCAAGAAATAAATTAAAGAATTCGAAATGAAAATCAATCGGCAACGGACTTCATTACCCTTGGCCCATGGAAAGGTAACACGCGATGATTATCATACATTAAAAAGGGTAAATAATATTGCGGTACCTCATATAAACTAAATTAATTATCCTGTGTAACCATATAGTTTTATTTTAAACCTCTCGATTTACCGTAAAAGTAGCAAAAAATTTATCATTTCCTTTTTGATTACATAAACAAACAATAAGGATTACATTCAGAGATATCTATAAACATGCAGATGCGGTTGCGACGAGCATGAATCTTAAATAAATGATTTAATAGCCTTTTGGGAGAGAATGAAACATTCATTCAGTACAAAGGCTTCTGCAAATGAAATAACTATCGTATGAGTGTTAACTTCCATGTGTTTGATTATTGAACTACAGACAATAAGTCTGCTGATGAATGGTAAGTTAGTGAATAAAAAATTAATATTAAATTGGATATTATTTGCCCAACTGGGGTAATGATTTTAATAACACAGGTCCGTGGATCCGTGTAGTTGGCGTACTGTTGCCAAGGTTCCAGGATTTATTGATAACTAATATAATTTGATCGGAATAATAAACAAAGTGGTAAGAAAACGTTGTATCACAAAGTCATATGCGTACGAGCAAACGACTCACTGAATTGAAAATCTACCAATTTTTTGCTGCAGATAATTCAAAAAGGAATACCAACCTCAGGTTACCCGAAGAATTAAATTGAAAATGAAGAAAAATTTCTCTGCACGCTATTCAGTAGCTCTCAGACTACATTTTTGAGTCAATGCATTCCTAGACCTTAGTACTATGGGGAAGTAATCCGTGTGAAAATTAAAGCTGTTGTTCGTTATATAAAGTAACTTCAATTAATCTGGATTATTTTTATTCCTCATATTAACCATTCCTTGTCATTTTCATTCTTTATATTTGCTATTAAATCCAATTGCGTAGATAAAATCTGTGTGCAATGAATACGATTATTACCAGTAAATCAACTGAGTTTATGAGGAAAATTCTTACGCTCCTTCCAATTTATCCCACATTTTTATGCCTTTCCTACATTCCTTTGTACTATTAATTTTCTTATTTTTATATAAAGTTGTCTATAACTCTTAAGAACCACCGCTAATTTTATTTATGCATACGTTAATTCGGTAGATACTGAATGCGTTTAACATATTTGATCAACGGGCACAATAATATTTCATGCTATATACTGACTTTTAATAATAAAACCACTTTACTTTTCCACATAAACTTTTTAATTTTTACTACCCAGGTTTCGTTATAACATAACATCATCACCTGATGATGTTATGTTATAACGAAACCTAGGTAGTAAAAATGAAAAAGTTTATGTGGAAAAGTAAAGTAGTTTTATTATTAAAAGTCAGTATGAAGATTTTCCACCAAGTTACGCCAGAAACTGTTTTATTTATCATGCTATATATCTATTTTTTCGCATCAAAGAACATTCCTCGGATATATTTGGAATACCGTTTCGCGTTCTGCAAATATATTTTTGTATAATGACGTTTAAAGTATCTTTTAGCTGGAAAGTGAAAACAAACAAGCTTAAATTGAGCATTTTGAAATGAAAGCGGCTCGTTAATGTGCTCGTAGTTTGTAGTTTTTACTTAAGAGTTTTCAGGCATGCTATATATTGCCTTGAGTATTTTAAGTACCTGCTTTAATACTAGCGTAAACATTTTTAAACGCTCATTTGTTTTCTTGTCTAAGGTGAGAGACGCAGATGTGATATTCCAAGGAGAGGTAGCTATACAAATACGAAACCCTGTTTGGCTTATCTTAAGATTTGAGTCCACCGGTTACGAAAAGAATTAAATGTAAATGGAGAAATACGTTTCGTGTCGAGAAACAAGAAAGATGGAACAATCCGTGGAGAAGAGAATAAGAGAAGAATTAAGGGAATGATTTTCCGAGATGGGGTAAAATGAGGGTAAACAAATAATTGCTTTCCTTGAATTGCTTTTCCCGAATTGCTTTCCTTATTGCGTGAGAGTATAAGGTCTACTTTATTATTCATAATTTATGGTTTATCAAAAAAAATAATAGGGCTAAAATTGACAGAAAAATTTAGTTTAAAGTGGTAAAAATCAGAATTCTTTATAGCAAAAATAATCTCTATTGTATCATTATTTTAAGTGTTATATAATAATGATAAATTCAAATTCCCCTGCCGGTAATAAAAATATACGAAAAGAATAAAGTTTGCACGCCATAAAGTGGATATTCAAATCTCATGGAGGAAGTACCAGATTTATGATCGCATATGCTGTGAGGGAACGAGTCTAATCTTTATCATTTGCCATAAGTATTCTTCCTTTTTCCCATGAGTGGCATCGTTTGTAATGGTGCGTCATTTATGCGAGTTCATGCATTGAGTAAACAGATTTTAAAAACATTCCTCCGATTTAATGAGCAAAAGATCATTTTCGATTCGAGAATTCCTTTCAAAAATAATCCTGTTCCCACGTCGATGGATTATTTTGATGGCGAGCACTAAGCTTAAAAAAAAGGGGAAATGAAGCTGGGGAAAACATATTTTAATGACGGTATTGGGTACCAATCGTGTTTGCATTTCATGCACAGGTGAATATGAGTACACTAATGAATGTACTGAAAACAAGAAGAGAGGAGAAAGCAAGGGTTGAATTTTGTCCCAAACCATTTCAGTTGTGAAAGGACCCGATCGGGGCACGTTATCCGAAGGAGTCGAGGACACGTTTGCAATTCACTGCACGAAGGGGAGTCGGAGTTTCATTTACTAAGACCACAACAATGCGGCAGCTCAACTAACTTCTATTCCCCATTCAAAACGCACAAATTTCCGTGTCCGGACGGAAAATCCATCACCATGGAAGCGTGAGAATTTCGATTAGAATTCAAATGGCGTTCCGATACCTGTCAAACCTAATCGAGCCATGAAATAGGCGTCGACGTTGAAAGCGGCTTAATTTTTAAAATAATGCGACTTTGACGGTAGGTAATCGACAGAGATGACGACTCTTAATTAACGGTAAGGCGAATGCGGAAATCCGTGGCATTGAAGCGAGAAGAAAGAGGAGGAATAGGAAGCAATGTCGACGAAAGTTGGAAATGAGAAAGAGAGGAAGAGAGAAAGAGAAGGGGGAGAGTGAGAGCTGGAATGAGAAGGATGAAGATGAGTAGAGAAACGGCGTTGATTTACAAACTCTGATGCACGGCTGTGAGTCATAAATATTCCAGCAAACTCATTCTGAGATGGCACGCTCTCGAGGGAGTTAATGCTGCGTTAGAGACGGAAGGAGTTGGGATGAGGGAAAGAGGATAAGCGTGGGAGGAAGAAGAGACGAGGTAGTGGAAATGATTTGAAAGGGAATAAGACGAAGATAATGGAGGGTTCTAAGGAGAGAGCATATTAAGAAAGTTGGGAAGAGGTTACGTGAAGATAAAATACGGTTTTGCGGAAATATATACTTGGATTGCGTATCTTAATGATGGATACACAGTCCTTAGGTTCCTATTCGCCCGAAATGAGATATGTCTCTGATTATTAATGGCCATAAAAATACCAGAATCTCTGATCACCTACATCGGGTGAAGGAGATGCAAAAGGAGTCATTCGTAGTAGTTTACCCCACCTTTTGCTCTAATTACGCATTAATCAATATTTAATTGACTGTAGGTGTTCAACAAAACCCGTTTTTCATCAGTATTTAGGATACCTTCAGAGGAACCTGGCATTTTTTTACGGTGTTACTTGTTTTAGCACTTACAAGATAGAATTGAAAATTGCTACACTTAATAATAATACGACATGTTTAAACTATTATGCTTGCCCATTAGCAATGTCTCTCATAATGATCTTAAGTATTTAGGGTTACACAACTCATATGTCACTTTCCATTGGGAAATAGACCCCATTATGTGGTCCTTTATTTTTTCACATTCAATAAGGCTATATACAGGGAGGACTATACCTGTGGAAATATATATGTATATATTTGTATAAATATATATATATATATATATTTTCATATTAATTTCTTCAAAAAAGGCGAATTTTAAAAAAGGTTCTAAAAAGTTTAGGCACTCAGCTTATAAAAAGATTTTTTATAAAATCACTTTTTGCAAGTTATTTTTTGAATAAGAAATATGAAAATAATTTATAAAAAAAAGTAGCACACTTACTTCAAATTTTACACACACGAAAGCTTTGAAATTATATCTCTCAATTAATCCACTCTATGTAGTTTACACGGCAAGATAACAGACGCCACTGTCGCACTTGAGTGGATACCAACCATCCGACTCCTAATGACGTGGTGAAGAAATATGTCTCAATGCATTTCTCAAGCACAAAATTACATACGTTTATCAATGTCGTACGCGCGCTGTGTGCCAATTTTGCACACTTGCTCCGGTTACAGTTAAGATCAAACTGGGCGCTAAGTATTCTTACCTCTTAGCCAGACCACGTCTTAGGTAGCCAGAAATGAGAAAAAAGGAATAAGAACGAGACATCATTTGATTTATCTACTGTTTGACTGATATATGATCTAGGTGACCTATGTATGCCTGTAAACACAACTAACTTACTGCCTGAACACATTTTATAGTTTTTCTTTTTAGTGAGGAATGATGAACTTGATCTTTACTCATTGAAAATAAGCTGTGGGAAAACTAAAATGTATGAACAAATGTTTCACATGAAAATACGCCACCACTGACGAGAGATTGCAGACCATTTCTAGCATTACCCATTACCAAGGAAATTGGTGGTTTTTAGTAAGGATTACAAGAACTTATGGCAACCCTTAAGCAAGTCTTCATTCGTCACCTATTTTAGAATCGAATTATTTGGCGATGAAAAATTGGCTTTGGAAGGATTATGTCATCAGAATAGTGCAGAACAAATTAGTTCCGTTGTATTAATAATATCTCAGGTATATGAATATTATTATTTTTGAGAGAAAGAAGATATTCACAAGGTTTATCGGAGAACTTGATGAATGAGAAAAGAAAAGAAAAATTTGATGAAGTTCAAATGGTAATATTCCCAAGTATTGTGCAATTGCATCCTCTATTCATTAGGTATAGGTCTATTCTTGAATATAGATAGTATGAACTGTTTTGCCAAATTCGTATCGCAATTTTACTATGGTAACCTTATCAACATTTGAAGTTGAGCATGGAGTTAGCTCGTACATTAGACATACACCGGGACATCTATAGAAATTGGCACATTTTATAGAGAATTACTGCCTCTGGAACAATTATCAGGAAAACTCTAAGGGCAGAATTTAAATAACACGAGGAATGTGCAGCCGCAAGCTTGCCTTTATTTATTCATTTATTTATTTATTTATTATCGACTTACTTGGGCGAGGTTGAGACTAAATAGTCCCTTCTTCCACCTAACCCTTACATACATTACATTGAAGACAATTACATACAGCCAAGCCCTGGATGGAGAAAAATCCACCCAGACGGGAATCGAACCCGTGACCTCTCAGTTGGTAGACGAGGACGTTACCCCGCCGCCACCGGGGCCGGCCTTTAAAAAATATACGAGTATTTGCACCACTAAAATTTCGGACACATTCTGAATGAATGGGCGTTATATATTACGAGGAAAGACGAAGTGTAAAATTTTTGGGGAACTGAAGGATCGCCTTACGCAAACATATAATTCGAAATTTCGTGTTGAGATCCATGCATTTTCATGGATTCAACATTTCGCACAGAAAACGCCCCAAGGAGCTGACAAAAGACTTTTGTGCAGAGGGCGAGAGGGTTGCAGAGTGCAATGTGGGTGGTTTTGATTTGTAAAGCACGCGTGTCTTTCGTATTTTCCATCACTTCAGCAATCACGACTGCATATCTTTCATCCATGACCGTCTTCACTTTGAAAACACTCTCAATTCCATCTTTTTAAAATTCGTCTTAGTCTCTTTCTTCCAGCCATCCCTCCAGTTTTTCTCTCTCAGCGCCTGACACCGTTCTCAGTCATTATAGCTAAAATTTGTTCATAAGAATACACAAAAGAGAAGATGGAGCCGTACATTTTATTCTGAGAAAACACTGATAGTTCGGGTTAAAGCAGGTAAATAAGAATGAAACTGAAACTGATGTCATTGATTTAAATATAAATATATGTGGAAGGAAAATCTCAAGGATGTGAATAAAAGTTTAAAAGGAGAAGCAAGATGGCATGTATATATATGTACATACATATCTATATACATAGTCATTACACCTGTCAAAAGGTTCTTTCAATGAAAATATGAAAGAATATGACATCCGCATATAATCTATTCTCCAAATGGCACTTGAGATGTGTCAATGGTGTATAACTATGTTGTTTGATCATGCCCCTTTAGGAAGTCATTAGTTTGTTTCATGAATTTCGTAAAAAAATAACATATATATACTGGGTTTAAGTGAAAAAAATCTTTCTTCTTTCCATGAAGGGCGAGGACGATATTACTAGGATACTACTACGATATATATCCAGGAAAATTATTAGGAATTGTAGGAGGCATGAACTGATTCTCCTGCTACATGCATTTGTCTTTTGAGAAATCGTTTCTTTCACCAGAAATGTTGAGATATTATTAAAATTGTAAATATATGTATTAAAGGTATTTGTCGTTATAATAGAATGCGGAAAATGATTCAATGAGAGACGATCGCTTGCCCTTATATTCGCGTATCATCATACACGGTGCGAGATTAAACAGGTAAAAACTAATTACCTATACTATACGATATTCTATTCGAGAGTATCTTTTCATTTCTGGATGGTAAAATATCCCGAAAAATCTGTGGAGCCAGTAACTCTTTCAGTATCAAAATTAAATTAAAGTAGTCTGTACTTACGGAGTGAAAACGTCTTGTAATAACTCTAGTGGTCACCGAACACAAGAGAAGTTACACCAAAGTATCGAAAAGGTAAAAGTTTTGGAGACCCTCGCACCGTAACGAACTTCCTTGCCCAAGGTGATCCGGGTCAGGAAGTTGGTAACGATGAAGGACGTGTGGCTGGAGACATTGTCATGGCGGAGCTTGGCTGTTTTTGATGTCAGCCCTCACGCGCGCGGTCCAGCGTTTCAATCCCTTGAGCACTTCCGGGTAAAATGCTGATTTGATAGTTTCTCCCTGAGGAACAAACTCAAAATGGACGATTCCTCGGACGTCAAAGAAGGCAATGGGCATCGTTTTAACGCGAGACTTACTCGTTCGCGCTCTCTTGGAGCGGGGGGGAAAATGTTGTGTGCCACTCGCTGCTCTGCCTTTTCGATTCTGGCTCGTACTCGAACATCCAGCATTCGCCTCCGGTTACGACAGAGTTGAGAAAGTCCGGCTCATTTTTAATCAAACCTAATAATTCTAGACAGCGCAAAAATCGAAATTCTTTCTGGTCGTCTGTCAACACTTTTGGCACAAGCCTTGAGCAGGCATTGCTCGTTTTAAGATCCTGGATCACTATCCCATGTACCGCAAATATGGACAGTAGGTAGGTAGGTAGGGTCTCAGAAATCTTCTGGATGCTCAATCAACGGTCGGAACGCAAAACTTCGCGCACACGATTCACATTTTCGTCGGTTCTGGCCGTTGTTGGGTGTCCAGAACGCGGTTCGTCGGCGACCTCCTCCCGAACCTCCTTGAACGCCTTGTGCCACCTCCCGGACTGTGACCTTGAAATGCAATCATCCTTGAAGGTCTCTTGAAGAATCTGCAAAGTTTCGGTTGCATTCTTTCCAAGATGCACGCAAAAACTGTTGGCGTATCTCTGTACAAGCGAACGCTCCATCGCGCCAGGTTGCAAAGTCGAAAAACACTTCACTCGAAGGTACGTCTTTCCGTTTAGACTACTCTGAGCAAACAGACAACTGGCTGCGTTAAAAGGGCAGACCCCCTACCACATTTTAAAACCGGTTTTATTGACCTGCCATGGATAATTGCGTCACAATAAAATAATGCTCATTACTTTCATAATGGGCCATGTATTTCAAGACGTAACAAGGTGAGATAAAAACACATTAGGACCAACTAAAAACTTATATGAAAAATGTCTTGATGTACCATTCCCTTCCGCTACAAGGTACCCATAAAAAGACCTGGATTTCAAATAACATAAGACAACAACTCTTAATATGTAAATAATAAAATTATTGTAAGTAGTGCAGAATTAACGAGCAAATAAGAATCGTATGTAGAAAGGTTTTGAGGCCTTGCTAAAAAAATTAAAAATTTTGAACAAATTTTATGCATGGGATAAAACCTAAAAAAACATCAGCGACTCTTCAAAACGTGTTGGAATTCATTAAATGTTGCGCGTGATATTAGCCCGATCACCAATGAGAAAATATTTGACGACATGAAAAAATAATTTCGGTGGTTTCATGAATTTTTTTTAATATTTCGAGAAAGCATTACTTTATCACTCAACGTTATAACTCGAGAAGAGCGTAAAGTTGAACACTAACTCATGTCTTCGCCATGACGTCATCATTTCGATTACGTTCGGAGAAAGTTCTTGATCTTTCCCTGCGTCACAGATCAAAATGAAAAGTTTAAAAAATACTCGTGTTATCACGCATACGCAAATGCTTTCTTAAATTTGGAATAAAAATTCCGCATTGCGTGCCCTGCCGATGATTTGTATTCCATTGCTATTTTTAAAGTTTGAAAGGAACATGAAATGGCATGGTATTTCCATAAAAATGTAAAGGTTTCTTTAATATAATTAAAAAACCCATGCAGTGATTTCCATTTGAGATTGGAGTATTTGTCATTATTTACCATGATATACAAAATTCTTTTCAGAAATTTTGGATAGAGCCGGTGATAAAGTTTGAACCAAAGATATATGGATATACATTTATTTTTGACGTTTTTGTTGTAATGTATATTAAACCTTTAGTGGAGTGAAATTTATCCTTTTAGCATTTGTTTCCAGATTTAAGAATATATACAGTTTGACATTCAACATTTCAAAATACTTTACACTCAAATATTAAAAAATATCTCTAATCTGGACTCTATAAATGTTATTCAATGGACAAAAAAATTTGAGTAGTGATTAAACTCGGTGTAAAGTCATGAGTGCAGTTAAAAATATTTTATGTCATGAGATGTCTTATTTTATGACTGCTTCCGTTGATTCAAGAATAGTTTATCTAAAAACTAATTATTCTGTACGAGTAAATAGTTCTTTTGCTTGTTCATGCCCCTGAAAAAGCCTTATTACGGTATTTTTAGTCTTAATTTATCGCCCAAACTATGATTGGGAATCATTTTCAAGACTAAAAGAAAATCCCTTCGCCCTAGATAAAGGCATTATTTATCAAAGCTCTTGCGTCATACCAGATACGTTTGAAATGTATGGCGATATGACTGATAGAAAAAACGGTAATAGGCCTCGGAAATATGAACAGGGGGTCCCTTAGGCGTTGGAATCATTAGTATAGTGGAGCAAAGACATCCATACATATTATTGCTGCTTCCACGACTTGTTTCATGACCTGGAATTACTTATTAGAAAGAAATAATGACTTTTTGGCATTTAGCTTGTTAATATTGAACATTTAATTAAGTGAATGGTAAATGAAACCTTAAATATCCATCAATTAAAAATAATAAATCAATCTGATTCCACACATAAAGGCAAACGTGCAAATTGTAAAAAAGAGACAACTTTGCAATTTTGTAACTGCAAAATAGAGACAAAATTGCATAAGGGAGACAAAAAACAAATTAGTAAATAGAGTACAAATCGATCTAATTTTCACGGATTGCTGTTTATTTATATTCAAATCAAGATGGACTGTGTTTTTGCAGGATACTGTAAACGACATGTTGGAAAATTTTAACAAATGGCCTTCACTTCTTGGCACAATGGCCCCTGACAAATTGCTGGCAACTATGTAACTAGGCTGCGATAAAACTTTTAAGCAAACCATACAAAAACAATATGCCGCATGACAGTAAGTCACATACGTACTCATGACTCACTATCTTGTCTTTTACTTTCCTTGCCACGCTTTTTCTTGCTCGCGCCCATTTTCGCGACACATTATCCTTCACCTCACGCGCCACAACACTAGAAAAATTTCAAAGCCAGGCCATAGCCCATTAACCACGCCGTTCATCGTTGTGAGCCCCAATCTTCCCCCTAGCCCAAGTAATTCTCAATGTTTCTGGGCGGCAACTCTTTCTTCCTCTTCTCCGAGAATTATTTATATAAATAACTCCGCATGAATTCTCCGGTGCCGCACAAAAGGAGGATACAATGGTTCATCCACCCAAAAAACTACTACTTTTCCCCTTTCCAAAGACTCTGCGATTGTTGACGGAAGGTTCCATTAGCGTTTGGATGAATAGGAAGGAGGGGGGTCCTATCGCTTCCTCTACCTCCTTCCATCTTTTCATCTGTTAAAGCCCGCTTTATAGTTCTCTCTTTCTCTCTCCATGAGAATTGCAAGGCGCCTGGAGGCGAAGAAATGGGGAGGACAAAGGGAAATCTGGTGAGTTAAAAGGGCAATCACGACCGAGGACAAGGAGGACGAAAGAGCTCACGTACTCCGCTTGAGTTTGCGATTTGGTCCGACGGAAAGAAGGAGTCGAAGAGGTGGACAAAAGAATACTCCAGCCGAGAGGCGGATGGAAAACCATTTTGAGAACCTTGAGAAAAACAGACGCGTTGCGGATATTTCCTGCGGTAATGACACGGATGCGGAACTGAACGATCGTCTGTAATGAATGATGAGTTCGCGTGAGTGCTGTGACCAAGAAACCTGATTGCAAACAAATCCATTATTTAGACCTAAATCATATAGTATGATAACTAACATAATTTTTGAGGCAAGGAAATAATTAAAAGATTAGCGATCAGTTTTGATGGGACCTTTTTCGAGTTGCGTTGTTTCAGGCTGTGGGAATTAAATGCCGGAAACAAAAGACTGCGTTCACACGATTGATGTTTATCTTAAAAAATTTAAGACTCTTTTTTCCAAATTATATAAATATAAATTATGTCACCGCATGTCATCTCCATCAGCGATGTAGTTTTTTGATCCAATAAAAAATATCTATTAAAGCAAAGACACTTTAGGAAACACAGGGTGGAACGAATGAAGGAATAACGAGGCCGAAATCTCACGCAACTTATTTTAGTGTGTTCCAGAAAATTGTCTGCCTCATATTAAATTCCAGTTTAATAATAATTTCGTTACGATGAATTTGTCGAGGGTGCCGAATTCAGTTATTATTCATTTACCACCGTTTAAGTGAGACTAACAAAGGATTACAACTTACTTTTCGTCATTTAGATTGTCAAATGAATGATTTTTAAAACAATATTTTTTATATCATATTTTTATTTATTTTTCTCGCGACATGTTCTCTGGGATTGAAAAAGACATTAAATGTTTAAAAATAGCCCATCATTACCATTTTAAAAGGGCGAAGTTTTTCTCGTATTCTTCGGAATCGCAGATATCCCTCAGTAATGCGATTTCCTCACGGAAATAATTCGTCCCAGAAGGCGTGAAGGAGGAAGAGGGCGGAGGAGGTAGCGCGGTGCGGCGAGAGCATGAGAAGGTTAGCGTGACTCAATCTTTTAACCGCATCACACTCGGCGATCTTCACATGTCAACTAAATTTCCAGAAGTGATCGTAATTGGTGTCGTGCTGTCCCAGCAACTACGCCCTTTCGTTGAATAAAGCGATAAAAAAAAGGCGTCGATGCTGGGAAAATATCATAAAATTTTCTTTTATTTTTACGCGTGGTTAGGTTCTGCGTAAAACGTTAGGCGCTCAATGAAGGCACATCGATACGAGAATGGTTAGGACTAGATATGGATTACATATTTTTTTAAACATTTATTCGGGCGCATGATAAGAAAAGATTACGAAGATTTCCTATCGAAGGAAAACTTAAATATTATGCGCCTGCTTACCGAGTCGAAAATCCCATGCAAATATAACGAGGGAAATTTACATTTCTCGAAAAATAGAATAATATCGGCGGATGAATGAGGACCACTTGTGAAACGTTTTAGTTAAACATCATCAGGTGCTCATTGAAACCAAGGTCTCTTTCTCTACCCAAGCTAGTGGGTATAATGTCAGGACCTCTGTGAAGATAATACAAGAGATGCTTGTACGCAGAGGTGCTTAATGATAAAGATAGTAGGTTATCAAATTAGGATACTGAAAACGAAAACACATTCAATCGAGATAACTTATATCCAGGCATATTTGATTGTCAGATATAAAAGACCTTATAGGTAATAACATAGAGAATTGTCGTGTGGCGAGCCAATATCCGCACAAAAATACTTAAGGAATGAGAGAAACGTGGGGTAAAAAGTTTTTATGGGTTCATTCATTTATTGGGGAGATATTTGGTCGGAAAGGTTAGTAAGATCAACATCAATTCCATCTAAAAAATTGAAAAGTATCCGCATGTGAGATATTATGTTAGACTACGCACGCATTTAAGGCAGCATTTGGGACCATCGATACTCGTAAAAGGACACAGGAGAGAAAAAATGGTTGCTTTGAACTTAAAACTTTTGGTTCTGAAAGGGGAAGAATACGTGTGAGACCGTAGCAATAATTAGGCCACTGATAGAAATAAATTATTGTAAAAAATACAACCAGAGAGTATTCGCTAGCTTCTTGAATTTTGAAGGGATGAGTTGATTCGTTACACTTAATGAATATGTTGCAGTTGATAGGAGTAAACTGGAAGGATAGGCAAATTATCTGAATGAGAGAGATGCGGATCGAGATTCGGAATGAACAGTGGTGCGTAGAATAGTATGACAAGGCTGTTCATTATCGCCGGTGCCATTCAAAATACACGTACAGGAAGAGATATGATAGGCATGGAAAAACTGGAGTTAGAAACAAAACTATTGCGGAATTCATACAATATGTAAGAATTATGGATGATTAAGCTTAAGATAGTCACTCAGCAAACGGATGCCAATCATTGCTCATCCAAAAACAAAAACAAGGTGGTGGATATTGAATGAAAACAAAACATTGGAAATGAGATTTTAAATAAGTATGTAATCTAAGATAAAGATTAGAATAAGGGATCATAAATTAAACAGAGAAAATAAAACAGTTTACCAAGAAAAGAAATGTTTTGAACAAGGCTAGAAAGTACGGTGAGACCATTTAAAAGAAGTATTATATCAGGTTAAAATTTTCAGAAAGAGGTGGAATTTGATGGTAGGCATATTATTTCAATAGCAGGATAATTTTGAAGAAAGGCTAGAATAAATATTAAATTTTAGATTTGAGCGTGATTTTTAATGACGAGAGAAATTGGCTATTAAGGAAAAAAGGTTTTCGGGAGGATGTACAAGGAGTCGTGAGGAGTGTAATCAATGCATTGTGATTGTTAATGGACAGTTGAATTGCTATGTTGGTGGGGAGAATATTAAGCAAGTGAGTAGGTGGAGGAACAAACAATTTTGGATATAATAAAGGTAGGCAGAAAGTATTGGAGAAGAGTTTATTGTATTGCGAGGTTTCAGGTTATTTCTTGCAAGGAGAGGTTTTGAAACGTATCGGTGATCAGCCTTTGTTCCCATCACTACCGTAATCGGCATGGAATCATTAAAAGTTTATTTGATCTACATGGCTCCGTGCGACTTTTTGATTCCCCCGACTGAAGAGAGAGCTGAAAGGAAAGCATTGGGTGCCCGGGAAAACATCCGAAAGCATGTTAAAACGTTCCTGAGGGAGAATCCCGTCGAGGAGCTTCAGGGTGCCTTTCAGGCGTAACAGACACGTCTTTGCAAGTGAATTCATGCAGGGGGGGAGTATTTTGAACAAGTTTGGTCAAAAAAATTATTTTTTCCCTGAGAAATAATTAAAATAATGCGCATTACTTTCATAATGAACCATGGATGACTCCTAAGTTTACGAATTATCCTTGGATGCATCCATTTTACAGTGCAATAGTTTCATTAAATTCTCATTGGCATATTTGAAATTCAAAGAAGATAACACTCTAAATGTCCAGAAAAATATTCGTCCAGCAATATGCATCAACTTTCGGAGGAAACCATCAACTTTAACAGTCTTTAGAGTCGCAGAATCCTTCGCTGAAAAATTATTTAAACATGATAAAAAATGTAAATGAATTAAAGGTAGTAATGGATTAAATCAATTTAGAAAATTTTTCAAAGTTGGAAAATGTCATTCCATGCATTTTTCAAGCCAGAATTTAAACTACCACTTATCAACCAATAAGTATCGCAGTAATCTTCTGAACTGTAAGAATCGCAAAGGGGCTCCACTATAATGAAACACGAACACCCTTCGACATTCCTGAATCTTAACTTCCACAATAACCTACAAGATCGCCATTCCTCTTCCCACTCTAGAGTGCGCTCCTTCCCCCTTTATTTCTTGCTTCCTGACATGATTCCACACCCTCTCCTGCAACCTTGTTACCTGCAAAATTTTCCCTCGCGGTTGTAATTACCGGCTACACGCCGTTGTCGGTCTAAGTAGCGTTGAGGTATAGCGGGGTCCGGCAAAGGCAGCGAAGAGATTTCACGGAATGGCCTTCGGTGGAAGAGAGAGGAGGGCAATGTGTTAGTGTCTCGGGATGAGGGGTATAGTGGGGGTGAAGGAGAAAGACACAGACCGTGTGTGGGTGTGCCGGAGGATGGCAGTTTGAAATGAAAGGGGAGTCGCATGGGGAGGAGGATGCGGGAAAGGCAGGGTAGCAGAAAGATGCCGGACGGATGGCGGGTGGGTCGAGAGAGGGTGCGGGGACGGCCGTTCCTAGGAGGTCTCCTTGTGGCGTGAAAGGAATTGGGGCAAATCATGAGTGTCAGATGAGAGGTGGCGGAGGGGAAGGGAAGGGGGTTTCCGAGGTTAGGTTCCAGGACGCGGTACGGGGAGTGCGAGTTGGTTTGGGCGGCGAGGGGGGACGAGAGGGGCCGGTGCTCGGAAGACGGTTGGCATACATGTAGGGGAGCGAAGGAGAAGAGACGTATCAGCGGGACGGGGGTGGAGAAGGGTTTGGTGTCTAGCGGAGACCAACCACCCTGTAACTCCCTATCCATGGCACATCCTCTCCACTTATACGCCCCACCCCGATGAGTGACAAGTGTACTCCCTCGCGAGGGCAAAAACATTAATTAAGTATTTCGTTCTATGGTGGTGGATGTAAGCTTCCCGCCACCGCTCGCTCGAGCGGAATGTCGAGGTCGACGGGGAGAGGAGAGTGCATGACACGGCCGACAAAAGCGTACTTTCTATTTGCTGATTAGGGCTCGCTTTGATGAGCACGTAGAGGCAAAATGAAACACGGTCGACGGAGAACGGCATATTTAGATTTAATATGATCTAATCCAATTTGCGAGTACATTCAGTAAAGCAAGCGTCAGCACTCAAGAGGATATAGAAATGTTCCAAATATAGTTTGACAAACATGCGACCATGAGATATTTCAATGAATTGAAAATATCAACCACCAAAATTAATAATTAAATGTGTCTGCTAGATTAAGAATGTGTTGATTGACGAAATTATTTTGCGCAATAAATTCCAGTATTTTTATTTGCAATATTCAATGAAATCCATACCATATTCTAAGCCTAGCCAATAGCCAATCAAGCATTGAGCATTTCACCTTGTTTGCAGCAAAGGTTACTGCATTACGAATAATTTTGACAATATTACAAATCTAAATCATTTGTCTAGAAGGGAAGGAAGAAGAGAGATTATGAGTTAATGAAATGTTTACATTCCTTTAATGCTAAATAGCAACATAACCATTCTACATTACATTCGATAAAAGTTTTGAACGAGTACTCATCTTATTATCAAAAATAATGGCGATACATTATGCCACATAAAAATATTATTAATTACCATATAGTTGTGGAAAATTACAGAAAAAATTAACTTTATTATGGAACATAATTTTGTGGCTCAGAAACTTGGTCGTTCCGGTAGCAAAATAATTGTAAATTGGAGGCCTTTGAGATGTGGGAGTGGAGAAGGATGGAAAATATAAAATGGATGGCGAGAAAACAAATGTTTAAGGTCTAGGCATGGCAGGGGAAGAGAAAAGACTTTTGAGAGAAATTACAAAAGGCAGGGAAAGTGGTCGTATGGGATAATGAGAAGCACTAAAGAGGCTGAAAATGTTATTAGAAAACAGAATGATTGGAAAGAGAGGGAGCGGAAGGTAAAAATAGTAATTGAATAAAATTACGGGGGTAAGAATTATACAGAGAAAAATATCTTTCGAAAATAATGAATTATTGTAATAAAAATTACGGGATCTAAGAATATTTAGTTTCATTTTAACTTAAAAGTAGACTATTATTTTGTCCCAGAGTCTATTAAAAACCTATCATATGCCAGGAAACTACTTTGGCAGAACAAAACGATATGGAAGCAATATTTGCAAAAGGGAGAGAATTGTTCCTCGGCGTTAAATAAATAAATATTTTAGATTGATATGGATATCGGTTATTCATATTGACCTTATAGTATATTAAATTATTTGCATTAATAACGTTATAATAACCTATAAATAACCATATAACTGGACAGCATATATTTAATCAACTGGTATAACATGACAAAACATAATATTTAAAATATAATTTACTGTTTTATGATACGTTAATGTAAACAACACAGATTGGGATCGCTGGCGATAATTTCGAGTTACGTCATTGATAAACATTCACATATACGAGTACATTAACGCAATCCACACGTGTGCCCAAGAGCGTTGAGAAAATTTTTAACGAATCAAATAATATTAGTTTTTCCTAGTTACATGCTCAAAAATTGATGTCGATGAATGCTAAAGTAAAACTTTTTCAATACTATTTTTCAATAGATTTACTTTTCCTTACCGTAGTGTCAATAACCACAGCGGGAAATATTTTTTTTAAAAGTAACCCAACTTCCAAAATTAACCTTCAGCAGATCTGATTTTATTGAAAAATGAGAATATTTTTGGTTCTCCATATATCCAAATCAATGTTGTCCACAAGTCCTCATTATTAAAAATACAATATCGGGATCTTGAATATCTGAGGCAATGGTTATAATCATTAAGGCGATCAGAAAATATCAATTCCGTTAAGAATTATCACTCAAACTGCATCTGATTACCAAAGCTCTAAAGATATCAAACGTTGCAGTGTTTTTTTTAAATGCCATTAAAGAATAAAAGTAAATTCAATCAGAAAATAAAATTTCACCAGACTTCAAAAGGCCCGTGAAATTAAAAAAAACAATGCATGCAAAAAGAAAAGAAAAGAGAAATGCTAGGGATTCGTAATGAAAAGTAAAATATATTCGTATAAATTAAAAATGCATTTATATTCATTATAAGCGTCACATCTATGTAGAACCATTTAGAAAATTTCGTCTAAGAGGTTGAAGATGAACCCAAAGTATTTATAATTTTTCACGCTCACATTCTCAATTTGACATCTTCTATTTAATCAATTGCGTCGACGTATTTAAAAAAATCACCATTACGTAAGATAATTTAGAATGGAGTATCATCCAAAAATTTAGACAAATTTACGAAGAAACCATATTTCAACAGAGAGCAAGGTCATTTCCTCGACACTTCGTTGCAGTGATGCGGTCATCATGGGACTGGAAAAAAATATGGTCACAAAATTAGAATAAGACTTTTCTTAGCCTTGAGTTTATATGTATCACGTCAATATGTTATGCCACCATAGGAGGGTGATATCTCTGGGTGGGAGGGACTCGTAAGCAGTGCGCCGGCGCTAGATGCGCCACGAGTAAGTAAAACTTGGGCGGGCGAGGAGATATAACGAGAGACGTTCATGACGGTTGGAGCTAAGACGGTTTAGAATTCCGATTAAAAGTACATATTAAAACCATAGAAGTCGCTATTAAACCCAAAAGCAAGATTTAACAAAATGAAATGGGACAGTATTGAAGCCATAGGTAATGTAAATCAAAATCTAAATAAGGATATAAGCTGCCAAAATGTTGAAGTGTACACGCCCTATGCTACCGACTGAAAATCCACCTAAAAGAACAATACGGGTTTAATTTACATGGGTATAATAAACAGTTAAATCCCTAGCATCCTTGTAATTTTAGTTCACTAAAGAAAAATAGAGAAGTTCATTAAAAATGGAGGCAATATATATTTTATCTGCCCGACAACATATAGAATTGTTAGGCTAGTATGGCTATTATTTAAAGAATATAATCATTCAAGCTGTTTTTGATATTTCAATATTGATATTAAATTATTGAGCCAATTCAACCAGTACCTTATCCTTAAGGGATGCCAGGTGGTTTTTAAACCAAAAAAATTCACTAAAATTGGCATTCCGTATGACCTTTCTTCCTTTAGTTTTTCAATCGATTCTCTCTCCAATTTACAAAAACCTCTCTCTCATTTCCCCACCGTCTTATCCCACCGCACTTCAGCGGACCCCGTCCTTCGAGTCAAGCGTGGAAACCTATGGGTGTGGTTTCTCCCCTGCGGACTCTGAGACCGGTAACGCTAGATTACGAGGAACGAATGAGATTAAGTCAGCCGCTAATTAGCGATTCGTGATCCGCTCCATTACTTGATTGTGAGGTCGGCGAGGTGTGATGGAATGGAGAGAGGGAGACAGAGGGTAGGGGTCAGAGGGGGAGAGATAGTCGGAGGGAGAGCATGAGATAGAGAAAGCAAGATAAAGAGAGAGGAGAGGGGGAATGCTTTCTCCCGTGCCATTTATTTTCATGAAAAGGTGGGAGTTGCCTGGCGGCTTTGGAGCGTTCGGGCAAAAACTACTTGCCAGATGTTCAAGACGAACTTGGAAGGGTATCACTGGCACCAGCCAAATGACACTTTCACGTACACGTGTTTGCCATTAATCACCGATAAGGGATAATCAAACCTGGATGTATATGATATCTCTTAATATAGAATGGCTTGAGAAACTTAAACCCGGCCTGAATCGAACAGAGCTTATTAACTGCAAAATGTTCATCTGCATTCGAATAATTTTGAATACGAAGAGTATGCATTTACACTCATAATACCAATTTGACACATAATAAGTTTTCTTGACATAGGTGTAGAGTAATTTTTGGCTTCATTTATTCATTTTTACTCGCAATTTACCAGTTTCCTCAAAATATCTCCATTTTAAGAAACGTGGAACTGACCCATTTTGTAGGTTTCAAATTGTCTAATTAAAAATATTTTAATTAATATATATTATATAAATAATTAATTAATATATAATTAATATAATTAATATAATTAATAAATTAATATATATACATATACATATATATAAAACTAAATAGTATGGATAATAATGTAACGGAGGGAAAATTGGTGGGCAACAACGGAAGAAAAATGTACTGACCGCAGAAGTTCCACGGTTTAGGACACGAATGGAGATTATTTGTCCTTAGAGTCTGCAGAGTGTTATCAATTACATCCTCCCATAAAAAGCCGGAAGATAGAAAGTGTTTCAGTTCACGCTGTATGGGCCAATATGTAAGAGTGTGAGAGTTACATTAATGGAATGTGCACAGTTTTCCACATAGCCTAATAAACACAACAAAGGTTTCTAAAGCTGTTTGGGAAATAGAGAATGTACCCAATTACTCCAAAATTTGTTCGTTTTTGATCAAAATGATAACTAGCATAAGAAAATTTCTTGTTTTCTAAATCATGTAAAATGGATCCATGGAATGCACACCAATAATCCTTGTAAAAACAAAAAATCTAACATAATTGCCGAGTAAAATGTCTAAAATTAATGAATACAAGGTTTGTATAAAAAAAACAGTAACGATTTTTTCTTGACATGTGCATAAATTGCTTAATCCATCTGTCGGTTAAATGTGCGCATGATCGTAGATCGTATTGGAATGAATAAAATGACAGTGCACAACATTATCAAGGAAAAATTGGCGATGTGAAACATCTGCGCTAAACTCGATCTGAATGTCTTCACGGACGACCAAGAGCAGAGTCGTGTGTCTGCAACGGCATCGCCACGATTCCCTTAATGCCGCAAAAGAAGCTTGCACGCATACCCTTAAGGGCCTTCCGGAATTCGTCTATTAGGGAGCATTCGAGTCATGGGAAAGCCGATGGTACAAGTATGCCGACGCTCAAGGGATGTACTTTGAAGAACTTAGAGGCATTGTAACAATATAAGAAATAAATCCATTTTCCGAAACTATTCCTGATACTTTTAATACAAAATTTGTATACAAAGATATAATTTTATGTTTTACACAGTTGAAAAATGAAGAAAAATATAATTTAAAATTAAAATGGAAATTTAATCAACAATCTCGGATTATGCATTACCTGGATGGACGGAGAAGAAAGAGAAATGACAAAAGGAGAGTGTTTAAGGGTTCTTTGCATTTATAACTCCACTTCGCGGCTTAAAACTCTTTTCCTCATTCTTGTCCTTTCTTCCCTCTTCACTACGTCTTCACTGACACTGGATTCATCTTTGTTTTGCATACTGCATTGATGCCCTTGCTTCGCAAATTAGCATCAACCACGACGAAAACCAAACGGTTAAAAAAGCGCCAAGGGTTAAAGTCGGCCTATTAATTATTCCGGGAAAAAGTAAGGGGATTCTTATCTGAAGGAAAGAAATAAAAAATTCTCATTTGCCCTCAGAGGAATATATTACCCTTTGGCGTTGATTGATTATTCACCTCGCCAATAATTTTTTCAAGATGCACGAAGCATAAAGCACAAAGAGTTTGCAAAAATGCGTTACAAGAGTGCGTTGCGAGAGTGCGCCGCAGTGGATCTTTTGATTTCGAATTCATTGTTGTAAAATTTTTAATACGTGACTTCGTGCAAAATTGTGCCTCTATTTGATGCAGTACCCTTAATAAAATTCAAATGATTGAGAGGTCGAGATGACAACAGTGATCGAAAGATCTCATAATATTTATACTTGCGAAAATAATTAATTCCAATGTGTTAGATGGAAATTCCAATGGAGTGCGGTGTAAATACTTGCACTTGCATTTGATTTACAATGTAATTATAAAAACAAGATGATACAAGTGCAATAACCTACATGAATAATTAAATTTTATTCAGTTGCCCAAATACTAATGACTACACATTGAACCTTAATGTTGTGAACCAAAATTACTGGATTGTTATTATAAATCAAACTTCTTACGGAAAAGTTAGCCAATTATTAGGTACTTATTAAAAATTGATAAACCATCCAAGGCAATTCTTATTTTAAATTAATAATTTTACTGATGATAATATGAACAAATTTTCAAAATGAATTCATTATTTGACTTCCGCGAAAATTAGCCCAATGCCACCGTAGCCGGAAACAAGTTGACTTCATTCCTGGATATGTATCAGGAACATAATTTTAATTGAGATTTAGTCACAGGTACCTGCATTTAGATTTTCTAATTATATTTTAGTACATTGAAGGAAATCACTAATTGAATGTTTTATTTGACTTGGAAATTTAATTTGCCAATGACTTGCCAGTTTAAGCAACAACCAAATACAAAAAAACTCAACAGAGGCATATGTATTTTCGAGTTCGGTTCCCTGTCTATTTGTATTGTTTATCCCTGTCAAATTATTTTTGGAGAGGCATGCCATATGATGAAAAGATGAGTGAAATGGAATTTAGCAAGCATGCTGAGAGTTATTTTCTCAAAGACATTAGTCGAGTCTATTCAAGAGCCCAAAGAATGATTCAGTAAAAATGGCATAACATTAACATATTTAAATAGGCTTATCAGCAAAAACCTACGTGGCAATAAACAAAAAATTAACTTATATTTTCTATAACTTCAGGGACCGCGATAAGATCATTTCCCTCGGGAAATCGCTGAGGAGTACACAGATATAGATTTAAAGTTGAACGGGTGATTTTTGAAAGACTTACAACGGCGAGTGAGTAGAGCTGAATACGAGATTTTGTGGACTGATGGACCGAGGATTGTTTTTTCCCCTTTTTTCACGTGGTGGCTTGTGAATTTTACATAGGTAACACCCACGCTCATGCTGTTGGTCCCCTCAGTGGCAAAAGTTGAAGAATGCAGAAGAGTAAAAAAGGAACGGTAGGCTTTTGGAGAGTGAATATAAGGTATTGAACGCGAAATTTTCATACGGGACCTGACTCTGATTTACGATCGAAGGAAATAATATAGCAGTTTAGTTACACTTGGATTTTGGGGACTGAATAATGCACTTGCATGTTTTGAAGCGATTATCGTTTTATCTTAAACGATATCCTTTATAATTACGAATCTAAATACATATATATATATATATATATATATATATATATATATATATATATATATAAATAAAAATATATATATTTAGGTTTTTCGGTGGCATATCATACCAGATGTTTTAGAATGCTTTATTTAAAAAAGAATAAAATTATTCCTACGTAATTCGTTGATAATTATCTGCTCAAGACAACGAGAAAAGCGGTACGAAAATTGCAGCGACATACCATACGGAAAATATATATGTGTAAATATATAAAAATACATACATACACATACACATATATATATATATATATATATATGTATGTATATATATAATGTAAATGGACTAGTCGACACAAACACAGAAACTGAAACACATAAAAGAGGGACTCACTGGGTCTGGAATTTTCAAACTCAGTTCTGTTCCTAACTCCTTTTGAGAAAGGTTGGTGCACCACCGAAAATTCGAGACCCAGTGAGTCCCTCTTTTATGTGTTTCAGTTTCTGTGTTTGTGTCGACCAGTCCATTTACATTATTGTGCACGTTCGTGGGATTTTCAAATAAGTAAAAGTGTTATATATACATACATATATATATATTTTTTTTTTCACCGCCTATTTTAATATTTAGCTTAGCCCTTTTCCAGAAAGAAAAAGGCTAAGCTAAATATTAAAATAGGTGGGGAAAGAATAGAGCAGGTAGAGCAGTTTACATATCTCGGAAGTGTTTTGGACCAATACGGTCAAAGTGGTAGGGACGTAAGGAGAAGAATTGCGCTAGGCAAGGAGGCTTTCTCAAGGAGGAGGGAGTTGATGACGGGGACGTTGAGTAGGGATGTTAAGACAAGACTCGTAAAAACTCTGATATGGAGCGTAGCTATGTACGGCGCGGAAACGTGGTCGCTGAAGCAGGAGGATAGACGTAGATTGGAGGCTTTTGAAATGTGGGTGTGCAGAAGAATGGAGAAGGTGAAATGGACCGAAAGGAAAACAAATGAGGAAGTACTAGAGATGGTGGGTGAGGAGAGGGGTTTGTTGAGAGAAATCCTATGGAGGCAGGAAAAATGGATAAAAGGCGTATTGAGCGGTAGTCGAATGTTGAAGAGGGTAATAGAGGGGAGAATAATTCAAGTTAAAATGCCGGGCACTAAGAAAAAATTTTAAAAATTTCATATCTTAATAAAGCAATTCTTGATTGAAACAGTTTACCTGCAAAACTATTCAAGCCATTTCCTAACAGGGTAAATAATTTTAAGAAAAGATGTAAACAGTTTATTAATGATTTGATTGCTGTGTTGTGTAAAATTGTTTGTAACAGCTCAGTTTTGATATTTGTCTTTTTAATTGGGTAACTGATGTTGATGAGGTGGGGATTTTTTGTGTGTAAAAATTGGTGCTTGGAAGTTTCCTTTAAGTTTATTTTTTATGACTGATTTTAGTTATTATCTTTTGAGATATTGATTGGATATGAGATGTTATTTTTTATTGTAATACTTGGGACTTGTGTGCCACCTAACATTGTCTATCTGGACATGTGAGTTTTAAAAATCTTATTATTATAATTATTACTATGACTTCTGACGTGGAAATTGATTAGCGAAATAAAATAATAAGAAAAATATTTGCAATATAATCAATACATGTTTTGGTATAGGATTTATAGGGTTCTCCCGAAATTTGTATTTTAGAGAAGTCTCTAGAAAAAATTATTCTAGCTTATCATTTGACGAGATAATAATTCCAAAGCACCCGTGGTGAATTACTAAAAGAGACACTCCGATGTTACTGAAGAAGAATCACTCATTTAGGCTCAAACGGGAATTCTGATTATATATAGAATTTAGAACATACATGTAAGTTGCGATTATGAAGATATAGCATCAATTTCGCTCAGGTACAACGTGTCTGACAACAGAAAATAGAGATGCATGTTAAAAAGGTTTTTTTCTATCTCGAAGAGATGGGAAGTAAATAAAAATCCAAAGATGATTTCGTAGGAGAACATGAAATGAAGCGGAGACAAGGCGAGTAGGGAAAGACACTTGGAGACCTAGGAGGAATCAAAAACAAGCGGAGACAAGCGGTGGGGATGAGGAAGTCGGCTGGCGAAGATAGAGAAGGAGATACGGCCAGGGGGTTGTAACGGCCATACGTGGTCGGGCGTGGGTGTGGGCATTCCCGAGCGGTTACCAGCTCCCAGAGCTTCTTGTTTCCGGCTAATTAGTGCGGTCGGCAATGTAGACCACACAACCTGGGAAGGAATGGGGGGCGGCTGATGGTGGGTGTATGCGGGACTGAAGTTTATGGGACGGCAGGAGACGCAGAGGGAAAGTAGACATGCTGGATAAAAGGGGGGCTTTTGCGTGGAGGGCGAGAAATTAAGGAGGAAGCATGGTCGGGCGTCGGTGGTGGGGTGGGCGATCTTAGGGCGGAGGGACAGATGGACGCGAGGTGTATAAGTGGATCAGACAGAGGCGTCTAATAAGACGTGAGGAGTTCACGGGAATTAAAGGTGCGTGAGGGAAATAACAGAAAGTAGCACTGAGATGGGGGCACAGGAAAGGAGATGGTGGGAGGGGTCACGAGGTAAGATAAGGCAACGGGAGACCGGCGCGTATGCATAAAAGAGAGGGAGAGAGAGCAGGGGGTGGCAGTCAAAGTGCGCAGGCGGGAGGCAGGGAAGGACTTCGTTGGAAGCCGAGAAGGAGCGCGATGAATGGTTTAAATGAGACAGGAGAGCATATTTCATCAGCGGACAAGGCTATATTATGAATAAGCGGAGAGAAAAAGGGATGCCCCTTCACAACGGAGAGAATACACTCCTAGCAGTCTTTCGCTATATTTTTTCCGGCGGCCGTGACAGTAGCAGACGGGAATAAGTATGGGCTGGCGTAAGTTACTCTCAAAGCGCTAGAAAGATGAGAATAAAATTGCATTTTTAGTCTTAGATATTGTTTTACTGTTCTGGTAAGTAAATTTTGAAAGTTTTCGAAATTTATTCATGCCTATTACAAGTATAGGTCTAAAACTTCTTGTGAGGGAAAGTTTCCAATTAATATTTATTGCTTTGGAGCAGTTTCTCAATGTGGGGCGTACATTAGGTACATAAAGGGGGAAATTTAAATGTTTTGGAAGAAACCATAAAACGATGTTGCCTTTATCTCGTCGTTAATGATAGTGTTAAAAAATAACCAATGTCGACAAAATGAATGCACCCTTCAGTACGCCAAATTACATACTTGTTTTCCTTCATTCTTTCTACGAGGTTCCACTTTGTATTACGTATTTTTCAGAAAAAAATTGGCTGTTATTAAAATTGCGTTACTTGCCTCATCTCAGTGCCTCAAAACCTTTGAAGCTGTCAGGTGGGACATCATCGAACAAAGGTGTGGCGACAATTTTAGAGATACTGATAAATACGTTACTTATAAGGCTCGGAATTGGTTTGGACGTGTATAGTAATCAAAATGAAAAATAAAATTAATATGATATATGTAATTTAGCATATATGACATATTTAATGAATCGTTTCGAAACTAGCTTATAAGGTAATAGTTACGGAAACTTGATACTGAAATAAAAAATAGATAAAAAGATACATTTGTCTATATTTAATATGTTTGACATACAAAGTAGAGTGAATCAACGCAACAGGGTGACTCTAATAATGACTTAGGATTATAAAAATAAAATGAAAAATGTATGCCTGGAACTTTTAAAAATATGATGTGTTCAATTTTATATATTTTACTTAAATCCTTCTATGTCTATTTTATTAAATAATTATGACGCTCTTATTGATAGCAAAGTAGGAAGTAAGCCACAATTCTGACCAAAAAGTATCTCTTATAAAAAACGTCAGTTTGAGCATGGCAATAAAGTCTAGGGTAGTGAATCACTGAATACTTGTGGCTTTATAAGCCGTACTTAGAATTTCAGAACTGTGTAGTCTGTAAACAAAACTAATTACGTTAGGCCAAAGAGCTCATCAATAAACGTAATAATTATTTGCCATTATGAATTATTTGCATTATGAATTTAATTATAATGAAACTAATAATTCATCATAGTCAGGCAGACATTTGTGTCACTGTAACAGTCATATTTTTACAAGGAAAGCTGATACGTACAACGAGTCCACCTTCGAGAAGTTTTTGATGCAGAATATATAATTATTTTCATACGTGGTAACTATGAATTCGGTATTTAGTTGTTCATATTTTAAAACCTCATGGGAGCAATGCATAAATAAAGTAAACGTTTTTGTAATGAGAGAACGTAATTTTTGAGCATATTACTAGACCTAACTAGAATGAATACAGGGCCAAGAAACATGCAACCGTTATCTGATTAATTTTATCATTACGTCTGGGGATAATAAATGCATGGTGCTCCAGAATAAACGACTTGTGAATGAGGTAAAAGTCGGATTACGGAAAAAAAACAAAAGCAGCCGCCACAGGAGCGGGAGGGGGAAAGTTCAGAGTCGGGGATTAGGCGAGGAACGGGATAAAGGAGTGGGTCTAAGACGTATATCTTAGATGGTGGCCTGAAGAATAGGGGTAGAGGCTAAAATATAGAATGTGTCAAAGGTATGGGAAATATTTTTCGGTGGCAAAAGGTGGTCGGGAGAGAAAAAGAGTGAAAGATAAAGTGGGGGGACAAGTGTGAAGGGTGTGGGAGAATGGCCAAGGAAAATGGAGGAGTATTTTGATGGGGGGTGGTAAAGAAAGGTTTGTGTGTGCGCCTGTGTTCATTTGTGTGAACCTTTAGCACTGAGAGGTACAGGGTGGGGCTTGAAGCACTTTCCTCTTTTGGAGCGCGTTTCTGCGGAGAATGGGGTTAATAAGGGCGCGTGCGGACGACCAAGTGGCGACGAGAATCAGAGCTGGGGTTTCAACGAAAGGACGGGAGAGCGGTTAAGAGGGTCTCAGAACGCGTGGTCAAGAATTACGGTAGGAAAGGTTTCTGGCGGGCGAGATGAGGAGGTTGACCGTACTGTAAGTTTGGAGGACACCACACAATTAGGTTTTGGCCGAGGAATGAGGCGGAATAGGCTGGGCAGTCATACGGAGACTTGAAGAGCCAGATGACCATGTTTCCGCTGTCTTTAAAACTAAATACCGATCTTAGGTAAGGTTAAGTATCGGAATCTGAATAAATCAGTGATATGCCATGCCCAAAACTTAGTACAAAAATGATGGTTGCATGAAATATATGATTCAATTCCCTAAAGTGAAAAAAACCTTGTGGTCAGTTTACGAAAAGCACGGTTAAACTTCAATGATTTTCCGCATACCTACTAAGGTATGAAGTAGATGGTAAAATGCACAGAAGAGGAATTTGAAAGAAAATTTTAAGTGAAATCTAATTTGAAGTAAGAGGAAAGCGTGGGAAAGAATTAGCGCCAAGGATGCACGAGTGATATATAGATAGTGGTTTTTATTTGGGCGAAATTGTGAACAAATGGTCCCTTCTTTCATTTAATCCATCGTCGTGTACATACTATACCAGGTATAAAATTTATAATTACATGCATACATTCACATAAATACATATAGACAGAAGTATACTATTATGCACAAATGAGAGGATAAAAGGGGAAAGCTGTGCAGGAGAGACTCGTACAGGGTCAAGAAGATAAGGAACTCGCAGAGGGTGCGAGAAATAAAAGAGCAAGAACGTGAACCGGCTAGTGTCTTGGGAAAGGTCGGGAACGAGAAGAGGGTACATTCAAGGGGTTGTGAAAGTCGAAGGTTAGGCTGGGAAAAGTCAAAAGAGAAGAAAAAGAAGGAAATACTACAAGAGGAGAAGAAAAAAGGAGATAGTATTGAGAATAAGGGAGATTTAGAACGGTGGACGGTGGGTAATGTGAGTGAATGAAGTTTTGAAGTGTAGACAAAAATTTCCGAGGAATAGAAGAGGACTGAGGAGATATTCCATGAGGTTGTGGTGTCTTGGTATCTCACTGTTGGCATCATAGGTTGTTGGATGCTAATATGGATGCGGAGGTCGATGACAAAAATGGTCCCTATACTATACTACTATGCATGAAATAATCCGTATTCCAATCCTAATATAGGTTAATTGCAGTTCTCCATTCCTCTCACTTCAATATTAATTCCATCACCCTTTGATAGCTTTTCTGTTTGGCGTTCATGACGTTCTCGTAAATTTGTCCTATGTACTTGCGTCTAGGGTTTTCCTTGCAGGATATTTCCTTCAATTTCACCTTCTATTATACTTCAAAATAATACAGTATATCTGATGGTGTGTCCAATCCATGCAGTCCTTCTTTGCCGTATGCTCTCCATGTATTTCTGTTCCCATCTGATCCTCTATATACTTCCTCGTCTCTGACTTTTTCGGTGCTTTAATCTAACACATTATCCTATATTATCAGTCTTTAATGTTTTCTGTTCTTCACTAGTCCACTTTTATGATGTTCCATGTCTTTGACCCGCGTTTCTCTCTTCTCTTCTTCTCTTATTAAAGCTTGTGACGATCTGCTCCTTTGCTTGAAACCTCTGATTCTTTGAACGTTGTAATTACCACTTCTTTATGAACGCGTTCTTAGTTTGAACTATTCTTCACTCTGTGCCAGTCGAACTTAATCTACCAGGAAGAATTCCACTTGCTCAATTTTCACTACGCAAATTGATACATATGCCTTCCGTTTCTATCCGATGCAGTCAAAGATTTTAGGTCTCTTCTCATTGATGCTCCTAGTCCACAGCATTTAGAGTTACTTGTAGGCCCTCTCGCATTTCTGCATCTGCTTCAATATCATCTCCGAATCGCATCATACTTATTTCTTTACGATTCACCTCGGAACGTTTATTGTTCAATACTTATGCTTTTTTATTTCATTTTCTATATTTCCTTCCTTGATTAATAGTGTTGGAAAGAGGCATTCTTCCATAAGTCTTTTTTTATTTTGGCTGCTATTTTCTTTCGGCCTTTAATCACGTGGTTGATACCAGATTTTTGTATAAGTGATGGATTGCTCTTATAACGCTGTAATATATTTCAAGTGTTGCGTGTGTCCAAGAATATATTATTCCTTTCAACGTTGTAGAAAACCTTCTCCAAGTTCATGAGTACCTCAATTTTCTAAACTTTTTGGCACTTCTGGAAATTTAATAGGTGGCCTATAGCTCTGTAGTTGCATTGGATACCTATGCACATTAGGTCAAAATAACGTGTGTGAAATATACACATTACACGTCAATCAATGGAACAGAACAACTAAAAGATTATATATTGAGTATAATACAAGTATGTTAGGTGCAACAACGATATTCCTAGAATTTATCTTGAGTTTGGATTCAAAACTATTTTAAGACAAGTGGCATGGAGGAGAATACTACAAAAGAATAATTTAATTTTCCTAGTAATGTAAACAGCTTTAATAAAGATAGTGTCTAAGTGTGATTAAAGCAGTCTGTTGTAAGCGAATTTTGCATAAACTATTAAATGTATTGATAGACTTCTCATTGATAAGGTGATAATAGATTATACAATAGAAAATATTATGTTTTTTATTTTTGCATGAGCATTATGATTGTAACAAAAATATTAATACTGTGCATAAAAGATCATAAGCATTTCATTATTAATTCAAAAATTATTAATTCCTATACCTTATATTTCTTGGGATTTCATTTTAACTTCGTAGCCAGGATTCTAATATTTAAATTACTATGTAATCATTTTCTCAGTACCTAAGGTACATAACACAATTATTGGATAACTTTTCATTAAAAATTGTCAATCATTTTGTCAAAATCTATTTGCATAATTATGATTCAATTTTTATTTATCCTAACCAGAAGCTTTGTATCATAAAACACCTAAATAAGGTCACTCTTATTTATATCTTCATAACGTATGCATATGATAACGCACTGTCTCGCAATACACCTTTGAATACATAACAATATTTCGTGAAAAAAGAAATGAAATTTTGGTGAGTGTTAATTTGCCTGGAATTAGAATTCGAAAAGGAAGATTAAAGGATGAACAAATTATCAGGTATTAATTTACTTAAAATTGAAAGTATTCTCTCTGACGCCGTGAAGATTATGCAACCGTACAAGCGAATATGCTGTACAGGTCGTCTCTAAACAGGCATTTTAGAAATGAAACTTTTGGCATTTTGCCTACAAGGAATCAGTTCTTCCTGCACTATAATAATGTAATAGAATCTTCGTGTTATGTTCCTTTAAAAAATAAAAACACATCTTGCGAAGTAAAATGCAAAACCAAATATTTTTAACATATTCACCCTTTTTCACCTAAATAATGCAACAATTTCCTTCTGTCCGAGTATTTCGGAAGAATAATTTGGGAGAAAAGAAAAAGAATAAATGACGGAGAACAAACAATAACTGAGATATATGTACGATAGTGAGTCGCAGTCGTCCAGGGGTAGAGCGTTGGACTACTGACCGGAGGGTCCCGGGTTCGATTCCCGGGCAAGGCACTCTGGGTGGCCTGTAGCTCCACCCAAGCTAAGTGATTTTTCGGGTACCAGATCTTCCTGTGAAACCATAACCGGCACAGGGAAAGGAACTGACCCCCCCTACCCTAATGTGTGAATTTCACACGCCGTCGGGCTTAGTAGATGGGTGAGCTCTACCATCACCTACTAAACCGACCTTCGGGCTGATTACTGTGTTTATGGTTTTTAGTAATTCAACAGGAAATATAGACATATAGTATAGCTACAATTAATCCAGTTATACGTCGTTAGAAACCTTAAAATTTGTGCTCTATTTCGACGATAATTTTCTCCTAGAAGTTCCTTGACGACTACGTTCTTGAATTTATTAAAATGTATTTTGAGGGTCGTTAGTACTGGGTGAACTCTACCGTCATCTACTCAACCGACCTTCGGGTTGAATACTGGGTTTATGGTTTTCTTTATATGTACGATAGTAACTGTAATGTTTTCTTCCCCAGATAATGCCTGAGAGGTTAATAAAATATTTTTCTTCGGTGAATTTGTAAATGATAAAGATTAAAAGCGTGAACCCGACTAAAGATGGGGATTGACTTTTTCTGATTGAAATCTAAATAACTTTTCCTTGAAAGCAGACATTTATCACAGCAAAAAACATGCCATGAATAGTACTATAAAACGCAACTATTATTCCACCAGTTATTATTTATAGAGAAATATATTGTTTTATAGAAAGATTCTAGTTCTTAATGCAGTTTGACATTAGGTTTTCGGAGAGTAAATACGTCATAGCGTTTTGTCTTTCGCCAAAAAATAACGGGAGTAAAACGTTGCATTGAAAGGCGAACCAAGGGAAAATTCTCTAGGTTCGACGACTCTGTCTCAAGCAGACATGGGAACGCACATTCTTACAAAAGCAACCGCCTAAAAGCACATTCGGAATTATTATCCTTGTGAAATGACCTAGACCATTGCTGCCGTCACGAGTCATTGATTTCTAACGTCGTTCGCATAAATTGCTTCGTTTGAAGCGGTTCCCTGATGCCTACGGTTTGAAATAAGTCTCTTTTATTTTCCTTCGGACCCTCTTACGCAATATGACTTTGGTTTTTTGATTTATCCTTTCATTTTTTCCGCCATCAAAAAATGGTTGGCCAAAAACTATTTTTATTGGATAACATATCAAAAATCCTTTTCAGTTTCCATAAAAAGACAGCATGAATCATTCCACGACATATTCATAGTCACAAAGATTAAACTCCATCTTTAATCAAAAAAATGAACTTAAACGTACGCTTGATGAATATCGTTATCTCTTCCTTCATAAATGTAGCAAAATTAAAGAATAATACACTCCAAAGGTATTTTAGTAATTGCAAAGATAATTTGAACATAACTAATGTTTGGAATAAGAACGAACAAATGAAAATATTTTGAGTTGAACATACTATATTTTACTGAATTAGATGAAATGGGATTACAACAAATCAATTAAAGAGAAAAGTAGTTTTGAAAGAGCCAAGAGAGGGTTACTAATTACTATGCTAAATTAGAAACGGTTTGGTGTTAACTTGTATCTGAGACATCCGTTCATTAATTTCCATTTATAAGAGATATTGCTATTATCATAGAAAATTACGCATAATGGTCAGAATATATTCAAAGGAACGAATGACAATGGTGATGGTAAAATCAATTTTTAGAGAGTCAAAGAGAAAAAGTCTAACGTGACTCAAGAGGTTTCCCCTCATGGATCACTTTTTAAGAAATTCAATAACTAATTAATGAAAAATTACATCTTTTCAGAGCTTAAGATATCATCCTTAATATATTATATTAAGTTAATTTTCACTTACCATGAACCAGCACCTACACTTTTCATCTCTCTTCATTTGGAAAAAATATCTGAAGAATGGCTGAAGGAAAGTAACATAAGCGTGGTGAAATGATTAAGTTTAATCAATTTTTTAAATCTATTTTTCCAATGCAAGCCACGGACACTATAAATTGTGTCAATGAATGTTTGACATAAATAATTTGGTTATATCATGAAAATGGATGGAAGCATTATAACGTCGAGTCTCATGGTGCGTTGGGTTTCAATCAAGGTAATCACTACCCCAGTCAAATTGAAGTTTCTGTTCAAGTAGGCTACTATTTTGAGTAAGATTACGTAAAACTTGAAAAGTGAATCATATGTGGTGATAAGTGTGATGATTTGCAGTTGTGTGATGAACCTTACTAAGTTAATCTTTTGTCCGATCTGTAAAGAAACCACATGTAATGGAACTTCACCCATTGGCTATTTCCTTACGTCATAAATATGTCTAGAATCTTGCAGATACATTATCTCTATTGGAAATACAAAGTAAATAGATAGATTGTAAAACATTTGTGAAAATACTAAGTTTAACTAAAAATTATCGGAATTGATTTAATTATTTCTTATAAGAAAGGATATTTTGTTTTTATGTTTTTATTTTCAAAAAGACAAAATTTCCTAATAGTTTTTTCCGAATTTTTAACGAATGTCTACATACAAGGCAATTTGAACGATTTGTTTAACAGCAACTGTACTTAATGCCTAAGCATGCCAATTCTTTTCTAAAAAAATCAATATAATTCACAGTAAGGAAGTGTTAAGAAAGAAAAATTTATAGTTACCTTCATCAAAAGAATTTGCAGTCATTCTGATTTTTTTAAACACTAGGTATGTTTTCTGCATTTTATGACTACATCCAATTTGATCTAAGTCTAATAAATATTTAAATATAATTTTCATCTCTAAATACTGAAGAAATTAAAATATTCGGTAAAATTCTTAGTTTACGACATGAATGGAGTATCATTTAAAGCCGAAAAAAAAACTTCCTCGTACTTTACTGAACCACTTACAATATTTGACTTGAAATTAAAGTGCTTTTTTGAGACCATTATCACAGAATTTTCTCTTTTGCACAACATGACTATACCGGGAACATTCTTAGTTATATTTTTAAGGATAACAGGATACTGCAGAGAGAAATTCTTTCAAAAATAATGAGAGCAAAAATGGGGATAATTATATCATACAGTGGAAAAAAGAGAAGGCCTATGAAAAGAGAATGGAAGAGCTGTCAAGACTGTAATACGAGCAACATCGAAACCATCGAAAAGTCCTCCCTAACCTTTCATTCGTAGATTGTGGAAGAGATGAAAGTTGTAATGCACGAGAAAAATCACGATGAAGAATATTATGCAAGTTGGAGAGGCAACATAACTTAATTGGGCAATTGATAGTAAATGCGATAAAATAAGATAGGTAGAAAAAATCGATAAAAATCTAAGTCTGGTTGAGATCATTTCAACGATGTAGATTTTGATGAGATGATAAAGCTGTCACTTGAAGAAGAAATACAGATGAAATAGTAGAGGCTAAATAACATTATAGTAAATGGACACTTAATAAATTCAAGATACTAAGCAATTAAAACCGTTTATAACTTTCATTTTGGTCAGACGACAGGGAGAAATAGGAAAACTAACTTGTTTAGAATTTCTGGTAGCATAGTAGTTGTACCGTTTTGGTAAACATATTTTTATCTTGAGATTGTTTGTGCTACTTGCCCGTCGATATCTTTCCATGACATATCATGGCGATAACCGAGTTGGTCATGTAAAAGATTTTCGGAGTTATAGAGTTTTTCCCTTTAAAATTATATTAGCATTCAGTCCTAATTTCTGCATACGACTAAAATGGTTTTTTATTTCGATTTTATGTGATGGGAACCCTAAAATATTCAGTTCAAGGTGTTTGATGGCATCTCTATATATTCTGGGCTGTCTTACTTTAAGACGATGACATTTAGGTAACAGACTTTTCATTATTTTTCCTTTTGCTTTAATTATTCAATGCCCATGATTTCTCTGCCCTTACATCACACCTTTCCAGTATTTGCTGTTTATAGCAAGTGATATATATTATCCAGGTTATCTCATTCCATTATTACAGCCTCTATTTTTCTTTCGTCATAAGAATTACCAGTCTAAATTCATATATTAAAAAAAATGTTGCACGTCTTTGGAAGTGACCCTTAAACTGTAAAATCATGGTTCATTGAAAGAATCTCAACATGGGAGAGAATCACAATTTAAATATTGATTGATAAAATCAGCTGCAAATTTTTAATGGAATAAAAATCGCCCTACAAAATAAAAATAATATATATATATATATATTTCAACCTTAATATAATCGAGTTGTTTTCGAATACGAAAAAAACTAAATGTGAGATGTCTACAAATAATCAAAGATGTTGAAACCTAAATTCTACATTTAGGTTACAAATTAACTTAATACATTTCCCGAATATGTTATATTCCGCATTATTTTTACATATAATACAATTAATAACTGTTTTTGACAATTTTACGGAAAAGTAATTACTTATTTTATTCCATTTTAAGTGATTATGACATTTTTATGTTGGAGTATTTCGTTCAATTTTCAGTCAAAGGATAATATCAACGTACAGTTCTTTTAGATTTTCACGACAATAAAGTTTGAATAATAGGATAAATGTGTTTCCTCAGCAGTTTGGATTTAAACTAAATATACATTTTCCTTTTTCTTTCATCTCCATCATTTTACATTCTGGATGAAACCTTGAAACTGCAGGTCGAAAGTTTTTACATATGTACACGTATTCTTAGTAAGCTATGGTATCCAGAGACAGAGACTATGTATGCAATAGTCGGAAAGTAAGCATCAAAACTTGCAAATAATTTAAGTGAAATATGGAAAAAATCATTTGAATCTGGTGAACAGAACTAATAAAAAATTTGATAAAAGTGAACTCAAGAATGATTTTGAGATGAAAACTATTCATTTGAAATACAACTTCATTCATTCCGTTGGACTTGAAGGTGTTGCCAAGCAAGCTTAGTACACTTGTCCCCACCCAAGTGGCTTGAGTGTGACTTGGTGAAACCTTCTTAGTAATAGATATTTCTTACCCAGGAATATTCATTCCCTTATAATAAAAGGAAATATTCTTGTAAATCCTCAGTGTAAGACAAGATTGATACAAGCAGAAGTTATATCATAATGAAGAATATAATTCTTCAAATTCAAAATGTTCCTATAGAATATACGTATTTTACGTTAGAATTCAGTTATCCGGCATTTATATTTTCAAGATGTGACTAACAAAATACATAAATACCCGTAGAATATTTTGTATTTCAATTTTAGACAAGAATGATTTTGAAAATAAAATAATGCCTACTCATATTCAATTATGTTTAAGTAACATATCTCGTACCCCTACTGGTGTATATAATTGAATTTGAACAAAATTTGCAGTTAGTATATAATCAGTTATTTGCCCAATGTAATACACCTTTACTGCAACAGAGCGATAGCTAAGTAGATCGGCATATTAATCGAAATCGGGCAAGAAATACGAGATTAGATTGACGTAAGAATCTCACTTCTAGGAACAATTATTGTAAGGTACTATGAATTTAAAGCCCTTCGAATGCGATTATTTCCTAAAACATTCTTATGAAAAGTTTAGTTTTCGCAAAATAGAGAACGAAATCCTTTATGAGCATTAAGTTAAATAACTTGAAAAGGTAAAAGGATTTTGGAAAATATATTTCCCAAGTTGACTTCAAGTCCGTACATTACGCGGATTAAAAGCGTCTCAACCTCTTGTTCTTTTTCACGCTGCACTTAACCCGTCATTCTCCACCCGTCACCTCTTTCAACTCACCCATCGCCCCCTGACGCATATCTACACTCCCCGCATAAACCAATTAAGTGACTTACTAATTCTTCCCCAACCCTCTCACCCACAAAACTACTTTCTCGTCCGTCTATTTCCCGCCCTTACAAAAAGCCCTCTCCGCCCCTGCCTCCTCTTCTTCACACGTCCGTCACTCAGCCGGGCACCCGCTCTCATCTCCCCGGCATTCCACCCCACCCTCCCCTGCCACAATTCTAGCCGTCCGCGGCGAATTGCTCTGCCTCCGCCGCTCCTAGTGGCTCGTGCGTCACTTCCTGTTTAATCCCTCGTCTTTTCATCAAGTGCGTGCATTCATCACAACGCATAATCCTACGGTAAATTAGAATTGGGTTCAGATTGCTACTGGGGCTTCTCGAAAGGCGCGACCATCAGGAGAAGGAGAAGGTAAAGGTGATTCTCTCTTTTTATTCCGTTACTATTGTGGGGTGAATGTTTGGCCGGGACGATATTTAAATTCACAACATCACCACACCAAATGGAATTGTTCATAACATTTTCGTAAAAAATTAAGTGTTTTTCAATTTATGAGGCTGTAAAAAGTTGGTGAATGTGGAGCTAAAGAAAAACAAAATTGATTCATCAATTCTTTATCTCTTGGCGTAATAGAATTTGCTCAAATTTAATATCGAAAACAATTAATTTCAACGAAATTGATAACAGTTTATTATACCTTCAATTCTATCGACTTAATTGCCAAGGTACAATCTGATGATGAAAATCTCGACAAGTTAGGCTAAAGTTGGTCTCATGCATGGTTGTAACCATGTTGGTCCAAGACACTTCCGAGATACGTTAACTCTTTTACCTGCTCTAGTTTTTGCCCTCCTACCTTAATGTTTAACTTTTCTTTCTGGAAAATCGCATAATCGCTTGTGTTTTTTAACATTGAATTTCATCCCATATCTATCACACTGAACCTCCAATTCACTAAGAAATGCTTTCACCCCCTGAACGGCTGACAAATTAGAGCTTGGTCATCAGCAAACCTAACTAATTTTACGAATTCCCGTCCGACTTTCATTCTTTCTTCCACTTCCCATGTCTCTTTAATCCTTTCTTCCACGTATACGTTGAACAGAAGCGGTGATAATCGGTAACCCTGCTTACGCCTCATCATAACACTGCCCGGCCGGACTCTCCGCTTCCCACTCGCACCTACACAGTCTGTGAAAAATACAGGTTGCCGATTAGTCTCTTGTACATCCAACCTATTCCTATTTTCTGCAATATCTTATTGGGTTTTCCCAATTCTCTCTATCAAATACCTTTTCGAAAGCTAAGAAACAGGTAAATACGTCCTGATTGTATTCTACATTCCTCTTGATTAGTGTTGTCATTGCTGGAATTACAACACTAATCGATCACGTGTGCCTTTCCCCTTCCTAAAACCCAAACTGATCACCCCCTAAGTAATCATCTGCCTTACTCTATATCCTCTTGTTGATGATTCTGAGAACGAATTTCTCTTCGTGCGAGATCAAACGCATTGTCCTGGAGTCCTCACAAGATATAGCTTTTACCTTTTCGGAATAGGAACTAACACTGATCTCACAAAGTCTTCCGACCAGATTCCTTCCTCATAGATTCTACGAATCAGTCTTCTTCTCATATTTTCCTAATCCTTTTAGTAGTTCCGCAGGAATGTTGTCTACTCCCTCGGCCTTTCTTGATTTCATCTCCCTTAATGCCCTTCCGTCGAGTACTTATGCCTGGACATAAGCTATCTTTTACGTCATGCTCCTTTTCTATGAAGTACTAAACCCTATACGACATGTGAAATTCACAAATCAGGATAGGGGGTCAGTTCCTTTCTCTGTACCGGCTACAGCTATATTATATTCAAATTACTAAATATTACTTAGCATTATAAATAAATATACTATTTCCTTCATTTCATTGGTTAGATTTAAACTGGAAGCTATTTAATCTACCAAAATTTTTAAAGGAAATAATAACATGTAATTTATGACGGAAATAATAACATGTAAACAAATGACGGACAAAAATAAGCATCTTTTGCATTGTTAAATAAGCGGAGGAAATATGATGTCATCGCCGACGTTTTGCCACTCTCCATGGAAATTGGTAACATTTTGACCCCTGAGACATGAAAATATTTTTGTTATATCTTCGTTGTCATTAATCTCTGGGCTATTTTATAAATTGATTAGATAGTAAAAAAATTATTAGACCAAAATATCGCATAAACAAAAACGTATAATGATTTGGACGAAAACGTAAATTCTCATTAAGTTTTAACAGTGTTTCTGCATAAATTACACTTCGTATTTGAAAACCAAAGTAATAAAGCGCAGAAAATAATTCCCATTGGTGATTGATTATATTGAAAGATATCACTGCAACACAGTCAATCCAACCTCAATTTCTTTAGGCAAATGTGTGGCCTTCACCTCCTTCATTAAGTAGGCTTTCATGGAAAATACCCTTCGCACATCAGCTTATGCCAAACCCGCCCACTTCCCCGGCATAACCTGATTTCTCATTTCCTCCTGCGTTGACCATTGACTTCCGATTCGCGTAGTGTGTGGGCTTCCGGTGGAGCTCCGTCACTTCTCAGTCGCCAAAAAAATAAAAGAAGAAACCAGCCGTCCCACACCCTCCAATGGTGATATCCCAGTCAGCTGTCAGCTCGCCAATGCAGCGGACGGGATAAGGGAAAGTTTAATCTCGAATGAAAGGATTTAATCCCTGAAGGGCTTGCGAAAACTTTCGGGTGAATGATAATCCCAATTTAAGAGAAAACCGATGATTCATTGGGGTTTGAGAACGAGTGAAGGGCCGAGTAAGCTGCTAAGTGCACCGCCGGGAGGGTGTTAGATAAACCGAAGGGCGTAGATGCCCGTCAAGTTATAAATCCCGGCAGCAGTGGTTTTTAATATCTTCCCATTATGAATGTCCCTTGTAAGTAGGTTATTTAGTATTATGAAAACATAATCTGTAGAAAATTAAGAACGGATTATAACGAATTACAACGATCAAAGTATTTCCTTTCCAAATTAGCTGACTTATTTCATTAGAAATAACACGACTGCAAACAAGGAGACAAAAAGCGTGAAATCTACTTAAGAGTATTTTAAACCCTAATTAATTACATTTTTGGTTATTTGTACGGGAATGTTGCTTATTTTTTAATTCTCTTTTAACTGATAGAAAAATTCTTGTATTTGAAACATACTGGTCGGAACCGTTATTTCAAAAAGCTCTAAGATCTTGTATTAAAGAACTCAATCTCGCGTCTTTGTAGCGATTCTCTTACAAAAGCCGTTGTTGATTCCGTATTCCCAACTCGAAGGGTTTGTCTTACTGGCCATATGTAAGTAAAATTCACGTAGATTTGTCAGCACCTTTTAATTGTGTTCCAAAAAAAACGAGAAAAAAATGAGAATGATAGGGAACAAAACACTGGTCTATCTATAATGCATGTTCAATGCAAACCCTGTAGTATTTTCGATTCGCAGACATAAAAACCTTTTTACCTTCTCTTGATTATTAATTGAACGTACAAACACCTACAATAGAAAGTGTCCCCAAAAACAAACATATTTAGATGAATTGAACAAAAAAGCAAATATAATTATTTATTTTAGAGAGTTTGTAGGCAGTGTTAATTGCACAGGGCATAATGCTTGCTGAGAAAAGTAAAATTTATAGGAAATAGGAAACATAATGCTCTATATATTTCAAGAGTGTCTTTTACTGATTGATAAAGGAGGAACAATACATAAAAGAAGGTGGAGTTCTTGGTTCCTCTCGTAATACCAGCACCTGCCCATCCCCTCGGCATGCAAAACGAGCGGAGGGATCAGGTTCTAAAACGAGGTCCGTACTCGCTTTACACGACACCGGTTAAGGGTAGTGGACGCCCTGGTCCATTCTCCACAATTCTCCGCACTCACCCATAACAACCGTCCCTGATCACGCTCCTTCTGCACCCGGAGACCAGCCAGGCAGGAGGGGTGGGAAACAGAGTCCCGGGGAGTCCAAAGCCAGGCATGAGGATCAGATCGTGAGAGACGGGTGCTAATCCTCAATCATGTGACCATTCTCCATTACAGGATTTGCAGGCCAATGGTTACTGTATAGTATTATCGGTTTGCCTCGCAAAACACTTCACCTGATTACTCCCGTGGGAGCAACGCCATAATGCAGGAGACGAAAGGCAAAGAGAACTACGAGGGCAGCAAGGTGCAGCAAATAGAAAATAGAGCAATTAAACCATGGACATAAATACCTATTTTGCAAGTAAAAACGTAAACTTTAGAGCAAAGCTGTGTTGCCTAAAAGAAATTATGCCTTTTATCTATCTTATTAATTTTAATAAGTCGCGGTATAATCAAGTTTATAATACCTTTTGAATATTGAAACCATTTTTCCACATCTGTAACGCAATCAAATTTCGTACGCACAATTTCAGTAAATATATTGTCGAGTTAGATCAATAAGTAGATGTTCAAGTATTTTGTAGACATTATTTACGACGCAATCAGTTTAATATCTTACCAATAAATTTAAGATATATATTTTATTTATTAATGCGGACTAATTTTGAAATATATCTGGTATAAATAAAAAACTGACTGGTAAGTTTAATCCATGATCATATAGTTAAAAGCGGGTTAAATTTAATGTATGGGAATACATATAAACGGCTTCAAATACAGCACGTATAAAACAGGCAGTTATTCTAGATAAGCAACTGCTAAAGTATTTATTTTAATTCAAACTTCAAAGAACGTAATATAAAATTAAAGCAACGAAATTGTCGAAGATTATTTACTGCCTGAGGTAAGAAATAAAAATAATTGGTTTAGCTGCTTCGATAAATATAATCAGTAACATAAAAGTAGGAAATAGCATTGAATATATTCAACTTTTTCCATGATGAATCTATAAATGTTTAGGTCGCACCTAATGTCTGGAGTCTAGATGCGATACCGCGTGTTTGCCTAACTCCCATGGGGACAACTAAGAGGGACGTTTTGCGAGGACAGACCATAACACTATCCCGAAACCATTGGGCAGTAATTGGAGCATGTTTAGTAACATGGGTCAATGGCTAGTACTTGACTCTAATATTTCAGTCACCAGACTTGTTTAAAAAAACCCGAGAGTCCTCTCCCTTATTCCAGACTTATTTGATTTTTGAGCGCAGGGAATACCTTGGCAAATTTACCTAGGTGAAAAAATATTGGTAAGTGATTTAACGTGCCGGGAGTCATCTAGAAAAAACGGGTGGCATTGACCTTACAGCAGGAGCAACCTAAGCCTCTTGTAAATTTGGGATAATCGTGGGGGGATGATTTGATAGAAGTACCAAGCGTCAATGAGAACATAGTCTTGCTTTCTATAATTTTTAAAACGATTGAAAAAAATTTAATGTTTTCCGGGGGTCCCATCGGGCCACTATTGCGAATCCTTAGCCTTATTTAAATACATTTTCCATCACATAATCAAACTTCTATGAACAAAGGCGAAAATATAGTCTGCTGATACTGGATGTAAAAAGCAGCTTTATATATAAATTTATTCGTGGAAATCGTTTTTTTCGGAAAATTGAAGGCTGTAAAATAGTGATAGGAGAAAAGAAAGAAATCTTGAAGAGGAGAAATAGAGTCCAAAGTTCAACAGAGAACGACAAACGGAACATCTTGCTGAAAGGAAAGGAAAAAGGACAGGTGGCTGAATTGCAAGCCAGGAGGTAGAAGAGGCACGGGAGGTAGGGAACGCTATAAAGTTTCGGACGAAGTGCGGATGACGTATTACCACGTCCTCACATGGCGATGTTCCCTCTACCTCGCATGGCGATGCTCGTCCGTTCCGGCCCCTTCCCGTGGGGCCGTCAGATGGGGGCGGGTGCGTGTGTATGTGTGTGATGGGACACGGGCTCTCCGAAGGGCAGGTGTCCGAATTGAAACAGGGATTGAGGAAGAAGGAGAGAGAGAAATGGAGCACGGAATGATAAAACGGAATGGCTGACGGAGCGGAATAAAAAAAATTCGATGAAACGAAAAATTGCATTGAGGTGGCAAAGAGGAGAGCGAGTGGAAAATTTTATTTTAAGAGAAAGATAAATGGACTGAAATGGTGAAATTAAATATGTGCCGACCATACCGTCCACGAGAGCCACATATATGCATTTTTCAACTGCCTTATGTGGCAACACATATTTTAAAGCTGTCATTCCGAGGGGGAAGAAAGCGCAAACACAGTGTGTGCTTCTACAGTAAAGGGACTAATATGCCAAAGAGCTACAGCATATACTTTTTTTATCGTATAACCAGAGTCTAGTGCAAGATTTTTTACTAGCTTAGTATTTTCCAGAAAAACATGGGACAATTTCAGTTATACCATTTTTAATTTGATTATAACTGAAAACTACATTAACTTGCCTATATCACAATATACAGATGTATTCTTTAAATATTTACCGTCTCACAAGTATTTGCCAAATTTGCTTCATAATATGTTATAATTGAAATCTGAAATATGATTTGTGTTCAAATTTCAAGTAGATGGTATAGTACAAACTATTAAACTGTAAGGAATTATGAACAGATAGCATCATGGTATTATAAGGAAATTTCCGTTTGGACGTCTTTTCTTTGTGATGGAAGAAAAACTCAAAATACTCGTACATATAGTTGTATAATTTTAAATCAAGGGTTTTTAGGCACTGAGATTTAGGTTTTCGGTGTGCGTAATCTGCGTTATGCTTAATACAATGATCCTTAAACTTCTGATTTTGAGGGTACTTTTATAATGGAACCGATATTCCTTCAGTGCTTATTTCACTTGGGAGCACTCATATCTAATGTTTATATGAAATGAGATAGTTACCCCAGCATATTCTATATCTTGTATAAATTTTAAAGTATTTTTTTAAATTTACGGATTTAAAAAGGATATCATATATTTCCAAATTATTTAGTATTTGTAAAGGACTATAGGAGGAGGAAAATTCTGGATGTGTGATGATATAACAGTTGACTCTCTTGAAGTTTGTATTGATTTCTTGTGTTCACTCAATCAAGGTATTCAGGCTATTTAAGGTAGGTTTTAACCTCTAACAACTATGTAATTCTTAATATTACGAAACTTTCTTCTTGTTGGCCTATCCTTGTTTACTCGTTCTTCAATTCTTATCAACGTCTACATGACTATATGCTGTCGAAAAAGCCTATTCTATTCCTTCTGCTACCATGTTTACCCAATACTCCACCTTTTATCACTGCACATAATATCCCATAAAATTTCACTATTCTCTCCATTCAATTTTACAATTTAGGATTTGCATCAACTTCGTCTCTTTGCTCATGCTATTAAAACTCTAGCGCTTGTTTTCCTTTCTGTTTAACGCAATTTTTCCATTCTTCTCCACATCCACATCTCAAAAGCCTCCAATCCCCTTTCATCTTATTGCCTTAAAAACTAAAGCTCCTTTATTCAAAAGTGCTACACCCCATATAAAAGTTTTTGATAATATTATCTTCACATAGTTACTTCATTATCTGACAACTAGTCTCTTCTCCTTGTGTTTCATTCTTAACGTCATTATTCTCTTAACTTGTCCATTATTATGTCCCTTTTTACTAAAATACTGCCAATATACATAAACTGCTCCATTTATTCTAGCTCATTCCCACCAACTACAAAGTTTAACTTAGGTTTCCTACTTTTTAAGAATCTCATTACTTTTTTTTGTGTCTCATAAACTCTTGATTATTCCTGGGAAGCAGTAATCATATCAACTCCTTGGCTCCCTGAATTAACTAATACCTGACTAATTTATGCATATACCTGATTTCTTTTATTCTCAGCTGTAGACCTTCATATACTTCTCTTAACAGAGATACTGAAAATGCAGCATAATTCAGCATGTATGTTGAAAAGTTGTGGAAATTACGGGTGAACTCTGTCTTATTCCCCTACCTTTCTCTTCTGATCCCAATTTACCCTTTGATGGCCTTGCCATTTTTGTCTTATTCATAAGCAAATTTTGTAGTCTATATTCCGCAATATATATACATTTAAAATAACACACACACACTCTACGGCCAAATACCTTCTCGAAATCTAGGAAGCATATAAAATCATGCTAATAGCTAAATTATTAAGTTTTAATTCATACTTTTGCTATTTAATTAAAAGTAATTTTAAAATAATTACTGCAATAACATCACACTATCCTCTTTTCTTTATAAGACCAAATTCATATTTGCCAAGAGAGTTGACGTCACATTTTTGTAATCTTCTATTGATGACTTTTAGAATTGCAATAGCTGCACTCGAAATTCAAATCACCGTGCAGTAATCATTATATTTTACATTTCGGGATAAGTAGTAAAATTTGTATTCTGGCCAAATTTAATTTTTATTCACAATATTTCTGTTTGCATTAAACTTTCTAGCTATTAATAGATGATTATGTAAATTCTCAATTTAAAACTTTAGCTAAAGCAATTTTACAATTTCTCGGATCTTTAATAATTATTTGTTATAAAAATTCGGCTGAATGAAGAAAACTAGATTAAATTATAATACCAAGCTAATAATGACTGATGATGTGCAAAGCTATATGGTATTTAAGTAACATTTATGTTTTTACATCAAATTAAACGAACAATAAAATGTCCTCTACGTCTTATTTCCAAATAATTATAGCTTGAAAAATGGCGAAATGCATGTTTGTCAAGGCTATATTCTTTACTATAGAAAAATAATTAGTGTCACCGCAGTAATAACCTAGTCTCTCCTAATGTAAACATGGTCCGAAGTCATCTAATTTAATTTACGTAGCTTAAAGAAAGAAGAATTCCAACCACAACTTCGAAGGCATGCCAAAATATTAATATTTTATTCAATATAACTAAAAGCTACCTATGGAATATATCTACGCTCAAATGGCAGAGTTATTTCGAAATGAAGTATGAAAACGCAGAAATTCTTCACATATTCTCTATTCTAATATTTTTAAATATTTGCCAATAATTTATTAATGTCGATTAGCAGAACCACAACATTAGTAGCAATAAAAGAAGAATCAATATATTATGCAATATTATTTAAAGTAAAAGAGACAAGTAAGGATACAATATTTAGAATACGCCAATCACATTACGGCCACGAAATATAGGAGATGAAAGCAAATTTATCTGAAAATGCAGCAGAGTTGTTATATATATATATATATATATATATATATATATATATATATATATATATATATATATATATATATATATATATCTCAGTTGTTTGGATGTATTTTTTCCAGAAAATTGAGGTAAAATAAGTATGAGAAAAGATTAAAAAGGAGAGGAGAAAAAGAAAAAGGCGATAGAGGTGCGTTGTGTCGCCGAAATGTGGATGGTTTCACGGAAGGAAGAGTTGAGGTTTGGTTTGACGGCCCAGACGCTCGGCGTCCGCGTCACCACCTACTCTGACGATTGCAGCTCGTTTCCTGGTAGCGAGGTGCGAAGGATTCCTGGAAATTTTACGTAGGGAATTGCTGTTCGGTCGATCTCCATTTTCCGTCCATATCACGTAATTGGGGAAAGGCGTGCTAATTTCGATATCCGATTCAACCAATCGAGCATCCGATTCGAGGTGATCGTGGTGTTTAGTTTGATTTTACCTTTATGCCAACACCATCATCTACTCAGAACCTCTCAATTAGCATTTGCACGTAGATTTGCATATGACCAAGATACTATTGAAAATAGAAATGCGATCTTATTTGGAAGCAAACGATGCTTAAATGCACACTCTCTTTAAGTTCAATTGTGTGTGGCACTTGAGCCAATTTTGATCCTGAAATAATTTGATAACATTAATTTCCCACCATTAGATATGCACCAATAAAATATAATCAATCAAACATTCCAAGGGCATTAATATTCTAGTAAATCAAATTTAGTCGATTGTGGGACCAGGGGCTCTATTTGAAACTTTATTAGACCAATGGGATTCAAGACCAACAAAAAGTGTAACTGACGATATACAATACACCATTATTGAACGATTGAAGTCATTTACGATGTTGTAGATATACATTTTTCAGATCTTCTATTTAATTAGGGTATTTTTCTACCCATGTCATAGGCGGGAAAATCTCATTTTATCGGGGGTATTAATGAGCGTAAACGAGACATTATCGAAGTGTAGGGACATTCTGTCACCGCAAATAATTGCTTAACATATATGTAGAATAAAACTTGCCCTAGTTTATTGCAGGGAACCATTAAAATTGGTTTTGAAATGTTTGACGGCATAATTTTATGTTTTTGCCGCAACACCAAATTTAAGCAACTCCAAAGCGATGGGATCAAACATCTATTGCTGCTATAATAAAGGATGACCTAGAAGAGAAAAAGGCGTTAATTTCAGGGCTTCCTCATCGATTCATATGATACGCCAGCTCTTATGACTCGTCCACTGAGTAGAAAATTTACTGTGGGTGTTTTTATGTTAATTTTAATTAATAGTTTTAAAAAACTTTTCAACAGTGAGTACTTTATCAATAATTAGGATAGTGACTCCCTGCAAAACATTATTGTTTTAGAATTTAGTCATAAAAATTTCAGCAGAAAATTTTATAAATAATGTTCATTTGAATTATCACGAATGATTGAGCAACATGCATAAATTTGAGTCAACTGAAGAAAAGTCAGGCTCAAAAGAAACAACATCTGTATCTTCTTACAATTATATGTAATGATGCGAATATTACTCCCAAATTACCAAACATAAACTATGAAGTGTTTTCAAAGAATTCAAATTTTATATTTGCTTTTATTCACACTTCTCTATATTTTTTCTCCAAAATAATTAGATGACACAGTGAACATAAATTCCGAAAAATAGCCACATTTCACCCTTTTCATTTATTACGGAAATAAATAATATTTTCTAATTTAATAAAGACAAGAGCATTTTCTGATACCAATTAAATTTATTAAATATAATATATAATGTAAACTGTTTAAACTTCAATATATATTCTGTACTCAATGTTAGTATTTCTTCATAATAAAGGTTGACAAGAATTAAATGTTAGACACATACTATAAGTTTGTTTATTAAATCAGCACATTCATCTAGTGTTCTCAGCAAACAATATGAAAAAGGAGTAAAATCAGTAAGGGTTATTTTTCGAGAAAATAATGATTTTTAAACCTTTCTTAATTGTGTGAGTTATTTTCTATAAAAGATGAGCTTCAAAGTCAATTTCAAATACAAGACATGTATATTTAACGGTACGAGGCATATAGCTATTTAACAATAGGCAATAAACACTGTGATGTTCCAAATTTCATGTGTTGTTTGATTAAAGCACAAAGAGAAGAAATTCTTTCACAGTATATGACCGATAAAATATAAACACACTGTTGCGTATTAAATAGGCAATCACTTTGACAGAAATTGCATGAACCAATTACGGGTCAATGATTAATTAACCTTTAGCAATGAATTATTTTTCAACCATTAACTTTGATGGGAAATTAATAATTATTCACACCAAAAGACCATTTTATTTTCCAATAAGTTATCTGGCGTATCAACAGCGATGCCTAAATAATGAAATTTGGACACGGAGCTTTAATAAAACTTTTCTTCTTCGTCTTTATCGTTTCTATCTTCACAGAGCCTTAATATAACTATTTCGTTCCCGGCCTTTATCTGCTCCATCCTCACGCTCGCCATCGTTACTGGTCCCCATCCCCCTCATCTCGCTGTCCCTCCATTTTTATCTCTCGCCGACTCGCCGATGTGCCCATCTTGCTCCGAGGCATCCACTTAATTCCACACCATTGGCTTGCTTCAAACCCTCATCCAGCCATTTCCCTCTCCCTCACAGCCCGACCTCCCCCCCTCCGTCCTTCGATCCCTCTCTTTTCCCCCTCCGGAGTCCCACCGGTCGCCTCTCAGCCTCCCTCCCGACACACTACCTTCCTCTCCCCATATCCTAATTAAAACACATATTCCATCCCCCGTTTCCTCGTGGTCCTTCCCCTTAAATCCTTCCTCCCATATCGCTCGCCCACGCTCCCGCACACGTCCAGCGGTCTTCGCCTCGTGTGGCCATTACTCGTTGCTTGCCCCTATTTCCTCCCCCACCCCCGGGCTCGCTTCTCGCGATTTTGGAATTCGGGGCGCTTCATCACCCCCTTCGATCCTCCCCGCTATTCCGTTTTCTCTCTCGCTACCCCCCTCCCTCTCTCTTTCTCTCTTTCACATCCCTCTCTTCTTCCCGCTGCCCGATTCGTAGCTGTTTTCTACATGAATTCCCCCTCTGTTGTTTTATTTATTGCACAGTGGGTGGAAATAAAATAAAAATATGAGGATGGTATTCAATCGAAGATATATATGCTTTAAATTCATGCTTTACGCGCAGAAAGACTGTTACGCACGTCGAAATAAGCTAAAACAGTCGTTTGATCTTTCAAATTTACATCATTGCGAAAGGTAGTGCTTCAATGAATCGTGTTTTAATAGTGCCTACTGCGGCATTTTTAACATTCATAGGAACCTCTTCCGATTCAATATTAAAACTTCACCCCTGGATATTGGTTGCGTAATTATTTAAATGAACAATAATGCTCCTATACTCTATTGGTACTTGAGCTAGCGGAAATAACTGATTATATTTTCCACCAAATTTCAGATACAAAGGCAACATATATTAACATGTGACATAAGCGGTTCGTAAAGAATAATAAAAGTAAAAATTTACAATTAAAACAAGTAGATACTAATATCTTACTATAAGAGAGTTCCTGACGCGACAGGAATATGTGACAACACTTGAAAACAATTAATAGAAAAGGCACTTTAAGCAAAACTTTAAAACAGGTAATTTTTTCACACTAGAGGCGTAATGAGTCATTATTATAGGATAATAGCTGAAATAATGGTAGCGTAATATCGAAATGATGTACGATGTCGTATATGAGAATGAAATCGGAAGATTGCCTGTCTCGAAGTGTTATTAAATACTTCACTGAGGAAAATCCTACGGCGTATTGGAACCCTTTTAATGTTTTGAAAAGGGAGGCGATATGAGAAGTGAAGAGGGAACCAGAAAAGTCTGCAAGGGGTTGAGATGGTCACGTGATATCGACACAGGCAATTACGGACGATAAAGCGAAAACGGCAGTGTCCTGTCAGGAGATGGTGGAAAAGAGGGTTTTAAGGGAATAGGGATGAACGGAAGCTAAGTATTCATTAACTCGATTATGGGCGTCTCAACGGGGGCATTTTTTCTTCAAGTTATTTAATATAATTTCAAGTGAATTAAAATAAGCTTCTATGTAACAACGTAGAACATTCACACTTAAATGAGACGCAATGGTCATGGGGGAAAAGCGATTCCAGTTTTATTAAAATATCAATAAATTAAACGAGTAGGATCCTGGAATTTGAAGAATTAATTTATTAAGGACTTCCGTAATTTCGAAGGGGCATGCCAGAAGAGGATTCAGAACTCTTCTAAGGGAAAACCATTTTAACGTATGAACAAAAATAACTCAAAGCCTTTCTCCCGGCAAATAAAACTCAAAAACATTTATTTTAATGAAATTGAACTAACTTAGTTAACCGCAATTCACCCCAAATCATATACTTCTCTGCTAGGGGAACAAAAGTATTCAAAACTTCACTGTAAATAATGAGCATAAGGGTAATATTATTTTGAATTCCAGTAAAGCAGAATATATTCCACATATGACGGGAAACTTGGCCCCTCGGGTCTCCCTTAAATCAGCCACTGAATCACGTTTATATATATTTAATTTTGACTGAGATTAATACCTGAATTTTAGAAACCAAAACTCACACTTTTACGTAAACTCCAAGAATTGATTGATTAAAAAATTATTAACATACATATAATTTAAAAATCCTTTTTCAGAACATATTAATATATTTCAGAATATATAATATATTTATGTTCGCAAAAAGGGAATTTATTTTGCCAGTATAAATATCATCAATCAGTATACTTTTATGCCTATAGCCTAGAACTATGGACGAAAGAACAAAGAGAAATGAATACATGAGGTCATAGAAAGAGGCGAGTAGGGAAATACGAAATAAAAAAGGGAGAAAGCTACTTAGGGAGCGGGGAAAGGCAAACGACTACTAGCATGGCATGGATGTTACAGCAGTAAGGTTTAAGGATAATCCATCTCTTTGTCCCTCCGAAGGCCCGATTGAACAACCATTGCTTTTAAGGTGGATCTGTAACTGTTTTCCTTTGACGAGTGCACATCAATAGCTTGAGGGAGGAAGTAAAGGGGAAGAGGAAGTTTAACCGGTGAATTCCATCTGGCCCCTAAAGATTTTATCTTTCTATCCATGGTAAAAGAGATAAACAAGCCTTTTCAATGAAGATATTTTTCTAAAAAATAATACTTTTTGGGAGATCATTTTCAGATTTTATATTTTCTCCTTTCATGTGAAACATATAATTGATTTTTTCAGCATTATTTTTTGCCCCGGATACTACGAGAAATATTGTTTATTTCCTCTCAAAATTCCATTATAGCATTATAAATTCCATTATGTATATATTATTTAAACATAATTAAAATGTCCATTATTGATATCAAACCGATTAAATCTTAGTATTTTACATTTGAAAATACATAGTTTTCAATTCATATTTCAAAAGTTACTTTCCAATAAACCTATATTTAATATGAAATAATTCTGTTCATTATTGTAAAGAAATTTTACGGATTATCTACAAAATACATTCAATTGCGAAAAAATTAGGAGAAATAAGCAAGGAATATAAGTGTATTGCAATAGATACGCAAAGAAATATTATGTCTTCATTTTATTATTTAAACTAAAGTTTATTTTATTCTTTAAAAGAATTCTATTGGATAACCAAGCCTTCCATTCATTTTTACTTCTGTGAAACTGGAGAGTAGGAACAGAAAATCCAACCGATGGAAAATGACATGAAATAGACCAATTACTACCTATTTTATTGAGAAGTTCGAACAACAGCCGAGAAGCATCACCATCACAGAGTTTGTGTGAAATTCGAATCTTTCACACAATGCTTTGTTACGCCAGTCCAATTTGCTGCTGATATGGATAGCGAGCATCCAGCGAGACGTGAGATGCACAATAACCCGAGGAGTCGTGCATTCAAAGGAAAGGTCGAGTCCTAGAGGAAGAAGAGAATGGAACGATGCGGAAGGCACTGAGAGGAAACGCCGGAGAATGTCGGGGTGAGCACACATAACTGCCTGGCAACGCATCGAATGCAGCACTAATGGTCGTATCGTTATGCGGACACTCACCACACAGTGGGGAAGTGAGAGGAAGAGAAATACTGTCATCCCGAACTAAGTCATTTCTCATGACAGGGAAGAAAAAACGATGAAGTCACGATGAATATTTTCTTTCCAAACCTTAGCTCATATACTGGAGCATAGTGTGTTTCTGTAAGATGAGGAAGATATTGCTATATTTAAAGGGAAAATGTGACATTTTCAGCCCTGCTAGGGGTTTAGGGATCTATTCACACGGGATATTCGGCGTTCAGATGCCTCTGTACTCAGGTGGTTTCCCAAATTACTTCCTAACGATGAATGCCTCTAGAGGACGAGAAAACGATCGCGAAGGCGTGAAATCTGAGGAGAGGAGTTGAAACCGAACCTGAACTCTTGGATTACTTTCTTTTCTTCTGATAGCAGAGCATATCATATGGCATTTTATCAGATAGCCCCTATTGCTTTCATGTTCCTTACAACAAAAAGCATTAAGTGAGTTTTCAATGATCTGAAATAATAATTATTAGAGAATATGGTATCATTTAAATCAATAGAAATAAATAGGTTCTATGGTAAATTGTGTATTAGACATGTGAACCATTATACTAACCAATGAGAAAACAAAGGGTGTCGTATCAATTTGATCACTTGTAAGCATAGACAATTAATTTTGAACCCCTTTTTTCGCATCTCATTGACTGATACCTGGTTATACCACAGCGGGATTTTTTAACTTATATTTACTTCAACTTAATTCAACTGTCATCATTGTTTACCATCAAATGTTAAAATGTTAAGTTATATTTGAAAATGAGGTCTTGTTCAATATCAAGACGCACTAAAAAAACCTTTCGTTCATCACACTAGTGTGATTTGCTTAACATATAGGAAAATAGCATCACACTTCCGATAGCCTGACATTTGACTGATCAAAAGTTATCCTTGTAAATAGCCGGAATACGTTACTAGTTGACATATCCAAGGTCGAAATGTCCGAATCAGTGGACCGTTTCCTGTCAGAGGAAGGGAAAAAGAACGCCATTCGAAAATTGCACATTGATCAAAAACTTCGGAAGCCAGAGCATTTTTCTTCCAGAATCGACTGGGCTGGATCTGTTCCTCAAGACTTTTCTTTTCAAAGAACACTTCGTCCCTCCCCCCCCATTGTCTTTCAGAGATGGATTAGTTTATTTTGCTCCTCCATTGTGTATAAGGTCAGAAAATTACGCATTTAAATGGAGTCTAACGGTCGTTCTTGAGAGAGAGATAACGTGGAGGAACTAAAGTTTAAGGATATTACCAAGCTATTTCGGTTTGTTAAAGAAAATTATATGTTTAAGTATTTGTTCAAGCAATTTGAGTAAAAGTGTTTTTTTAAATTTTAACATCTCTTAAAAGTAAAATTGCATTTAGCATTATTGGTATTTTTTCGTATACTGAGATGTTTCATGGCTTTTTTGATTACAGATAAGTTATACTCTTATTTCTTCCTCAATTTCATCCTTCAATATATATAAGCATCCTACAAGCTACTGATATCCGATGGTTACCCTTTTCAATTCCCCTATAACTACTAGCTTACATTCCAGTTCCTCCTCAACCTGGCCGTTCGCTCAGTTCTAAACCTCATATACGGCCGGATTTATGAGTTTATCACTTTAAAACCAAATTATTTGTTATTAATATATACATTATTTCTCTCATTCATTTTCACACATATTATTAAAACATCCCTTTCCGGAAGAAATTTTGTGATTCACCTCCCGGAGCAGCACAACTCAATCCACCTGCTCGATCAATCAACAATAATGAAGGATAACGTGACTCATTCTGATTTATTTTGTCTCAGTTAAAACTCATTCATATTGAGAGGAACTAATTTTACAATTAATCCTAAATATTTTTGTCAATTCCTCGAAAACTTGAAAGTGAGAGAAAGTACTTTTTCACGCTACATTCTTTTATAAATACAACCGGTTTCAATTTAATAAGACATTTTTTTAGGAAAAAAATATTCGAGTCCCTTGACCTAAGAATACCCTTCAAGTGCTCCAAAGTACAGTGCAATACGTCATTGCAAAATCGTAAATTTTACACCAAATCGAGAAAATAAGGTTATTTCAAATGAATCCACAAGCACACTAATTTTATGGCTAGTTCAAGTTACTTCAATCAGTGCATTTCAAATCTGTTAATGTTATTGTTTCTTCCGCACTACCACCCTATCATCTTTTAGATTCCAAATTTAACATCCTTCATCACTCATGCCAACTTCAAAATTAATTCTGACGTGGCGAATTTAATTCCTTAAGGTCAGAAAATGCCTCATTAAGGTTAAACCAGTCACAGTTATTGAAGTAAATTATGGGAAAAATTATAGGGATCCTTTCCTTAATTACAAGGCATGAAACAAGTGAAAAATATTAAAAATCCGGGAAAACGATTATTAATTGATCGATTAAATTAATTGATAAATAGTTGCGGCGCTTAATCTCTCTTATTAAACTTAACTTATCTCAACCGATAGTTTACTATGCTTAATTTCAACAGGTATGAAAAACTGTTCTCAACAACTTTGTAATATTCATTAATTCAGTACTAAATTTCTCTTATATTTATAGAAGGGTGACATTATTTAAAACGAGAATTGCGTATAGGACACGAAATATCGTATAAATGTTTCCTCCATTATTGAGAGAATTTCCTGGGTTCTTTCTTGGAGGGTTAGATAAATATTTACTCATAAACAGTTTCCCTATCTATCCCAGGATATTTATTTCTGAAAACTCCATTTTTAGTTCATAAATAATTTTATGGGATCACTTGCACGGCTCAAAATAACTTGAATGGATTAATAATCCAACATTTATCTGCTGCTCTAATTTTCTCTCTCTCTCTCTCTAGCCTATATCACCACCCTTTTTACTTTTTTCGGCTTATCTTTCTGTCACCGTCATTCACGTTCTCGAACATTCATATCAAAATTTCCTCTTATATTTCCCATGCTACAGATATTATTACTTATCTCCCCATATGTAGTCGCTAATTCAAATTGAAGCACCTCTCTCCTGTTTTGTTCATATGAGTTGCCGTCAGTAGATACAATGGCTAACGCTTGCGTGTTCATTCATTCCGCCCCTGGATTCAAAAGGGTCCAAATACAATATACGAATATGGGCCATGCGCACTGCCCGGTCTATCTATTATTTCGGATGTTTTCACAGGATCCGTAATTTTCTATTATAAAATTCGGAAAAGCAATATTTTATCTGTTGAAATGCATTTCATTACATGCGTGATGCAGAAAATTACTCACTTTTCACCTATATAATCTACTCGTACCTGAATTAGCATAATTATTTTGTTAGCTTAATCCATATGTTATATAAAAATTTAAACATTCATTTTCCTTGACTTTATGCATTATAGCCTTGTCAAAATTAATGTCATATTTTTATACACTACATATGAATGTTTGATCATTTCTTATAAGTAATTTTAAGCGTTTTATTCTTCAAATAATCTGAACAATTAAAAGTACCACATGTAATTCGTCCAATAAATCGATATATGGTTGATGAGTACACTAAGGATGTGAGATTCATTTTTGATCACGTTAGACTAAACTATTGATTTTAAGTGTCCTAAGGATACGAACAGCAAATTCATGAACTAATCAAAATAGCAAAAATGATTGGGAAGTACTCATAAACTTGAATTTCGAACCGAAATCTATAAGTAATTTCTCAAAAGCATAGGCCCTTAAATTGAAGTTATACCATTAAAAAAACAACAACGCTGTATGTTATTTGAAGATTTAATATGAATATGAATTCCATACTATCATTATTTCCCTATTGATCAAGGAAAAGAGCAACTGTTTAGTACAACAATAGGGTGCATTTCTTTGCAAAGTGAAATAAATATAAAAAAGTTCATAAACCATTTATTACACTAAAGGGTTTTCTGGCCAGTATTAATATCAGCAACAGTAATTGGTTACATATGTACAATTACATACAAATGTACAATTGTAGAAATACATTGAACGGAAACAATTATGGAAACTAAGATAATATATTTTTGCGCAGAGAGGACCATTATGTACAATCAGTTGGCATTTATCAGTTTCTTGGATTGCAAAAATGAATTTAGCAGAGAAAATTGGGTAAAATTAATGAATGTATTACAAAAGATGGGAGTAGATTGGTGGGATAGAAGACTTCTCCTGCATGTCTCAGAATGCTCTGGTGATTGGGGTACATGGAGCGTTGGAATGGGTAACGCTAGACAGGGGATTAAGACAGGGATGCTCACTATCACCTGCTCTATTCAATATATCGTATATGCGGAGGTAGTGGAAAGGGAAGCGATCAGTTAACCATACTCAGCTAAAGGTTTACAGCCATTAACAGTAAGTACATTAAAATTCAGTGTGATTGGTATATGATAAATATTTATATGAATAAACCAAGGTTATCGGGTTTTCGAAAAGAGGAATACTACGTTAGACGTTGAAATTGTAAGCCAAAAACTCGAGCAAATTGAACATTTTACCCATCATCTAATAGGTTTGGACCTAGATAATCAAAGTAGTAGGGACATCAGAGGAAAAATTACATTAGGTAATGATGCTATGCAAATATTCGTTTCAACTATGATATGACGCAGAAACCTGGCCATCGAAGCATCGTGATGGTAATAGAAAGGAGATTTGAAGATGTGGGTATGGAGAAAGAATAAAGTAAAATGGACGGTATGGAAAATAAACGAAAATGTACTAGGCTTTTTAAAGCAAAAGAAATAATTGTTTGAAGAACACAAAATGTGATCGATAACATGGAGTAAGAGCTTTTAAAAGGCGACTACTACAAGTATCCCCACTCTGTTAAACACTGCGATAGAGGGGATAACGTTAGGGATGAGGAACAAAAAGTGTATGCATTTTGGACAGAATGAAGGGAGATAGAATCAAAGAAGAGTTTATTGTAGTGTGCAGTCACGCTGCCCTTTGAGCGAGGCTAAGAGATTTTGGAGTTTTAAATATTTGTTCATCCAAATGTAGGCAGTAAACTACCACTACATAATATTTTTCGCCCAGTTTGATTGTCATTTATAGTTCTCACTTAGCCAGAGACGTTTATCCTCCATCTCAATATGTGCACAAACATTCCTCCACGTCTGAAAACTCATCCCCGATTCCATATGATCTCAGGCCTTTTGGCTAATACTTGTGAAATTATTCATCAAGAACTCCAACGCTCTAGGCAACAACGCCGGCTAAAATCTCTCAGCATTGGAAGCAGTACATTTGTTGTTCGACAACGGGAACATGCAATCAATCATTAAAATCGCACCCTTCAAAATGTCACGTGGCAAATCTTGAAGGGAAAACCAGGGAGGCGTGAGGAAGTGGTATGAGGAGGGGATTCGGGTGGGAGGGCCTTTAAAGGGCCTTGGAAGTCGTTCGGTGTATAAAGGGAGTAAGTTTAACAAAAGCCTTTCTTAAGCATGATGAATGGCTGCGTCGATATCAAACTACGTCGGCAAGATGTGCAAGCTTCCTGATCCGGAGAAACTGACGCTGGGTTTACCCTACGTTGCTATTTTACTGCTAAGTAAAAGGTCAGCTCAGGGCGCAACTCAGATCGGCAGTTTTTCTAGTCCTTAAAAAAAAACACGTCACAGACGAAACCTCGGAGAGGAAAAGGAAAACATCGAAATGGCAGTTGCGTGGAATCTTTTATTTTCGGGTCATCCGATACTCAAGCGTCAGTTATCCATAAAACTATTTCATGTTTTGCGCGACTTTGTAAATAACAAATTTATCCTTTGACTTCATTATTTTCTTACTGGGGCGGGAAGGGTAGAGTCGCGATAATAATCCGGCTTGAAGGAGACTTTCAGGATTTTAGGATTATGGCTAAAGAGTGGGCGCTGTTTAATTCCCTTCCGAGAGATAAAGGGGATGGTAGGAGATAGATAGAGAGAGAGATGAAGAGGAAGAGGAGGAAAAAGGAATGGCGGAAGAGCGGTTCAGAATAGGAAGGAAAATATGGGCACGTAGCATTTGGATGACATTAAAATCGATGGCAGGGAAGCAACGGAGGTACCGGAGAGTAGGTATCAAGGGAATGATGACCCCGAATGAGGAGTACCACAGGATGGCAATGAAGTGGGGTGGAAGCAAGAGAAAAGAGTAAGAGCTGGTAGGCAAAAAAGGCAAAAACAAACCCATTAACACAAAGAGAAATATTTTTCTCTTACTTCACTATTTAGTGAAAAGGAAAAAATGGAAAGAATGATGTCATACTCCGATAGATAAAAAATATGAATATACCGCGTAAAAATGATGTGAAATAATTGACTTTGGTTAGTATCTAGCTATGGGATAAAATACAGGAAAAGAAATACAGCAAGGTAAAGGGTTTCGTAAAATTCCTGACATGGGAGGCAATTCAATCGAATTAAAGGAGAAGAATATGTAAACCTAAAAATAACTAATATTCACTTTCCACTATTACTAACTAACTAATCACTTTCCGTATTTTCAATTTCCATTGGTTTCTTTAAACAGATATTACAAATGATTTTGGAAGTCATAATGAGTCGTCTAACTATTGTCACATTTATCACATTAATATACTACAATAAATCTGATACATTATGTATCAATATATATATGAGGATAAAAGCCCCATTTACAATTAACAGATTCATAAAATCATATAAAGTTTTGAAGAAAACTATTCAAAAATGATCTCCGATGCCGGAGATAATAATTATTGTTATGCTTAGTTTCCACTGGAGAAATTAAATCTGTTGCCGGTGATTAGTTTTAATGAATGAAAGTTTTAGAAATAATAACTCTTGAAATGTGCATCAGAGTAGAAGGCAAAAATTAAATTCATCTACTCCATAGAGCTAGAAATCGTACCACGAAATAATAAAATTTGTCGCGTGTATTACCCTATCCGTTTCGATGTGTATTACGCAAAGCGTCACTACTATATGCTTTGAGTGACGATTGAATAAAGAATCTTAGAAAAAAATTGCAAAAACCTCCCGTAATCTTCCACAAAAAGAGGGGGACTGAAACTTGGTACCTTGAAGATGGGAAACGGTGAAGGAAGAAATGAACAGGAAGAAGAAGACTATGGTGCAGGAGTTGGCGTGGGAGATGGATTCAGGAGGACGAACCGGACAATGGGTGCGTGACGTCACTTGAGAAAGGCCCGGTGGAAGGGGAGAAAAGGAAGGAAGAAGGAGGAGTGGTATCGGAAAGCAATGAAAGCGGAGAGAAAGGGAAGGGAGAAATGCGGAAAGATAGGGAGAGCGAAGGGCTTAGGAGTAGGAAAGAGAAGAGAACGTTAAAGGCTGGGGGGGAAGAGGAGAAATGAGCGAGGGGGCGGGGAAAGCAGAGCGGGGAGGAGGGAGGCGAGACGAGGAAGAACAAGGATTTAGGGCGAAGATGGTGGCGAGGACTCCGCAAGAAATTCCGTGAGGAGTGAGGAGGGATGGGGGTCGTGCGTAAAAGGAGGGGGTAAGGCCGAGAGGGGTAGATGGACGCGGGGGATGGGGGTTACGACGCGGAATGAAGGGCGAGAAGAATGCTTGTGGATGAGAAGAAAGGGGAGAGAGGGGATGGTGAGAGGTGGGAGAATGGGCGACGTGCGGAGGCTCCGGGAATGGAGGGTGGGGAGAGCAGACGCTCGGGTAAGGGCAAGTGCTCACTTGGGGGTCGTATAGGGGGCTGATGTTCCAGGCTATCAGAGCTCTATGACGTCAGAAGGTCTGCGTGGAAGGGTGAGAATGAGAGCGAACGAGGTAGGAAGGGGGGTTGGTGGAGGGAGGACCGGAAGGGAGGATTTTGGGACGCGAGGGGAATAGAGGGAAGAAGATGAGGGTGGCCGTGGTTGGCTGCGTGAGGGGGGGACGTCGGTGGGGGTTAGAAGGAGGCGAGTCGAGGGATGGGAGGGGGCGGGTTGTTATGGGAGAGGAAGGGGAAGCAGAAAATAAAATTCGGAGAAGGAAGAGTGAGGAGGAAAGACGACAAAGGGGTAAAGGGAGCCAGACAAAGAGTAAAGCATAAACAAGAAGGCCAAGGCAGAATACCAACGCAAACAGTCCTTCATGCGTTCATGCGCCCAATTCAGTCAACAGTTCTCCGCAACTGGAAACCCTAATGCTCACGCATACCAGTTGCAACTGTAAGGAGATAGCAATTGTTTCCGTGACTGCTCGGTATCTGAATATAAAATATCAAAAGCGATAACCTTGATCGGAATCTCATTGCAGCGGGATGTATGTTATTATGTATTAAAGATTATGATTTTATATTCCTACTTTAAAGTGAATGCAAAGGAAGAGAACTCCAACATATGCAGTTTACTCAGCGAAAATGGGTTTCGTCCGAGGGTGAGTTACTACAAGAATTACTGCTCATATTAGAAGTTGTAACCTGCTTTAATATCACCTAGAAAATTTGATTGGAACATTTAAAAATATACGAACAAGGTAAAATACTGACAGGAGCCAATCTTTCTGAAAATGTGACCAACTTGAAATATCACGTCCACGACGACCATCCTCACTGAGCAAATTGAGTAGCTTCAAGCGTGGTGTTGTGGTGGAAGTCGAACATAATGAATAATAGATGGTAGTACTTTTCCACTTTATAGAATTCATTTTACGACCATCTATTATTCATTATACTCACTTAGATTTTTTGTAGATAAATTTGAGCGATAAATATTATTTATTGACCAAAATATAGCCATACATTTCCATAATTAATAATTAAGATATAGTGAATATAGTGCGTGTATTTTGTATGAGAGTTATTGTTTAATTTGCAGGAAAACACGCAATATCTCAAAATAATCCTGTAAGAAGCGAATGGGTTGTGGAAGTCGAAGTTGTTGAGGAAGAACGCAGTCGGACAATGTTCCCTATGATAACATGTTCCGTATGATAATAAGGACACAAGGACAAAAGGACACAAATAAATGCTGCAGAGATTGAAGAAGAAAAAATATAAAGTGGATCACTCATTTTAAAAATTAAATCAAATATATATAATGTAGTTTTAATTTTCCTGTCTTTGGAATTTAATCGTCTATTTTCTGTATCAACTATGAACGATATGAACGTCGAATAAAGCAAGGAAACAGTATTCATTTATACTCAAAATTATCGAATAATGAGTGTCCAAAGTTACTACGTGACGGGATTTATTTACATTAATTACAGCTTATTTGTTCGGGATTAGAGAGGTGAGCCAAAAGCATTGACACCCACTGAAATGCAATGGCGGCAGAATTTCCGCAAGTATGTGACGAGCAGAGTAATCACACCTATTTAAACTTCAACCGCTAATTGCCGAGTCGCCCAGTGCCTGCATGCAGCCAGTGAAAACAGCAAAGCAGCGACCGTGCGAGCTATTGTGGTCTCGTGCCACCTATATTTGAATCCTGCGGCATTGTTCCATCTTCCTTAACATACCTTGTTCGGTCGCAATATTCGCTGGGGCTTCGTGTCTTCGCGCAATTAATACTGAGTATCTTTGAAAGTAGTGCAATGGCGTGTAGTAATTTACCATTCAAACAACGTACTTCTATTTTTCGACTCTCATAACATTATGTTGCTAGTAAATGCAAGGTAGGTTTTTCTGAAGACTGTACATTTGATCGTGAAAATAAAGAAATATCGTACATCTAATTAAATCATGTATCCAAAAAAAGGTTTCCACTGAAGCTTAGTTACGGTTCTCTTTTTTAATTCTAAAATGTAACCAGGAATTAAACAATATAAAAATTTAGGTCGCTGTGGGCGCTTATTACAGTTTTTATTTGACAGTAATTTTCCATTAATAGAAAAATATAAATGTTTAAATTGTTTAACTCTTCGTAATTATTTTTTTAAAATTCAAGTTTACCAAATTAGATAACAACTTCATTAGTACAATTAGCTGTTCCCTTATGGGTAATGATTGTGTCACTTTTATTCTTAAGTATAAAACCAAAATCGCAGCTTTTAAGTAATCAAAATAAGAGAAATGAATGGTTTTAGTTCTGCAAGAGTATCGAAATTAATTCCAAATAACCCAATTCAGCGTGCAAGGAGATGATACTTCACGTTGTATTGGGAAGAAAATGTTGGCCAAGTGGATAATTTACTTTTTCAAATTAACTTTTGAAAGAAACTGAAATAAGCAGGCAGAGCAAAATTGTTTTGGTAAATAAGGCAATGACGCAAATTAATAAGTAAATGCCATGGTATTTGAGTCAACAGATAAAAAAAGTCAGTGAGAGTAAATAAATAGAATGTAGCCCGATGAAGTCGGGAAATATGGGTGCTTGTGAAGGAGTTCGTAAAAAAGTTTTTCTTTTGGAGATATTAACTTGAGGAGGGTGTAAAAAATGGGTTTAACGAGAAAAGTAATGAAGAACTCTTGGATTGGATACGGAACGAAAGGACTTTAATAGAAACAATATAAGAGACGACATTGAAGATGGATTGATGAAATATGGAGGGGGTGAAATTGTGAAGTTAGTGATGGAAAAGGGAATGTTTGTTAAGGTAGTATGACGTAGGAAGAAAACAGTTATTTTAGTTTACAGGAAACAGCAGGATTCAGCAGAAATGAAATAGGCCTGAGCTTGAGTGGAAAATGAGATGGATTAATTTTCTTTTAAAATTTAATTTGGGTTAATTTTTATAATGATTAACTATGTTCTTCAGAAAATTTTACAGTCTCTTAAAGTAAATTAATTCCAATTTATGCATAACAGTTTTCCATCTTTTACACGTCACGGCACATAAAATTTTCACGGTCTTCTTTACAGCTTAGTTTTTGTAGTATGATTAATTTTTCTCCTATTGTATACCAGGGAGTAAAGTAGCGAGATATATCTTTGAAATATTTTTCCGATATAAAACAAAAATTTAAGCGAGATATTCGTTTCAAATCCGTCCATTTTTGTGGGTTCTTTAAAAAAAGAAAGATACTTATTTCGCATTTTGTTTGTGAATAGTGTGTATATCTTATCTATGTACTAAATTGCTTAGTTAGACCCGGTAAATCTTATGAGCCTTAGACCAAAATGTTGGGGGGTAATGGGGGTAAGCACAGTTCTGTAAAAAATGTATCTATTTTAAATACGACCTGAAGCGTAACAATAACGATGAAATGTTAGTAGAATAGAGAAATACACATTGTTTGTTCCCATATTTTAACCAACAAAATAATCCGATTATTCTACAAACATGGAGACAAAGTAAACTGCAGGAGGGAAGGGCTTTTTCGAGGGACTCCCATGTCGAGTGAATGCAAAAAGAGGGAGGCTGAGATGGCTTGGCTGGGAAACCAGAAGACAATTATAATTGGGAAACAGATATTGAACAGTTTAAAATGACTCCAGCCAAGAAAGACTCTCTAGGAGGTCGCTCTCTAAGTGGATAGCTAATAAATAGCAAAAGTTCTGAGCATTTAAATAAAAAGAGAACCACTCGGTGGAATTTTACCATCAATATTGTCACCTTATATAATACGGGTTTAAAGGATAAACGAAAGAAAAAATTCTTTCTCCATTATTGTCAATGAGACTCTAGTTATTCATACATTTTAAACAATTTCTGAAATAATTTAGTATTATATTGACTCAAATGCTATTAATGCATAATAGAAAATATAGAATTTCCATATTTAGAAGTTCATTACACGGAACATTTTCAATCCAAAGAACACGATATATGTGCCACAGCAATGTAGAAAATTAGAAAATTTAACAATCAAAGTATTTGTCATATGCAGTAATGTCGCTATAAAAATTGGAAGTACGAGTTACGTATCAAGAACAAAGAAGAGAAAATACCTGAAGTAATTAGTCAAATATGTTTAAATAACACCATTACGCCCATCATAATGCCATATTAAATTGCGGGAAATACATTTATTTTACATTTTTTCAAAGTTCTTTTAAATTATCCCTCGATTTTAGGTTCAAAATCTCAAGTCATCCGTGTGCGTGTCATCACAAGGTGTGCGATTTGAGTCTAGCACTCGAGGTGAATCTTCGGCAATAAATTATTACATTTTTCTCGTTAAGAATTTTTAATAAATTAGCTATTTTTCATATTTTCAAGGCCTCCAAAAATATTTAACTTTAACGGTTAGTTCAAGTTAATTAAAAAAATTCCATTTTAAATGGAATTTCTTCCATGGAATAACCTTCTCCTTCATTTCTTCCGAAATGGAATAACCATTTCGGGACATTATTTTTAAGTAACCTGCATTGTGCGTGATAAAAGCAGAACCAGATACCCAAAACCAGATACCAAGAGATAAAATACCTATTCATCGACGTATTTCATTATGCAATTGAATGCTTAATGAATCAGCATACAGTGGTAAACTACGTAACCAGCAATTGAATAAGGAGACGCAGAACTGATATACGTAGTTCAGTGTCACTGAAATATAATAATATATGGTTCCTAAAGGGGTACAGAAAAGTTGATGACCTTAGATATTCACCCCAAATATGGCGTCTGTCATTATTTATGGAAAGTAAGTGAACAAAGGCGCTTATAGGCGGCGTTGCCGCACTGCAAATCCAATGAATGATTTTCTTCTAATCGAATTACCAATCGACGCAGATTTCTATAAAAAAGATTTATGATTAAGTATGTACGTACCAGCGGAAAAGATTGACGTTGGCCGAATGCCATTCATCCTTCGAAAAAACTAATCATGTGGCAATATTCAAACGATTTGTATTGACAATTTAAAATAGCGCGGGCAATTACGGTAAAATACTGTATGTATCTAAAGTTTAAGTACCAATGATAGTATCAATCCAAAACACAATCTTTAATGGATAGCATGAAAGTATTTGTAAAAACATAACTAATTAAATGGATTGACTATATTTCATATCAATTCATCAGATAATATGCTTGAAATTGCATAAAACTGATTAAAATACAAGATAATGAAGAAAACAATAGTATATGTAGAAGAATTTATTAATAATTTCCAGGTGAGAAGGATTTATTAACCTATTGGCAATAATAAATTTTTCGTGACGTATTAATTTATGAAACTCTCACGTAAAATAAATGGAATGTGATGAGATAAAAGTAATATTTTACATTTTTTTAAAGTCTCTACTATTAGCGTTAAAAGCGATACTTAATATTGAAGTTGCAGTCAGGTAACCTCGTTGAACTGAAGTTGAAAAACACAGGAGAACTTTTGGTGATAAAGCGAATGCATATAATATTTCAGGGAACTATTAGCAACCATTATCAATTGATTCTTGATTAAATTCCAAGAAACTGCGGAAGATACTGCGTAATAGTATTTTTAACGGAGTCAATTTAACACTCTTTAAAACCTTTGCGTTATAATGCGCATTCAGCGATTTTCTCTAACAAAAAACATGTCCCAAAAAATATTAGAATTAATCGGGGAAAACTTTGTTGCACATCATAGTAAAAATTACTAAAACTCTTCAAAGCAGTATGCATGTGCAAAGAATGATAATAACAAATAACATAATTATAGGAAGAAGTTACAAAAAAAGTATACAGAAATTACTTTATTTTAACTTTAATTTACAGAATTGTTTGGGATTTTATAATATTAGTAACTCGGCATCAGTGCCTCGGATAAGTGCATTGATAAGACTGATATTAAAAACTCATTTTGTCACAATATAAATATAATAAAATTTATTGAAAATTTAAACATCTTCGGAAATTAAACTACCATCACCATATTATAACTACACACTTAGGGATAGAAACTACTAATTTCATATTACTATTATAAAAGTATCAAAACAAAAATGGAATAGTTAATTTACATAATGAATACTTTTGTATATAATGTTTGGAACAAAAAAATATTTTTTTAATTGAATAAAATAACACAAATTAATGCAATTGAAGATAATTGAAAATGATTACACTAAATCGTTATTATATATTTTGTCAACACAAGTAAATGGAATAATTATATTGCAACATATTTTAGGCAAGAAATTTTTTAAGAAAAACCTTTGCACGAAATAAAAAAATAGGGTAAATAACGACAAGAGAGGTTGGATTATTTATGCAAAAGGTCCAAAATGTCATCAGGATCAAGTGTTCAGTTGTAGTATCAAGTAAATTTCAGCTCACAAATTCAGAAAGAATTGTAACGCCACAGAGTTAGAAAGGTACCCAAAGAAAAAGTTCATTATTAAAGACAGAATGATACGTAGGAAAGAATGAGGGTTGATGTACCTACTGTCTCAATCTAATTTTCTCTCATCCGCTCCTGACCTAAACCCCTGCCCTCATTCTACCCCCCCTTGGCCTTCAGCTCTCCATCTCCTTCACCTCTTCTTTCATTACCACCCTCGATCCACCCACATTTTACACAAGAAAATCCCTTTCGTCGGCCCCGTAAAACCCCGAGGCTTAGACCAAACGTCTCCTCAGGATTCCAGAGACCAGCGCATTGACAACAAGCATTTTTCACCTGTCTAGCTTTGCGGAAGAAGTTAACGCGAGTGAGAAGGGAAACGTCGCCGGACAACCCTTCTTTTGTTTTCCCCCACTCGCGGGCTGCGCACGGACACTTCCGTTTCTGGAGAATTGGGTATCTCGGAGAATGTGAGGAACGGGAAAGAGAGTGGGGGAAAATCTGGGGGAAGTAAATCCAGAAAGGGGTCACGGCGAGGACGCGGAGTTTTCAGGGATGGTTTGAGGGAAGGAGGAAGGATTCAAGGCATTCTGCATGCTTCTCTCTTCCTCAGTGACTTGTCGAAATTAAGAATAGAACCGAACTTCCTGAAGGGAAGGCGAGGGGAGGTGCGGAGGGGGGGCAGAAGGAGAGTTTGGCTTCAGATGTGGGAATCGAGGGCAAGTGGTGAAAGAATAGGTTTTTCGCAGGACGATTGCCGCGGGGTGTGTGTGGCGGGTGGATGTGGCGCGAATGGGAGATTCCACGGAACGGCCAGCGCGGCGCTCTACTTCCTGCTCAATCTTTGTACGCGCGAGTCTTCCCGTCGTATTCCCCAAAGAGACCTAAGAGCATTAAATACATAAGAGAGATGACAGAAATACTGCAGAGTTCAGGGAATGACCGGGATCGAGCAATATTTGTGATATTCCGTAAACGGGGAAACGCCAAGAATGTGTGACGACCGAAGGTGGAAGGGAGAGCATCAATCGCAGAAAAGAAATACAAAGGAGGAAAAAGCTCAATAGAGGAGGGGACGTGTAAGAAGGTTAGTAAATGAACGAACATTATGGTAAAATGATTGGCCGTTTTGCTATACAATAAAGTAGCTCCCAAAAAGTTGAATGAATGAAAATTATGGATGTCATACGGTATTATTCAGAGACTCTAACTGCTTGAATGCAGTTCAAGTGACTGAACCGAATCGATGGATAAATCAAAACAAATGTTCCAATCGCCAAACAAAATGTTAAGTACCGTAAAAATGCAGATGAAATGCTCCAAATAATAAACAATGAACATTTCAGTGTTTTTATCCTTATTGCCATTAAGCATTTATTTGTCAGCATGGATAAGCCATTTTGGTATAGCGATCCTGTAAGAGTGTTGTCATTATGCCTCTTCCCTGTAAAGAGAGCACGTTTCGCTTGATAACCATGGTTTTGTCAAAAACGGTGGCAGATACTCTTTGACCAAATGACCAAATAACATAAGAGCGTACTCTCACCTAAAATGAAATGTAAATGTCGTGAAAGGGATCATTAATTTGTTGTCTAAGACAATCTACTCGCTCTACAAATTCGTAGTATAAACGTTTACACATCACAGAAATAGTGCCCTTAACATAAACTTCAGAAAAAATGAGATATAGTTGACAATACAAACTTTGGATTAATATATATATATATATATATATATATATATATATATATATATATATATATATATATATATATAAAACTTAGACAGTGACACACAGCACGAGAACACATAAAAAGAACACTCACAATAATATCTTGATAATTTCGACGGACTCGAGCTCCGTCGAAATTATCAAGATATTATTGTGAGCGTTCTTTTTATGTGTTCTCGTGCTGTGTGTTACTGTCTAAGTTTTTTATTCAACACTTCCGTGTTACTTCGAAGAAAACATATATATATATATATATATATATATATATATATATATATATATATATATATATATATATATATATATATATAGTTGGCAATTTTTACAATACAAACTTTGGATTTAAAACTATTTGATTCGTAGTATTGTTAACATATAAGGTCGGTCCCAAAAGTAATACCATTTAGTTCGGGGATAGGAGGACGGGCGGCGGTTTCTCCGCCTGATTTCGAGGGAGGAGAGTCTCATGAAAGGTTGTAGCCAGGTGACAATTGGCTCCCATCCTTGGTAGTGTGCAGATCGTTCGTTTGCGAAACCTCTATAACGTAAACTGTTGGACGCGTTACTCCGTCAATTTTGCGTGAAACTAAGAAAAACCGGAAGATAACATACTCAAGGTAGCTTATGATGATAACGCCATGGGTAGATCGGGTGTTTTTGAGTGGCACATGTTGTTTCGGTAGGGTAGACAAGATGTTGAAGACACAGAATGTTCAGGGCACCCTTCGATCTCCAAAAGTGACGCAAATGTTGCACGAGTGAAGGTTTTGTTGGACAGCGATCGCAGGTTTATTGTTCGCATGGTTTACTGATGAGCCTGGCATCCATAAAATTGATAAAAAGCATCGAATCTTGCCCAAAATATGAGCATAGGAAAGTTGCGTGCGAAATTGGTGCTCTCGGACGAACAAAAAGATGCTCGCCCGCAGATTTGCCAAGAGCTTCTCGAGCATGAGGATCGAAAATTTTTAGACAATACTGCAACAGACTTCTTCCTCTGCCTCGAATTGGTGATGAAAGGACACCACCACGGCTCGTTGGAAGCGTTATAATAGACAGTGAAGAGGAAGCTTAGCAGTATTCCCGGCGCCGCCTTCAACTCCTAGTACGCCTTTTCAAGGCGTACGATTCTTGGAAAACCCGCTGGCAGCGGAGTCTGGACACACAAGGGTGCTAATTCGAAAACTTTTGGGTGAATTCATCAATTTGGACAGTAAATTTATTTAACCGAATTAGTCCTAATATTTTTGGCACATACCTAGAAGCTCATACATTTAAGTAGACGACGGATATACTTTGATACGATAAATAGGAACATATAGTAATAAGAGAGAGGAACAGTATCAATTGAGCAACAAATGAAGATACCGTGTCCTCTCGTTGATGATTTGTAGCTGATTTGATCATCTAATGATATGTATGTTTGGTTGGGTTTCGGTAACAATAGTCTGGTTTAAAGACTCTTTAAGAACACACGCCATGAAAAATTTCTTTGTGTAGTAATTTGTGACCGTAAAAATAAATAAATGTTCAAAAAAATATTATGCGGCATATACTTCATGATTGGTATAATTAACCCACGAGGCATGCACATTCATAAAATTTAAATCTTCCATAAGCAATTACACTACCTTTGAGGATAAATATGTAAGCTGTAGCACTAACATCAGTATTTACGTGCATTTGAGTGATATAACGTCTAAGAGTACACTCATTTAATAAACAAATTATGAGGCATTATAAAGTATTTTAGATCACTCTGATGTATATAAAAGGGTGAAACTATCGTTTATGTGTCATGAACGGCCGAAAACGAAACACCGACCTTCAAATTGGGATTCGATATTGTGAACGACGGAAAACTATTTGGTCTCTTGAGCTATTACTCATTTGAAGCTGATTTAATTTTCGCTGAGTATCCTACGGGCTTCCCGACTTCCGAAAATAGAGACATCCTTATACTATACTGCCGGAAAATCTTATCCTGGACTCGCGTTTACCAGATAGCCATGAAGGAACCGAAAGTCACGTGGAATATTAACGTAAAACCACGGCGAAAAGAACGGCGTGGGTGTAGTGTAGAAGAGCTGTCGGAAAAAAAGGAGACTGCTATTTTTATTTTCTACTTTCCACGTAAAATAATCAAAGAGGAGAGGTGAGAGATGGTTGACCGTTATGAAGATTTTCGGCCACGAGTCGAGAAAAGCAATCGAAATCTCAATGGAAACACGGGCGGATGGTACGCAGCGAATGAAAAGAGGGTAAGGGAAATAGAATACGGTAGACGAAGAGGTGCGCGTAAAAGACTGCGTGCCTTCAGGGGAAGAAAAAGGAGGAAGGCCAGAGGATGCAATTTGAAAGGATTTAATTTCCCCAAGGGTTTATCTTCCACCTTGATTTCGAAAAGTCGTCAGGGCTGCGAAGCACCACTATACGGTTCCCCAAACGATGGAAGACAGTGGCGCGAGCGGATTGTATTTTCGAGCAAGGGCTTTTTTTCTGGGTGGGGCAGCGTGTTTGGAGCGAATAGGGTGGGTGGGTTTGGATTGAGCGAAGAAGACTAGAATTGCCGAACGTCTGAGATGAGGGCGATTTCTTTTTCACGGACTACACTCCTTTTGCCCTTCGCTCCTCTCCAATTCTCCAACAGCTCGCGGGCAGATTGATTCCCTCGAAGGACACGGATTGTTAATAATTTGTGCGAAGCAATGTGAGAGGCCGGGAAAAGGAGAAAATCAGGCCTGTGATCCTTATATTCAGGATCAGTTGTTAATAGAGGAAAGGAAACGGAAATTACCTGCAAAAATACAGTGGGAAAATATTCTATTTCGTTCTTATGATAACCATGCAAATTCCATATCGAGTACTTTTTTAGATGATTTTCTAATAATCCGCACATTTTTGAGAGAATGTTTTAGCATAAAAAATGTTGAACTTAGTTTCATAGGTATATATATATATATATATATATATATATATATATATATATATATCAGAGCATCCGCTCGGCAAGTGGAAGGCTCGTGGTTCAAATCCCGGATAAGGAAATATTTTTACTTTCGTGATCTGCTCAAAAACCGCCTTCCCCACATGTCCTGTGTTCGCCTTTTATGTGTTTTCCTATCCCCTTTCCTTATACCTATTTCTATGTTTGAATGAATATATATATATATATATATATAAAACTTAGACAGTAACACACAGCACGAGAACACATAAAAAGAACACTCACAATAATATCTTGATAATTTCGACGGACTCGAGCTCCGTCTTCTTCGGAAGATAAGATATTACTCATATATAAGATATGAGTCATATCTTATCTTCCGAAGAAGACGGAGCTCGAGTCCGTCGAAATTATCAAGATTTTATTGTGAGTGTTCTTTTTATGTGTTCTCGTGATGTGTGTTACTGTCTAAGTTTTTTATTCAACACTTCCGTGTTACTTCGAAGAAATCATCTATATATATATATATATATATATATATATATATATATATATATATATATATATATATAGGACTACAGAAGAGTTCAGTATAGTATGTGAAATAAATAACAAAATATTCCAGAGTAATTTCAATTGGGGTGGCTTTGTTTACTGATGAGCAGAGAATATGTCCAATGAGCAGAGGTTTTCGCATTCAAACCCCAGGTTATACCTTTTGCCTAAACCTATCTAAAATCCAGGAAGCGCGATTCACATTTACTGATAATTAGTGAGAACCCGAAAGGTAGCACGAAACGGGGACACCCCCACCCACTAAACATTTCATTTTCACTTTCTTCAAGGCTAAGTATGGCGTGAGATACAATCTCATTTTTCAAACCTACCCTTCCAGCTAATTATGCTATATTTTAAGTACATATTTTAATATCGGATAATGGGTGGAGTTGAGATAATAGTTTGGACGTTAGGTTTGGTTAATAATGTAGCAATGTTTATCATTATTTTTCAAACAAATGCTACAACACAAAGAAATAACTACATTGCCATTTTATCCAATGCTCTGGGGTAAATTATTGGAGATTTTCGTCTGCTCTCTGCCTAAATCGAATGCTTGCTTAAATGTGGAAAGGGATAATATATAATGGAATAATACTTAATCTCAATATTTGAAAGTTGCATATCATATATATGAAGATCGATCATGCAAATAATCCACGTTTTTAATCATTTCTTATGGTGTCCTTTTTTAACATTCATAAATTGAAATGAAGAATTTACCTTTAATTTGACCGGACTTATTCTTGAAAATGATAACATAGATATTATAAAAGCGGTAAATTGGTACCATATCCTTTTGAAGACCTTGGTACAAATCTACGGTATCTTTACCACTAAATTACCACATTAATTATTTTAATTAATGCATGTTCAATTGAAATGATTAAGGGTAGGAACTTATTTTGTTCTAATTGTACTGCCTGCTTTTAACAGTGCAGTAAAGGAAAACAGTTGATACTGCTTCTTGATGACATGAAAAATTTATAAATCTTACAATTGGCAACACATTAATGAGAATAAAAAGATTTAAAGATATTCATAGTTAGAAAATTAATAACGACGATATATAAAATAAGGAAATTTCCTTGATTGTAAATTTATTTTTTAGTGGATTATATATTCTTGAGGGATATACGCTATCAGCAGTTCGTTATTAAACTTCCCTATGTAATCTTAGTACAATATTATTATAATAATCTTTTGAGGTTTAATAAACTCACTTTTATACAGAGGTAGTTTTCTATTGCTTTATTCTACAACAGCAATCAAAGTAATACATTTAAACTTCCGATGTCTTTCCATTGAATTAAATATTTTTGCGAAAACTTGAAAGTAAAACAATATATGTTTCATATTGTATTGCACTAGCTCAATGAAATTCTAATTGGTATTCGGAATTATGAAATGCATAAATATGTCCTTAAAACAAAGTTTCAAATTTATTTTATCGACTGCATAATTTAATGAATACGAGATGGAGAAATAGATATTTCGAGATTGAGAGTCTTGGGGTGACGAAGAGAAAGGCAATATGGATATAGTATCTTATTTCAGAGACCACTAAGCTAGTAAATATAACCAAGAAATAATAAATCAAACCATTATAGATGTAAGGTTTGATATTTCATTTATTATGTATATTTAATGTCCCTGAGACATATTAATCGGAAAATGATCTCAGTTGTCAAGGTTTCGAAAAATTATATTTTCTAAAGTTATCCTGTCGCAATCGACGTTATCTCAATTACAAGAGCACTCACGAAACACATAGTGCCCCCATCTTTTCTCTTACACTTCCATATTGAAACTTTTTCTCCTATTAATCGATACTCAGGAACATGCACTTTTCCTTTCCACTAAATTGACCTTCCCTCACTTCTTATCCACCAAACCGCCATACCATCGACCTCCTCTCTCTCCTCAATGTTTCCTATTCTCACGTCCCGTACCTATCAATCCTATCACCCTCCCACTTCACCCTTTCTCCGCCTCATCTTCAATCCTAATTGGATCTTCCAGACTCTCTCTCTCTCTTCACCCCTGAGCCCGTCCCCATCCACTCCCTTCTGCTTCGAAAAGATCCTTATTCCTTCCGCTCACCTGATTGCCACAATCCCCAGAGCACCACTCAACACTTAAAGCCATCTCTCTTCCTCCATTTCTTCCTAGCTTTCCCCGTTTCACCATTCGCTTTCTCTCTCACTCTCTGTCTTTCCTGAATATGAGCACCCGAGAGATGCCTCAAGTCAATTTCGGAAAGTACGCCGTGATTGAAAATGGGAATTAATTGCATTAGGGAGGAAGAATCCACAGAGCGAGGATAACAAGGGGTTACACGTAAGCAGGGGTAGGGGCGTTCAGCATCACTCGATGTCATCGCTTTTTATTCAGCGACTTTCCGTAAAAGAAGTCCATTTAAATCATGTATAAATATTAATTCCTTTTAAGTCCTTACTTTAAAATACCAGGGAGGAATATTGTGGAATAATTTGGGGGATAGTTTTGTGGTTAGTCCTAACTCATGATCGATGTCGAGGTGCCAATGCATCGGTAAACTTTAACTATAAATACTAATTATTTCTCTTTTTACGCACAGTAAACTTTAATTAAGAATTTCTATTAAAAGAATGGAGGAAACTAAAAATACTCGAGTATATTTGTCATAAGCTATTGCCAGATATAAATTAAATACATAAATTGTATCCTTGAGTGTGTGTTAAACGCGCAACATACATGTATTCACTTGCCGAATTCACAGGCGCTGGCCGATATTGACCATTTTGATAATTGAACGGTTAAATTTGGACAGAATCTTCTAAGATCATATATAAAAGAGTCAATTGGTTCTGCACTATTTACATCCACGAGGAGACCCACTAAAAGGCTACATACTTTTCTCTAGCAAGGAGTGATAAGTAGACCAAGTGGACAAAGATATTTCCCACACTACAACCCCAAACCCCATTGCGTAGCATTAATTTAATAGGTGTTACCTGCAAATATGATATGATTACAGAAAAGTTTAGCAAGAAACATCTTCTAATTCAACCAAATTTTTGTACGAGTAGGTAAATAGTCGTAAATACTCACAGTAAGTAAATACTCGTAATTGGTAAATACCATTAAAATGGTACACGGCATTCTATAGCATAACTGACTGAAATTACTGAGAAATTTCAAGACAAATGTGACAAACCTCCATTTTATGAATATATGTATTGCATTGGCTAATATTTTTTTGTAATCTACAGCTTAGATAGATTTTTGATGGACACAACTTGACACCCCCATATTTCTTAGCCAGAGACCTGACCCTAAAACAATAAATGTTTCTTTAATTCCGCTTACATCCTTCCTCCACTCATTCCGTCTAGATTTGCTATCTTTTCCTCCAATTCCTCCTTTGCCTTACGTTCTATCATCTTTCATGGTCTTCAACATCCAATTATATATCAAAATACTCTTCATGAACCTTTACTGCCTCCTTTGAATACCTTCCAAGGTCTAGTTTCTAGGACATCTACTTGTACGTACCATCTTTGCAGTATTTTACTTTTTCCAAACTTTTCTTAACCCACATCTTAAAATCCTCCAATTTTCTGTTATGATCTTACTACAATGACCAAGTTTCCGAGTCGTGAAAAATTACGTTCAAAATCAAAATCTTTTAATAACGTCCTTACTAAACGACCCTATAATCAATTTCCTCCTGCCCGATAAAGCTTCTTTGCCTCCCGCGATTATATTTCTTTTGCTCTTAACACTCTGTCAACTTTTGTCTCAATACTTATAAAATAGGTAATAAGTTCCATCTGCTCTATTTTATTGCCTTCTGTTTTCATTTATAACTTAGCTATATTATTTCTTGCCCAGCAATGCGTATTAGAAATTTCTCTTTCACTGTCTGGATAACCAAACCTTGATCATTCGCTAACGGAACTGATTGATCCAACTTATTTGTGAAGTTTTTTGTGTGAAAAAAATACAATGTTTATTTATTCAATGAAACAAATACACCCTGATTGTATTCTATTTTTCTTCCTATTAGTGACTTCACTATGGTTATGGTATTAAGTTAACCTTTCTTCTTTTTTAACTAGCACTGATCATCCCATTCGTAGTAAAATGCCCTTTCCTTCACTATTTTATTGATGATCCTGAGAACCACTTTATCTACGCGCGAAATCCAATTTTTTGTTTTATACTCATAACACATGACTGCCTCTTTCTTATTTGAGAAGGAAACTGGCACTGACCTCACAAAATGTTCTGACAAAATTCCTACCTAACAAATGCAAGAATTAGCGCATCAAAACTCTTTCTTATTTGTTTTTCTAAACCCCTTACGTAGTTCCAGGGAAGTTTCATCTGTTTGATTTCCTTAGCCTCGTTTAATGGTAATTATCGTAATACTCTATCTGCCTTGCAATCAAGAATGGATTGACTAAAGCGATCTTTATCTACGTCATATGCTGTAAGTCAAAACTTGTTGGTCTCTTATCTTTACCATATGGTTTAATTTCTTTACCATATCGTATGCATTCATTACTGGTTCAATCAATAATTTCCTTAATATATTTTTGATTGTGTGAACGGGTATTACTTCATACTTTTTGATATTTCATTTAATTAACTTTGGAATACTAATCCTAGCCTGCAGTCGGGTGACTCAGGGAGCAAAAAAGCCAGTTTCAAAACAAAGCTAGCTCACAAAACTAGCACTCAGCCTCAAATATAAGAGGTGTGTTCAAAACATAACGAGAATTTTTTCATTTCGTGGGCTTGGAGAGTCCGATTGTCAAACCTTTTTTTATTATGTTGGTATACATGCCCCTAAAGTATTATAAAACTTTCAGCTGTTTTTATTGTGGACTTTGCCTGTTACAGCCACTAAGGTTAAACGTGTTTTAGCTCGGCGATTTTCCTTTGTTAAAAGAAATGGATTAAAGAATTTCTATCAAATTTTGCGTAAAAAATGAAATAAAGGGTAACAAAGTCTGTGAAATGTTAAAAAAGGGCTATGGTGAGCCTGCTATGAGTAAATAAGGAGTTTACGAGTGGTTTAAGCGTTTCCAAGACGATGACGAACGCCCTGGACGCCCCAGCACATCAACAGTCGATGAAATCGTGGAAAAGTGAAAGAAATTGGTATCAACGATCACCAAATCAAAATCAGAGAGATCGCTGATGATGTTGGCCTATCGATTAGTTCATGTCATGACATTTTTTCCAATGCTTTGGGTATGAAACGCGTGGCAGCAAAATTCGTTCCAAAATTGTTGAATTTTGAACAAAAACAGCGGCGAATGGAAGATGCTCAGGAGTCACTAAATGAAGTAAACGACGATGCAGAATTACTGAAACGAACGTATCATAACAGGTGACGAAACATATGTTTATGGATATAACGTTGAAACTAAGGCTCAATCATCCCAGTGGAGGTATTCTGGCTCGGCAAGACCGAAAAAGGCTCGACAAATGCGATCGAACGTGAATGTAATGCTAGATTTTAATGGCACAGTGCATCATAAATTCCTACTGCCAGGTCAAACGGTCAATAAGAAGTACTACCTAGAAGTTCAACGCCGTTTGCGTGAAGCAATCCGAAAATAACGCCCGGATCTGTGGAAAAACAATTCATGGCTTTTGCACCACGGTAATACACCAGCTCACACTTCAGCGCTTGTTCGTGAATTTTTGGCAAAAAACAATACTGTAACGATACTCCAGCCTCCATATTTGCTAGATATGGCTCCGTGTGATTTTTTCCTATTTCCAAAAATTAAGAGAACTTTGAAGGGCCGTGTTTTACAGCCGTAGATGGCATTAAAAGCGCATCGATAAAGAACTAAAGGCATCTCAAAGATCGAGTTTGAGAAGTGTTTCGGAGATTGGAAGAAGCGCTGGCATTATTGCATAATCTTCAATGGGGACTACTTTGAAGGTGACAACATCAATGTATAAGAATAAATAAATATTATTGTCCGAAAAATTAAAGTTCTCATTATATTTTGAACACATCACGTATATCCATTATTTTTTCGTAAGATAATTGAAGGAGATGGTTTCCTTTTATCCTCCTTAATAGTATTTTTAACGTGACAACATCGTTGAGGTCAGACTTCTAATCATCTCACTGGGGTCAAACTATATTCCACTTCATTGTTATATATTCCTACTTCAAACACATTAAGATATTTACTTAAAATCGGGTGGTTTGTCCATTTCACAGTCCATAAATAAGTTTTCTGAGCATTGAGGCCTGCATGGTAAACGATAAAAACGCCGTCCTTCCCTCTTCCACTTGTTCACCAACCTTCTTTAAAGATAAAGATCCCGAGCCTCCCGGTCCCAAAAACCTGTTATGCGACTCTCCGACGTGTCCCACCCCTCGCTTCTTTTCCATCTTTCCCTTTTCCCTCAGATTGCTCTAATTTATCGATGCCTTTCTTTCTTACCCACTTCCGCCATATTTCTCCTCTTCCCCGCCGTCCTCTTTCCATACAACGTGGGGGAACTTCTCTTCACCAATTGAAGAACGAGGTGGCCATAGGCTATCGCTATTATCCTGTTGATACTGTTACTGCCAACACTTGCGAGTACGCGTGTAAACGGTTCCAGTACCCTTACATGAAAAATACTATAGTTCTCAAATACTACTTCTGAGCCTTTGGGGATGAAAAGTGGAATCGAAGAGGACGGATTTATGGAGACATGAGAAAATATAGCGGCATGTGCGCGTTTATAGTGATGTGGATACGTTTTGAACATATGATTTGTGAGAGGAAGGATATTGGTATCGAATCCCCAAAATTATACTTTGCGGACACTGATAACCGTTCATGATTGAGTTTCCGCAGTAAAAGACAACATGGCGAATCTATTGATAGTACCTTTTTCAAAAGTACAAGACCACATGAAGAACTTTATGAAACTTTCAAAACTATAATTACACTTAAATGTAAATCATTAAGCAATAAAATTGTTCACAATCAGAAAATTCCTGATATTTGAGTAATGTTTGGACTGATGGATTTAGATTTGTTATACAATTACATTTATTCATTATTAAAAAAACATCAACGGTATCCAAAAAAAAGATTAATGATGGTCTTCTATTATGTTAAGACAGTAAGACGTTTTCTCAATAATATAAAATACTATATGGGCGAAATCGAGGAAAAAGCAGGACATGGAAATTTTTTCCATGCTAAGGAAACTAAATGACCAAAGTTGCGGTACATTATGTAGCATATTCTTTCTCACTCAGTACCCTCTTCATATCTCTCCCCATTATATCATTTTAGTGATGAATGTAAAACTCAAGTTCCTTGAAGAACGAAAAAAGGAATGTGTGAGGGGAGTAATGACATTAACTGGACCCGAGCGGACCATAAAAGAGTTCTCGTCTTACGACCGTGACTAATCATTTTGGGATTTCCAACACTTTCATGCACTCAAACTTTCTCTATTAGCTCCACTCTTCCACTCTACACACTATACGAAATTTTCCCGCCCGCCCATTTCATTCTGTTTTCACTTCTCTCCCTACTTCGTCGCTTCGACCCTCATCCACACTCTTTCCCTCTCTACGCATCAGCTTGCCAGACTCAACACGCTTCTTTATCTCCCTTCTTTTCCCAATACACCCTTCATTTCACATCCTCCTGCTCCTCTCTGCCGCTACGCTCACTCTACGATCTCACAACATGGTTTCCCGCTTACGTTGGCTCTACAGGTGTTCCCTGGAATCGGTGTCCTTTCCGGCGGGGATCTACAAGAGTGAGCCTCTTCTTTTCTTCCTTCCCTACTTTCCGTTCCGTACTTCCTCCTCTATTCTCCTTTCTTCAATCGCCTCGGCATATTGTCATAACATCCGTTTACCTGTTTCGAGATTTTTTTCCTCCTGCCACATATTTAGCTCTACTCGTCGTGGTACTTTTAAATCGTGTTTTTCCGTAGTCAGATATTATTTCGGCGCAAGTACTTCATTAAGAAATCGATACAAAGGTTGTGAATGAATACCAGTTTGATTGATGGCTTTGCTTTTCGTTTTTTTTGTCATACTGTCTTGGAGTTTCTGATTTCAGCTTATGTTTGATTTCTGGATTATTAAGTAATTTCTAAATTATATGTTAAATGTAGATTTGAAAATCAAAATGGAAATATTCACGGCAAACTCATTAAATCTGTAATGAAATTATGACCATATTCAAAATATATTTTTTACCTTTTCGATTGTGTTTCAAAGTTCAAACTTTACATTTGGAAAAGTTTATAAAATATGTACAGTTCAATAGCTAGAGATTCAGTAGAATAGTTTAGGAGGTTTCGACAACAACTTATGTAAATCTTGAGATTAAATTAAAAATGTTAATTTTGTAAAATAATAAATATGGATCTAATATACCTAAACACTAAATAAGGTTTGCATATGAATAATAACTTGGAATCTATCGCATCAATACATCTTAGTCAGAGTTCAAGCAAAAATGCCCCTAAAAACCCAACTTTATTTAAGCCAGTTTAGAATTTAGATTTGAAATTGAGTCTCCTTTGTGATTCGTATATATGAAATCGAGTAATGCCAAATGAGTAAAGTGAGCATAGCATTTTTGCATGACCGTTAGGTTGCGCAAGAACAATTAAATGGCGTGTTAATATTTTTACAAGTTTCAAAGATTGATTTTTAGCGATGATTTATTTTTAGAGCTTTTCCACATCTAAAACATATGTTACCCAATTAATACCTACATATATTTTAAATATTATTGGCATAGTATAGGCATATATATATATATATATATATATATATATATATATATATATATATATATATATATATCGATGATGCGGAAGTACTCACGAGAGCAATATAACTTTTGGACGGCACAATAGAACACAGTATAAAACAGATAACACGTAAAAGGACACTCACACTCTAGATGATTTAAGCTTTCGGCCCACTCCGAGGCCTTCTTCAGATCAGACCCTGAGTCTTAGGAGCACGCCTAATGGGTTACCGCACCAGCTCTTTCTTTACTTTGATAATTGAGAGAACAGACTTATCAAGCTGAAGGGGGCCATATTTCTACTCACACTAGCATGTGATACAAGATGGCGTGGGCACCGCGCGGCCGCTCGAGGAAGTTGTAGACGCGACTCTGTAGGCGGCGGTAGCGTGCATCCCTCCGGCTGGCGCGGTAGTTGAGAGGTTTTCCCAGCAGACTCATCCGTGGTTGCTGGAGACGGCTCTTGCCGGCGGCGGCGGCGGTTGCCGGAAGGGGGGTCGAGGGTAAGAGGGGCAGGAGGCGGTGGGAGGGGGCGGAGAGACCGGCACCACCCGCCCCCGCCGCCGCCGCCGACGCTCCCGAGGCCGCCGCCGCAGCGGACGAAGATCCGGAGCGTTTAAGGGAACCCTGGACCACCGTCACGCTAGTGCACCAAGATGGAGAAAGAAGAAGAGTACAATTAGAAAAGCATATCCATGCATTGATAATGGGTAGGTATAACAATGAAAATCGTCACTTGGGACGCAATACGTGTATTTGACTCATATGACGTACCAACAAAAATTCAGGGATAACTATCGATAGATTTCTAATAAAAATAATGAAATACTGTAATTTCTATGAAACTGCAGGAGATGCCGCAACAGCAACTTCTAACGGAATCAGTTACTAATATTCATTCCAATACAACATTAAGTCCCAGATTGAATGATCAAAAAAGTATTCCAAAATATACCAACATACGTGAATGTTGACCAGAAAATCAATTGATTATCCATAATACAGCCTTTGACATACTTGAACTCCCACAAAAGTTACAATAACAAAAAACTTCAGATTTTGAAATGTAGACATTATATCGCTCTTCCTATAGGAATTCTTAGCTGTAATTTTTTATAACTGAGGCATTCAAATAAGTTTGTAATACACTTTTATAGGGATAATTGTATTAGGTCATCGGATTTTAAGTCATTGTAGGCACTATAGGCTAGGGTCTAAAGTATTTAAAAACGCTCTGAAATAGAGTTTGAAGTTTTCTCAAGTGAATTTCTTCAAATGACGAACTATAAGAAATATCTTTACCAAACAGAACAGCAATTCGCAAAGTTTGTCTGGCAAGATATGTCAATACGGACGGAATATGTTGGACTTTTTTTTTCAATTTTCCTCCGAAATATTTCCTTTTGTTAGTATACGTGTACATAGGTGTTGGATGTTGAAAGTGCGTAGAATGAATATGTTATATCAATTCGGGAATAGTGTACTTAATTGAAAAATAATTTCATATTTCTCACAACTGAAATAGATGAAGGTCAGACGACTTTTTAGAGACTCAAAATAGGAACTGATAAGACTACTGAAATCATAGAGCTGTCCAATAAAAACTTAGAAATTATTTGCATGAAATAACTACATTAGTTTTAAACAACACCATCTGATTTTCAGAAGACCATTTCCTTAGCTCAAGAGGGACTCATAAACCAAGCAACGAGTTATGAATGGAAGGAAGGAAAAATGGCATAGAAACGAAGAGTGGATGAGACGTATAAGAGAAGGGAGAGTGAGAGCAAAAAGGAGGAAGGAAAATCTCACTTCAGAGGATGATGATGTAATGAATGATACGTGGAATTCTCGAGAGAATATATATATAAAGTTTAAGTGGGAAAATAGGTCGTGCGGATCGGAATGCAATGTGAAAGTGGATGGATAAAATACCAAGGTCGGTAAAGCGAAAGGCAAAATAAGAAAGGGGATCCTTAATGACCTTCCTCGTTCATCCATCATAGAATTCCTTTAAATGTGTTATTGAACATACCAAATCGTTATGAACATGAGATGGCAAGATGAGTAAATCCATGAATATAGATTTTTTTAAAACTATTCCCACACGGATGAAAACATGCTAATGTAATTGGTCACTGTATTTTGGTGGACCATGAAAAAGTATGGATGGAATACGCCACCTGATGTGAAGATCAGCGTTCGTACAATTAGAAGCTCATCTATTTTTAATAACAACAATTTTGATGGTATTAAAATAATCACCGGTTACTGCGATGTATTTCCTCAGTCTAAATGTTTCCGACTAATATTATTCCTTTAGAATTTAAGTCAGTAATCCAGGAATGGAAATTTAGGATACTTTATATTTCTTCTGCGTCAACAGTGGTGCAATTGTCAATGAAAGTACTCCTTAGAAGAGGAACGATTGTCTTTTTAGAAAAAGCTCAATCATATATTTTTGATAGTCATAAGAAAAATCAAAATTATTGTCTCAATATTGGACACCTATTTTACTTCCATGTAATTATAGCATATTTGTCTTTTTTTGTAACTTTTTCATGAAAACATTGAATTATTACTTATACAACATTAATTTTACATTTTCATTATGAGATAAAATAATCAAGTCAGTTAATACTCTACCTCGACTCTAATACCTTTACGCCAGTAAACTTTTGAGAGCTTGAATTGAACTGCTTCATCAAGAGAATAATAATAACAACACTAAGATGTAAAGAGATTCATTCCTTAGTCTTAAAGTTCCTTGAAGTTCTAATAGCAACATATGAGGAAAAAGGAAACAAGACAGTTTTCACAAGGAAACGCTAGTACAGTATTCTATTTTTGTAATTGCACTATACGCAAATAATTGGTATTTACAGTAAAAACATTGTTACTAAAATTATTTAATTTGGCGGATTATTGAAATGTATTTTTAAATGTATTCATTTGATACCAAGCAAACCATATTTTCTAGTATCCGAACAGGACTGGCCATAATAAGCTTATTCATCAATCTTAAAAAACACTCTTTGTTAGAAGGCTCTTTTTCTTAGTTATGCAGAGAGACCTCTCTCGTGTAAGGCTAGAAAGAAATATGGAATAACTCAGCACGTCCCTCGCCATGAATCTACGCATAATAACCTCACAGGCCTTGCAAACCCCCTAGTCATTACGGCGACCTTAACGCAAGCCATGGCTATAATGGGGAAAAGGTGTCGCGTGACTGTGGAGCATATAGCAACTGCTGAAGTGACGCTGTAACGAATGGGTAAGGCTACATATGGTTTCATCATTAGGATAAAGAGGAGAAAATGAAGCAATAAGATATCAACGTTTGCATAAAATTGAAAATTCCCGTCGTATGAATGAATACAAGAGAGTTTTAAATGTTTTTCTGTTAAAAAAATAGTGGTTTGAGTGGAGTACAAAAAATGTTCGCAATAAATTTATTAAAATGCTAATTATGAAAATTCAAGAACGAAATTCTTCAAGACAATAAAATAATCGAATATTGCATACGATAAAATAATCCCCTCTCTTAACCTCCAATAGGATCTCATATGGTCACTTGAAGTTTAAAAAAAACCATTGATGAAGTCATTCAAGAAGAGTTAATGGTGATCAAAGACGTGACACAATTTACGCTTTATGTAATATTGAATTTTAGAATATAATTAAATAAAATTTTTCAAATATTTTCTTTCGAGTAAATCCGTAATTTTTAGAGAAACTTGTCTATCAAGACGAAGTATAATGGCTTTTATAAATATGATTAAACATTATTCCTCATCTTTCATTACCTTTCAACCTTACGCTTTAAGCTTCACCCTGACAAGCGCACATATTAGGCTAAAATGTTTAAACACTTGTTTTCCAAAAAAAGCATGATGCTCGAATCCTAACTTCTCTTAGTTTGTCATCCACGGTCAATGAGGTCTTCATTTTTGATCCATCAATTACATTTAATTATCTCTTGTACTAAAGTTATGGGTGGTTATTCGATGCGGGTGGTCCCACTATTATCCTTACCATTATTAAAGTTAACAGGCGATGAGGTCTTCCAAGGCTTATAAACCTGACATCCCGTATGATCGAAATTTTCTTCCCGCCACCTTCAGATACGTCGAAAGCAGTATCCTTTCTGGGAGAGCTTATTTGCTCTGATTGGGTAAACTGAAACGAATATGCTTTCCTACTTTTAATCAAAGACCCTCTACTCATATTTTCCTTCTTACTATTATAGGCGGATTTTGGAATAAGCATTGATGTAATATTCCGTTTCTACTTTCTATTATTTCCACGGCGGTCATATTTATCACCATGGGATTATTTCACTAGGAGTTTTGCATATGAGAGTAAATAACAAATTGTATCGCATGGCCAGCAAATGCAGTATTTAAGCCAACCCCACTCCTTGCCTGAATGAAATGAAAAACTATTGCTGAATAATCGACGAATTTGAAAAACGTAAACACCTCTTGAACACTGAGTTCCTTTAAATATTGCCGTGGAATACGTTTCTTCAAGAGTCATTAAAACCAACGAAAGTTATGTACCTTTACAACATGCACACCTAAAATGAAAGGGGCGGAATGGGCAGGGGGAATAGCGACAATATGAAAGCAGATATTATTTAATTTTTTTTAAGCAGTAAAAAAGATACTTTCTTCCTCTCATACTGAGAATGGCTGTTTATATGTTTTCTGTAGGTGCAACAAAAACTACAACGGATGAAAAACGTCGGTTTCGGAAAGAAGAAACTTCTTACTGTTTCTTAGTATGCTAAAGAACACAAAATACGATTGCGCCCTTATTTTAAAAGGGTTTTTTGATAAAATAAAGATTAATTTGTTAGAATATGTAAAACACCAGATTACGTGGTTAAAGAACCCACATAAAATACAATAACGGATAAAAAGGTTCTCGGGATATGTCACGAATAATAGTATCGATAATCAAAGATGACAAAACTATATTTAAATTGATGTATCCTGATGTTGGCCAAAAGTAAAAGCATTATAATGTTTGGTGCCTTAAAAATTTATTGTTCAAATTCAATGAATATAAAAGCTTTGGAATTCAACATCGTGTCAAGTCGTTTATAGCAAAATTTTAACCACACTATGCTAATCTTTCATGATATTTCCTAAACTTCGAAAATAAAAATTATATTTATAGGCTAACAGTGCTACCACATTACATACAACGCGACATATCTTTCCACGATTTGTCTCAGGTGACAAAATTTTAATACATAGGGAGACATTGAGTCTACAGAAAAATATTACAAAAATAGTAAAACTGTTCAAAACTAAAGAACTCTCATTCATTATAAATATTAAGTGAAAGACAGTTCATTTGAACTCGAGAAAAATGCGAGTTGTAAAAATATGCCCAAGGGGTATTGGGTCACGCATTAATTTACAATGTACCTACTGCGTAAAACGTCTGGTAAAAGGATAGCATATAGCATGAAGGAACTTATATTGAAGCACTTTGTCATGTAACGTAGTGAATTTTTATAAAAGGAACACAAAAAATGAGTTTTGTAGCGAAGATATTTTATTACAACAAGAAGGTGGGAGGGATAGGCAGTCAGAGCGCCAGCGCGAGACAGAAGAGGGCCTGGGAGAGAATAAACACACGAACTAGGTCAGCAGGGTGTCTGTGGAAAGTGAGAGATGAACAGGCCGACAGGGTACAAAGAGTGGTAGTCATAGGAGTCCAAACAACAAAAGAGAAGCGACTACAAAACCAGAAGGACATCTCATACCAAACCACGAAGACGAAGACAATGCAAGTGTATTTTGATTCAAGGATCCATTCAAAAAGAAGAAAATAGACTTCGCTGAGAGCTTGACAGTACTTGTTACTTAGGGTGGTAACACACAAAAAGACCTTGAAGGCTGCCTGAGACTATTATAGCTGTTTTCCATTAAGTTTTGGAATTCTCATTAACTTTACTTATGAGATACAGCTTTATTCACCATGTCCAATAGAACATTTAAATACAAAATAAAAATGACATACAATCTTAATTATCTATAAAAGCAGCATAAACTGAGAGAAGTAGAAATTGAATAAACTACTTCTGGATCAACTAACACAGTCGGTTCTGGCTTGACAGCAGGTACCACATAAGCAAAAAAATATATCACTAAATGTTTCAAGTTATAAAACTATATTCGGTGTTAAGTTTTGTTCCCTCCTATGTAACAACCATTTGTTTATTTTCCTTTTCACTTCATTTATTGAATTTAATTGTCTTAACTCCTTAGGAATTTTATTAAAGATTAGTGGCACAGTGACCTCCAATTTACTTTTACTTTGATATCTCTTCTACATTTAAAATCGAGAATAATCTTCTGTATTTAGAATATTTTTATTTTTTGATTTAACCTCCGGCATTATCTTTATTCAAACTAAGAATAATTATTCCTTAGTTTTAACTTTCTCTTGAGTATATTTGCGCATACTTATTTTGCTGATTTACGTACAAAACCCTAAGGAAAGCAAAAAAACATCAAAAGGTAAATATTTACGGTAAAGTGAACTTTGAAAACAATTTTATCAGTGCAATTCATCCCAGTTTGTTAGAAATATGTTGTTTATTAATTGTTAAAATTATACTTATTGACTTTCAGCACGTAAAATAAAGAAAATTTAATTTACCGCATATATTTTTAGCGGAGACTTCGAAATTTTGAATATAGTTGAAAAATTATACTGAAGATAATGGACACTGAGAAGTAATAGGAAAATTCAACTATCAACATTAACGTGAAATGATATCATAGGGCATTCTAATACAAGATATTCTTTACAAACTAGGGTTCAATAATCAATTCAGTGATAAATTTGACTTTTTTAACTAATAATTCGATCCCTGATTCCCGCAGTAAAACTTGCGGGTTATATATGAAATATTGCTGATTAAAAGAAATTCTTTTAAAATGTTGCTGATTTTTGCCTTCAATTTAATGCATTATATAATTTCTCAGTTATAGCAATGGAAAAAAAGAAATATGAAATAAAGAATACCCTAGGAGAAAGGTTGACTAGTGAACAATTGTGCCAACTTAATTCGTTGAATTGCTATTCCCTCTTGATCATGAAGTGTTAAAAAAATTATTTCTTCAAGAAGTAAGGTATGCTTATCACTAAAGGATGTAGAGCTTAAAAACATTATTATATTATTATTTGTACGATATAACTTGCGTAAGGGGAAAACTGATACTAGGTCAGGCGTTTCAATACATGGTTTTCAGCAGTTTGGCATGAAAGAATTTTATTCAAATAATACATAGACGTATCACGTGAAAATGAGATACAATAACCTGTCTCAAAATAAATTACGTCATTGAGTTCTGATCATGATTTATACGTAGTATATCTTACGTACAAATACGTACTTATGCGTAGTATATCTTATATTATATTTATATAGATACCGCAATCCGAACCCTTCGAGAAAAAAATTTCTGTCTTGTAAAATGATGCACAACTCAGCAACTCACTCACCGAAAAGAAGAAAATGACAGTATTTTGAGTTCCCATAGGGATTGATGCAAATTAGTCACATCTACGAAAGGAATAAGGATGTGGTCGACCCACTCAGGAATACGGTTCAGGAATTCACCGGGGCGAGGAAAAAGAACTGGTTTAAAATTATATATGTATGAGAACAGTGGATACTATGTGATGTATAAGAAGGACCGATCGAATCTCAGCGCGGTGAAGGGATGAAGTCAGTGATCCAAGGAATGATGGTAGGAGACAAGGGTCAAGCGGGCAATGAATTTCTGAGGAGATGAGGGAGAGAGAGACAAGCCAGGAAGGAAGAAGGAATTCCATTATGAATGGAACGAAAAGGGCTGAGAAACTGACTTATCCAAAGGGTGTGATAAATAAATGGAGTTGAGGAATAGGGCGACAATGTTTAAATTGGGAAATAGTTAGGAAGGATACTACATAAAACCTTTGATGCATGTATATAACTAAATACTCTTTACAAGGAAAACGTCTAAAATGAAGCCTTTATACAAGAACTTGACGATCTCATCTGGTAATAAAATTGTCATATGATATCGTTCATCAAAACTCAGAGACACGCATTAAAAATTTTGAAGGTTTAGAATTACCTGAGGCACAGAGGAACCCTGAAAGATGGAGTTGGGTGGCTGCAAATGGGAAGGTGATTGGAAAGAAAGAAATGCAACTAACTGAAGAGTAGAAACAGAATACCGAAGAAAACTATACCGGTTCGAAACGGATGAAAGACAAGCTTTTCTTGCTGAGTGTTAATAGACCTAGGCATTGGTTTTTCTCTCCAGTCCCTTAATTGGATGTGAAAAAATAACAAAATAATTAGAGAATAATTATAATTCTTTCTTTATTTTATTTAATATAAACAGGTATTGATATTTAGTATAATAAGCACAATACTTTAATACGATAAGCGAGAGCGACGCAATGTTTACCATTTAAATGTCACTATAAGTGATATAATAGGATCATAGTAGACCATATTGCGGCAGTGTGTGATAATATCTTGTATCTTGTCATCAGAAATATGATTTAGTACTCGAAATAGAGTTCGAAAAATTCTTTCGAGACTTAAAAAAAGATTTTACCTCCAGAAACATGTAACAGGAAAGAATGATGACCTATTTGGAGGTGTTCAAACACTATGAAGATGACTTGTCATTGCTCACAATAAAATACATGGAAATAATAAATAGGTACATTAACAGCAATAGAAACAATATAAAAACCAAAAATATAATCATGGAATAGTACCTTACTATAAATTGTAAATTATTTGAACAGGTGAAATAATGTATGGACAACGGCCGAAACTTCCTTACATTTTGCCTATTAATCCTAGGCGGCAATCCAAGGCATGCTATTCCGTGCCCCGTCTATAATGCATTATGGATGTAGATACAGATGTATGCTTCGAAAATTGTCACTTTTCGTGCAAACTTCTCGCTTACTGCCTGCGAAGCAGAAGTGCAGCGTCGAGAATCGATATTAGCCATGCGACTATGTAATCATAGTTTTAAGGTTTGACTCAACCAGTGCTAAATCGGATATGATTTTAAGTTTGTTATACCTTCTTGGTCTGTTGCAGTAACATAATTTTCAAATTCAGTAGTCATTTAGAAGATGGGAGAAAATTAGATTCCATGTTCCCAAGGCTAAAAATGAGTTGTTCAACGTTTTATGTTTCATTCTCATATCCTGCGTGTAACACAAAACAACACTTCTAAATCTAAAGGCGTGAATATTTTACCATACTCCCCTGTGGCACAGACGTTTATGATTAGAGAGTAAATTAATAAAAATCTTATTTAAAATTTCATGACTCGGTTAAATAAAAATCCCAATACGCAATTTAAATTTTATTCTTCTGTACGATTTATATTTTGGAGTCTTAGATTGAATATCTTAACATTTCTAAGCATCTCCTAAACTTTGAGCCGAGTCTTGACGCCCTTTTAGCGTTTTTTTATGATTAACATACAGAAAATACAAAATCTAAAGTGGTATTAATTACAACCAGGAAATACAAACAAGTTATAAAACAGGTGAATATTAGTATGTACCTAGTGCTAGTAAAGAAATCATTCCCGTTATGAAGAATTCTTACTCAATGGCGTTAGTAATTAAGGATAACTTATCAGGTGTAGCGAGGCAGTTGTTTCATGTCGCAAAATTCAGTTAACCTGATCAGCTAAACGAATGTTCCTTCAACGATCATAGATTGGTCGAAATTTACCAGTCTAGCTAAACAAAGATTAGGAAATTAAATTCACGTATACGCATCAGCCACTTTTCCTTCTTTGGTTCTCCGTCTATTTTCCGGTAATAACCCTAATTGTTGAACATTGCATAGTTTACTTTTTCATTTCTTGTTTCTTCTAAGATTTCTTCAATATTTTATCTTTTCCACCTTAAATTTTAAGTGGAAAAGACAAGTTGTTTAATGTTCAAATGTCAATATGAAGATATTCCACCAAGTTACGCCAGAAACGGTTTTATTTATATTATCCATTAATATTAGTAGTAGAGTATATATTTTACGTCATATATTTCACATTTAGTGGGTCGCGGTAGTCCAGGGGGTAAGGCGTTGGACCGGGACCTGAGAGTCCCGGGTTCGATTCAACAAGGCAAGGCACTCTGGGTACCTGCAGCTCCACTCAAGCTATGTGACGTTTTGGGTACCAGATCTTCCTGGGAAACTATAAACGGCACAGGGAAAGGAACTGGCCCCCCTACCCTGATGTGTGAATATTCACACGCCGTCGGGCTTAGTACTGGGTGAACTCTACCATCACCTACCAAACCGACCTTCGGGTTGATTACTGTGTTTATGATTTTTTAAAATTCTCATTTGTACTTCACTTAACACTTAAATGTCTATTTAAAATCTGATAATTTAAATCAGAATATACTTAATTTCTTTAGAAGTAAAAATATTTGTTAACATTAGAAATCTCTTAAAACAGAAATTTCTGCATAGCACTAAGGATTCGAAAAGTCATATTTAAAGTATTGGCTCGCATGCATCTTGAAAATCTTGAAAACAATTTGTAAAATAGAGAATTCTCCATCCAACTCCTTCCATTTATCTTTCTTCTCGGCATCACTCAGTGTTCCTTCCCTTGATTATTTCAATCTCCCTAGCTTTAAAACGCTCTTAAAAGCCATCAGCTTCCCCAACATCTTGAAACAAATTTTAATACAAAAGGTCGGCTTCTTTAGAGGGCAGCCTCTTTTCATCTTTTCTCGTTAAAACTATGTTTTGAGCTCTCATCAAAACTTTTAACACTATCGCTTCAAGAAACAAAGATGCTGAATGACAAGACGAAAGGAAAATTAGCAATGGGGAAAGCCAGGTCTTATCTTCACGAGAGAATCAAACCTTTGGAAGAGCAAAACTTATCAAAAGTTTAATAATAAGTAAATATAAAAACATAGCATATTGCACCTAAATGATTAACGTAAAATACATTCAACTAACAACGTCAAGTCATAAAATACTCCTGCATTTACATTTTGACCACAAAATATCTGTGTGCGTATACGGCTAAATATACTTTGCATTAAATGTAGTTTCCGATCAAAATTTTCCATAGATCAAGATGTTTCCTGGGTCATCAGTTATTATCTAGCTTGACTGCTGCAAGTATGATGTCTGTATAGGGTCAAATCCGCTTCAAGAATCAATCACATCGATACCCCACGGCTTCCTGGGCCGTTCTTTTCAACCATTGACGAAGTTCCTGCCGAAACATAAAATGGAACGGCTTTGAAGCAGGCGGAAATTTTGATTATCAAAGGTGTGGGATAATCAAGTGACTTTTTAAAATAATAAATTTAACGCAAAATTTTAAAGTTAAAGTCGGTGTACCTATAAACACCAGAAACTTTCAACTACTATATGGCATCTTCGCATAAACTCTGCCATCTCTTGTACGCTCTCGCTTGGGTACGCATTTTAATGCTCCTTCCCTGGTTTCAGGGAGCTCCTATCGAAGCGGTCTAATGCGTATAATGGAATGCGAATTCTAGGAGCATCAATGCGACTGACGCATGAAATGGAGCGCACTCCTGGTGTGTGCATGTAAGTTAAAACCCAATAAAGAATAACGTAGAAAAACATAGGAAATATATTTAGAAATCTTCAAGTCGTGAAATCATGAATTTCTCTCAAAACGTCATATAGTTCCATTCGACATAGGCAAATTGAAAATAAAAGACCAATTGATAGGGCAACTCGAATTTAGAGAGAATAGTTGCATACAGAGATAAATATGTTAGGACGTGCAGAGAACTAAAGTCACTGGTTTAAAAAAATTCTTTTGGCGATTAAGTGAGTTAATATCTACAGAATTAGAAGTGGTGGTTGATATATAGTGATGTGTAGTGTACTAAATCAGACGAATTGATTCATCAAAGTGACAACGGAAAAATGATCGAATACGATGCCAATTACCGGAAAAAAATCAATATCCACGAAAGCGGCTACTTGCGATTACCTTTAAAGAATTTTTTTTAAAAAGATGTATTCAAACTTAAAAGACACGGGCTGGTTCACATTTATTTTATAAGTGTTCCACAAAAGGGCCACTTCTTAAGATAAATGTTCTGGACTAGGTCATCCACATAGAAAAATGTAGGGTGTTATCACGGCTAAAGAGACGTTGATGTGAACAATGATGTATTTAATACTTGTTCATAACTTAAATAGCAATTTTAGCAAACATTAAAATAGGTTGACCGATACATTTAAAATATATAATGAAGAAAAACGGTAATGTAAGTAAATATATTGAGATTTTGCATGAAATCGCGTAAAGGGTAAAGGAAATATGATGAAATTTCATTGAAAATGGGGAGCGGGAATAAAATAAGGATTAAAATAAGGAATAAAACCATTCGGGAAAAATCGATGAGGAACGAGGTTTAAAGTAACTGAATTTTGAACTGAGACCGTATAACTAAAACACGGATGATAAAACATATTCTGGTTTATGTATGGAAAATAGTGGACATTTTTATCGTAAGAAAGACCAAAAAGAAATGTTTAACAGAATCCTAAAGATGGTTAAACACGTCATCACAAGAGAAAAGAACATTTCGAATAGAGTTCATTTCCCATTTTGCGCTTATCAATTTCGTACATAATTTTCACATGTGGTCACATTGTCACAAGTAGGGGGAAATTTTGTGTTCGAAAGTAAGGAACGGAATATATATATATATATATATATATATATATATATATATATATATATATATATACACACAAATTATATACTATACAATATAAACATTATATTATTTATAATATATATAATATAATGAAATATATTTATTGGCCAAGAGCAAGTTAGGAAGGTTGTTAATGCTTTAATGGAATCGTCAAAGAGAACAGACGCGATAGAAACCAAAGGGAATAAAAAAAGGAGTAGTTCTCAAAGAAGCCCTGGTGGTCTGGAGATAGAAATAGAATTTGGTAAAGGCTTTGGTTAACCCTCAGGATATCGCGAGCGGGAGGGAAGGAAGCTCGGTGTTACGGACGCTCGGAGGAGACAAACATAAATTGGATAAGACTTCTCGTAGAAGATGGAATGGAATTGGACCGGATGAGTGGACGGGGGACAATCGACCTCGGATTGAGCCTCATCGCGTGGAGAGAGAGTCATCGGAAGGGAAGAGCGGATGAGGACCTTGAGGCAGATAAGGGACCTCGAGCGATTGGGAACGTGCAATTAAAGAATAAAATAAAACGGAGATACTATTGCTGGCAAGCATTCTCGCAAGAGGAAATCCATCGCGATTTCCTTAACTGATTGCTGGCGGAGATCAAATTTTGTACTCAAAACTAAGTGTTTGGTAGCAACGCTCAGGGATCTTTGCAACGAATAAATATCTCCGGATTCCCCTTCGGTATCACCTCAGATATTTTCACATTCAACGAGATGGATACGTGTAAATGTATGCCCTTCTCCTGACAGCTAAAACTTAATACGTGAATATCTGCCGTCCTACGCCTTAATTATTCAAATTCATTAGCTGGATTTCGACAGGCCACTTAGCTGTTCATCTTGAGCTACCAAAATGCTTGAGAGAGACCTTGTCTAAATTCATGAGGTCCGTGACGAATTTATCATCAGTATTCCGGTGAAATACACATTCTTATGAATGCTGTATTTTCCTTCGGTCAAACTATGGCATTTGGAAACCACAGCTTACAGACTAAATACTTTATTTCCTATTTTTGGAAGGAAAACGTCGATACTTATTCCTTACGCGTGCCTACTCCTTTCACTGATGAAGTAATGATAATTTACAATGGATAGTAGTAATGGATTAGGTTCCTGATTGAAATATTTACACTTGCCAGTCTTGTCTACCGCATCATTAAAGCTCAATAAACTATTTGATTATCGGTGATTTTGGACACAATGAGTTAGTAATGAAAGAAAATTAACCGGAATGTAGTGTTGCGGAATATGCTTTTAGCAGTAATTTGCCGCACAAAAACAAGAGAAAAGAAACTCATTCAACGCGATTAATTCAATTACCGCAATCGCTAATGCGGGCTATGGGGAGAGCAGGGAAAGGCTGGAAATTTTCAAAAGTGATCGCCGGAATGGGCGAAGTGTGCGCGGGAAATGTGCAAACGTTAAACGCAGGGACAAGAGCCCTGAAGGGAAGAAAATGAGAGAGGAGGCGAAATGAGGGAAATGGGGGGAGAAAAGTGAAAGTGGGATGATGACTAAAAGGAATTGGGGCCAGAAGGAGCAGATCAAGGGAGTGGAGGACGAGGGAGGGGACGGAGAAGGGGTGCAGTGGGGTGAACAAAAAGGATCGAAGGGAAAAAAGGGGTGGGCGGCCGGTTAAGGTTTGGAAGGTTTAAGCGAGCAAAATAATTCCCCTCTGTGAGAGAAAATAAAGACGTTGTTTTCGGGGAGATATAAAGTGGGCATCAGAAGTTCGAGGGGTAAGAAATAACGAATTTGATGGAAAGGATGGAGATTTGAAGGAAAATAAGTTGGCCAGGGTTATTTGGAGTGTGTTACTGGGGCGAAGGGAATAATGATGAGTACGGGCTGCGGTAAGAGGCAGAGAGTACTGTTCCCTCAATCCGCCCGAGTTTCTGCCTGTGAATTATGTACATTCATCCGGTTGGATTGCATGTGAGACCCCAATCATTCTTCCCCTGCGGAGGGATATTTTAGCGAGCAAGGGCAATGAAGACGGCGCTGGTAATACGTATGCACATGAGGCGGACATCTGAAATTCGATCGCCTCCGATGCCAATACCTTCTTTCGTTTCTCATCACTAAACTTTTAACTTCTTTGAGCTAATTTCTTAGTCAAAGTATTACTCCTTACAGACTATCTCGATGGGAAATGATAATTTAGTTGTGATAAATAAAACCATCATAATAATTTCACTTCAAAAGAGAAACGATAGAGAATATTCGAGATAAAAAAAGACAAATATTTTAGCATCACGTGTGTATATACCTATAACTTATTTCACTTTTTACAAGAGTAATTTTTATTGTCTCTTTTTTTTACTTGAGGCTGAGTTTAAGCATAAATTATTATTGGCAAGAAACTTAATTACGAATTGAATAACGGTATTTCACGCCCATATAAGCAATTTTTTGTTGCTTAAAAACCCATAAATGAATATAAAATTGGTTTTCTTGATTTTATTTATCAGTGAAAAACAAATGAAAACTGTCAATAAGTTAATGCATCTTCCTGATTGGAATGACTATCAATTTAAAAAAGAGTGAATCAAATTGGAATCCACGCATAGCTTCATGTAAAATATTCCATGGTTTGACCAAAATATTACCACTTTAAGAGTTCTTAATTCTTCAGTAACTCATCCAAAGACAAAATAATTCTACCAAAATCGTTATCCTACCTATATGCAGGATAGTCTGAATAGAATGGTATTGGAAACATAATTATCATGGTATATTCGTCAAAAGTTGAAGTCATGATATGGCATACGAATTTCTTGACTTGAAATCAACTACTTTTCTCAATAATCCCACGACATGGAGGAATCCCAGAATGTAATTCGAAACTCGCGGTGAGTCAAAATAATTTAGCTAATCTATTTTTAGCAAGATAATCTAAAACAAGCAAAGCGATCGACATCCTGGCAAACGCATAGAACAGGACAAGGCATGGGAAGAAAGCTTAGGTGCTGAAGGCGTAAGAGATCTGCGTATTGTAAATTTAACAAAAATTCCGTTGCGGAAGTAGGCTGAGTTGGTAAAATCGTAAGTAGGAAGAAGGTAGGAGAACGTCAAGCTGTAGCTTAACAAGTGAGAATGGAAAGCGTTGTGCCACTTAAAACCTCGTCAATTACCAAACTCGTTAGCTGCAAACAGTGAAGTGAGAGGAGAAGAAAAATACGAAGTAGTTGAGGAGAGAAGAGAATCCCAGAGGGTAGAAATACCGAATTTTCACGATGAGCTGCAGACGGCGCTCCGTCTTAAATTTTATTACCAGGGACAATTTATCCTAACTTTTGTTCGCTCATTAGCTAAGGAATAAGTATTCAAGGAGGAAGAGTTAAGGAAAAGGAAGGAACAGAACGAGTATGCAGTGAATATTTCGATGCCGACGACCAAATCAGTGTGGGTAATTATTATTCATTATACTCTTTGAAATTATATTTTGATTGATTATGTGCCTCACTTGATATATCTTTAAAAACCTTGTATTATAAAAAAACTACCATTAACCATAGATATGTAATTTCCGCGTAGCCATGATATGAAAAGGAAATAAACACAAAATCTCTTAAATAAAACTAGTAGATTGAAGATTAAAACTTCACGAGAAAGATAATACGATAACTATCTCACCAAAACTAATCGAGGGGAAAAGGTAATCTATTATTGCGGCTTCAAGCGACTCAACAAACTTTACAGAAAATTCTACATGAACAATCCATTTAAAAATTGAAGAACAAAAACACTGTTTACCAATTTCATTCATTTAAAGAAAAATTACCTGTAGGTGGACCTAGAGATGTCACTTCTGTGATGAAACCAGTGGTAATAAGTGTTTGTGAATTTACAAATTTTGTCTTATTCTTCAAAGATGAATGTTTACAAGTCTGAGCTCGATATCATTGAAATGAACAAAACTAAATATCATCTCATGAATATTTTTTAATTTAATTCATAATTTTTGACCATTGTGTATGATTATTATAATATTTTTTACATGGCTTCATGGAAAAATTTTTCAATAAGATGGGCATGATTTTTATTCAAAAAGGTGATAAAAGAGAGGATGACAATATATTGTGCAACAGAATGGCATGGAACGTACGTAAATGAGGCCGAAGTGGGCGAAAATTACGCAGGAAGAGGTTGGATCGTCGTTCTACTTACTTTGCATTGAGTACACCCAAAACCGTACACTTCATCTCATCCTCAGGGTCGAGGTTAGCCGGACATAACCATGTTTTCAATGTTTATTGGACTTGCGCAGTGAGACTTGATTGGCCTTTTAGGCCGTGCCTTTGAATAGGTAATTCATATGGAGAGTGGGCGACGTTAAATTGGCTGATCTCTCCATACGACCATGGTTTTGTGAGAGTAACTCCTCTTACCGAGCTTGTTACCAACCTCGACTCTCCAACGATTATATCTTCATTCAACGCATCAGATGAAAGATTAGAATGTCATCTAGAAAACAATGTTGTATCTAGTGTACAATGTGGTATCTAGTGTACAATTTTGTACAGTCATCTTGTATGCAATGAGAAAATAATGATTTTTTTGGAAATGTCAATATTTATGAAACACAAAATTAGTCATACTTTGTAGGTTCACCAGAGAAAGTGATAAAATAGTTTAAAAAAAGGAAAATAATTTCCGAATATTTGTTTTGTTTGAAATATGACGTGATTAGGACATTCTCTACTCTTCTCTGTAATAGTGACGCAATAAAATATACCAGGAACTTTCTCTAGGTCAAATTATGAATTGCCCACTTGGCCAGTGTGAACAGACTTATCTTGATGTATTTTTCGTTCATAGCAAAACTACTGCCGGGGTCAATGTTTTTATTTAACGTATATATTTCGCTGATGTTAGATTAATTTCTTTAGAAAGCTCCCCGATAAACGTTTCTCAGTTTATACATTGTCAATTTATTATGTAAAATTAGTATTTAATTTGATTAATACAATACCTTCGAAGTACCAGCACAGTAGTAGTTTTCACATACAAAAATCAAATGAATTACAAAAATCTATGAATTATTAAGGTAATAATACTATTGTCAGAAGAATCCCTTAAAGAATATGGAAATGTATCTTTAGTTTAGTAGTCGTTTCCATAATCGCATTTATCATCAATTGATCGTTGGGAAATTGGTAAAACTCTTCCACATCTACCACGTGAAATGGGCGGTAATCAAGTGCACAAAGTTCGATGTACATTTGCTTGAATGATTCTTTGACTGATAGGAAGTACTCATGTACCTAATAAGGAATAATGAACTTGAGGTTTTGAGTTACGGAAAGCTTGCAAAGAAGGATATCAATCTTAATCCATGGTCTATCTGGTGACGTACTCACGCGATCTCTGTTCGTGAGACCTATCACGCGATGGGAACATAACTTGATCCCACTACATTGACAGGGACAGTATTGGTTTCGATAACTCTCCTACGAAACAGATTTATTAAAAATCCTCATTTGGAAAATTCTTTTTAATATAGGAGGTCTCTCCCAAAATTAGTAGGAATGAATCGATTAAAAATTATTTTTTCCAATATTGATACATTCGTTCAAAAGTCTTCGAAGTAGCAGCCTTGTGCGCCTAGACGCCACTACCAGCGGGTTTTCCCTGCCTCGTATCGCTTCTGCATGGCGGCGTCCTCAATGCTGCTTAGCTCCTTCTTCACGGCTTGCTGTAACACTTCCACCGAGCTATGGTGACGTGTTGTCAGTAAGAATTTGAAACAGGGAATGGAGAAGAAGCCTGAAGTGAGATGGTCTAAAAAATGTGGATCCTCATTTATCTTGTCGGGAAGTTTTTGGCAGATCCGCGTGCGAGTTTCCTTTTGTTTGTTCGAGAGCACACTTCGCCACCAACTTTGCACACTCCATTCTCATGTCCATGTTTTCGGTCACAAGTCAATGTACATCACTTTAGGGACGCAAATCTCAATAGAAACCATGGAAATACTTAATATGTGATCTCTGTTAAACAAAGTCTTCACACTTGTAAGATTTTCATCACGTTTCGAAGTCGAAGGGCGTCCTGAACGCTCGGCATCTTCAACATCTTGCCTACCCTCCTGAAACAATTTTTTCCACTCAAAAACACCCAATTTTCCCATAGCATTATCAATATGAGTTTCTTTCCCGGTTTTGCCAAATTTGACGGAACTTTTGTTGTGGTAGCGCTGTTCCGATAACCGATTTATGACGGACCGTAACGAGGTCACATTATAGAGATTTTCCAAAAGAACCATCCGCACTCTGCCAACGCTGGGAGCCAACTGTCACCGGCCTCAAGCTTTTCCAAGATTTCCTTCCCTCGAACTTAGCCGGATAAACCTCCACCCTTACGTCTGTTTACCCGGGAAAAAAAGCATATCGTACTACTCTTGGGGCAGAACTTCTACGGAGGAAATGGGATGCCTATGAGGAAGGGAGCTCGTTAATAGCGACAAGGATTAAATGAATTCAGATGTGCCAACCGTATATTGTCAACGTGGAATGAATAAGGCAAGGGTATTTGTTAAATACCTTTGTCTTAGCACTAATGTTCAAGGGTAATATCACAATTCGTATGTCATAACCTCTGTGTCATAATAAAACGTTAATTCATCACATTATGTCAGATCTCGAAAACTTGCGACCTTGCACATCGCCGACTAAATGTTCACAATTTTGACAACTATTATTTTTAAAGATATAAATATAAAACGAAAGGTCAAATCTTAAAAAAAACCTCCTTCGCCAGCGGTATCTATAATAATGCGATGAATTCTTAGGAGAAGGTTCTCTAAAGAGGTTGGTAGCAATTTGTGGTATTTGAAATCTAGTAAAATATTGAACTCGTATTTTGACAGAGCTTATAATTATTTTCACTGCAAGGAATAATTTATGAATAATTAATTATAATGATAATTAGCATAACCGTCATTTCAAAGACGAATTTACCACTTTTTACAATCTGAATTATATTTTAAAGGTTTGTCTGGATTTTTACCTTGACCTATCCATATTTGTTGGAACCTCTAGAGTAAGCAGTTCCAGCATTGAATCTACCGGTTTATAGGATGTAAGTGAATTTAAATACCTCAAAAGCCAGACCAGGGTAATTTATATTTACGAGTGAAATCCAGAAAGAATTCCCGATTTCACTGCATTCTTATCAATCTTTGAGTATTTTGTAACTCAGTAAGATTTTGTAAATAAGAAAACCTTGTCTCATTAATAATGAGACGACAAATTAGATATAAATTACAAAGGGCACCCATAAAGACAAAAGAGAAGACTGTGGTAGTTGAATAGTTGGGAGCTAATACTGATTTAAACATAAATAATGTTTATAATACGGTAATTGTATTTTGGAAAGTAAAACACTTGAGATATAATCGTAAAAAGACTCTAAAAGTGGCTGAATATAAGATGTCAAAGGCTGGCAGGTCAAACCTGAATAAGCTTTAAAATAATTGAGAATCATTTTTTTAAGGTTTTCTTTAAAAACAGAGGGGTGTCCAAAAATAAACGCTTTCGATTAGATTTTTCGGCTCATGATAAATTCCCAATTTTTTTCAAATTTTTTGCACCAAAGTTCAATTAGTTAATCAGTTAATTAACGAAAGCCAATTATCTCCTTTAACTTATCTCTCTTGAGGAAGAATGCTACTTTAGTCTTTAAAAAATCAAGTTTTTTTTGGAAGGATCTAAACCCTTTTCTTAATTAAGATATTATGTTGTCGATGAAAAATCGCAAATTTCAGGAACTAATCTATAAAAATAAATTAACTTCATCATTCTGTTCGGTAATGTAAATTGAGGGTTATTCCCAGTTGGGTCATTTATTAAAAAAAATAGCTTTTCTAAAGTAACCGAAGGTATGTTTTCGGTATTCTAATTCGTCGATCCTTCACGGTAGTTTTTTACGAAATAATAGTGAAAAGTTGGCGAGAGGTAAAGTACATGAATCATTCAATTGTTTCAGGCTAAAGATGCTTTTTAAAACCTATTTTGAAAACTATTCTTTTCACTTCCCGACTCGTGCCTTGCCAAGAATGAATCATTGGATTTGTACCTGAGAATTAAGGAGAAAGACGAAAAAATAATAATCAGAAAGATAATTGACATTACCATGAGGATTTTTACATTTGCTATAGCAAAAAAAAGTTTGAATTATTTGAAGAGATTTGGTTTTAGTAGTTAAATCACAAAATACTCAAAACATGAATTTTACCAAGCGCAAAGTCCATATTTCAAATCTCAACGTTACAAATGCACCCTGCAGCCTCAACTCTTCTGAGTAACTCCCGTTATTCACCATCCACAATTACCTAGACACACAAAAATTATTGAATCGTTTTCAAAGATTACTCGCTGTGATTTAAAATAAAAGAATTCCTTGGGTTAAAAACCTATTGGTTTTGGTTCCTTACATATTCCCCTCCCACGATGGAATCCAGGGTAGTGACGATCGTTGCGCGATGTACCCCTTTTCATCTTCGCAGAGCAGGCTTAAGATAAAAGTGTTCAGTAGGCCATTTTTATGCTGAGGGGAATATGTCGCCTGTTAAGGAGCCGCCTTGACCTCGGTGAGAAGGGAAAATGCAAAATGATAAAACAAAGGGAATGGGGCAAGGAGGAAGAAAAGGGAGAGAAGGGGAGATGAGAGGCGAGCGCAGGAAGACAAGAGGATGAGTGAGTGATGACTGAGGCACCTGTAGGATTTCAACGGGATAGGGATAGTAAATTTTTGTGGGAGGGGGTCCGCTTTCTTTTCGGGAACGAATTTAACTTCATGCGTAACTCAGCGCCTCATAACTCACATAATGAGGATGTGCTTTAAAGGAACTCCACTCACCTTCATGTGAATAAGAGTTGATATTATCTAATGAATGATCAATGGCGATATATTGCACCTCAATCGTATCATGGCTTAGTTTCCCTCTGCTATTTTCAACAAACACGTTAGGCCACGCGTTCGCTTAATGGGTGGCTTCCTGACTTCATCACATATTTTCAAAAGTAGTTACCAGTGTTGGTAGTGAATGACCAACTCATTTTTGAGTAAGAAAAACAATTTTATCCCTTCACTGGGTTATTTACAATTATCGATTCCTCCGAATATTGTCCAGGGATTTTATTTTATCCACAAGTTTACACATTTATTACGTAGGGAAAACTAAGAATGATATATTTAAATATGGAATCCACCATTAAATCATATTATTAAGGAATAAACGAAAAGATTTTGAAATGTATATTTTAAGAACATTCCTCTGCTTGGTTATATCTCTGTCACAATGCCAGGTTTTTATGAAAACATTAAAAATACTATGTATTTAAGACGGAAATCCGTGGAAATAGATATCTAATATAATTAATGTAAATCTTTTTAAATAGAAGTAATATATATTATGATCAATAGTAGGAAGCTTTAGTTATTATTATTTATGTATTTCTTACAATGAAATTATGTACCAATATATTTGCCCATTATGGCTGGCGTACTAATCTCCTTCGCAGTTAGACTACATGGCAAATTAGTCCATTTTCTTTAGAGTTCATCAGGGAAGACCACAACAAACATAGAAAATCAAGACAAGCATTAAAGAATTAATAAAAAACTGAATTAGGGCCATCGGTTGGTAGGCAAGCATAAGCTTTGTCGAATATTGTAATATGAATTCTCAAACGACATGTAGTTGTATTTCTTACAAGATTTAATTGTGTTATAAAAACCAATAATTTGAATTTGCAATTAACAAGTAAAAACCATTATTACCAACTTTTACTCTTTGATAGGTTTTCTTCTTCCAGAAAAAGAACGCTGGTTTCGTTTTTAATTAGTTAATAAAAATTCATAGCAATGATGTAAATGGCGTTTCGAAAACCAATTTATTAAAAAAATTTACTCTGTACAGATAGATGACAAGCAATTTTATTCATTGAAGGTCTTACATTTAACCGCTAGAATGTTGCCGAAGTTAAAACCATAGCAATATCCTATTCTAGCCGAGACAAACAAGGTGTTTCTGTAACTAACTACGACAGCGAACTTATTTTGGACAGACAAACATGAAAACACTATATACAAGCAATACCAAAAGTTTTCCCAGCTCATGAAAACATATCTACAACGTTTCCCCAACGGTGATCTATCACAAATTTTCGCATTTCAATTACCTGTTCGAAGCGTTTGTCGAAAAAAACCCCAAAGGTTATGAATTCGAGCATACTTCGAGGCAATCTGACAATCTGTGATTTCGTGTTCTCAAGTGAGAGGCTTCATTACTGAGCGAAATGATCTCGGAGGAGATCATTCCGACGATGAATAGAAAAAATTCAATCCGTGTATGACGAGCCGGAGCCTTTATACCCCTGGATTGATAAAATCTCGCGTGATATCTTCCTTAATTGTGATGCAAGTATAACGTTGTTAATTCAAACAAAGATGTTTAAATTTTCCTGTAGACTATTACTCTATTATTAGCCATTATGAGCTAGTTTCTGGCTCTAAATGACAAGGGCATGGAAAATGGATTCAATGGAAACTTTTGTGGATCATCAATTCATTTACATGTTTATTTGAACAGTCTCCTATCTTTTGGGAAATTTTGTCAGGCATAACCATAGATACTATTGTGCTACAATTGCAATTATATGCATCTGTTGAAAATACTGTCATAATATTCTGCGAAAGAGAAGTCCTCTCTAAAAGTTCCTTTAGCTATTGTCGCGCGTTTCACTCAACAGATTCCTTTACTGCCCGGGATATCAACAGTAACGTAGGAATAACGTGTAATGGCGCGAAAGTTTGGATAATTTTTCAAGAGCGCTATTTGGTTTATTTTAGTATCGGGGGATATATTTTGTCGATTTCATTGAAAGAAAAATAAAAATAGATGATGGTTGAGCGATCCGGAGAATTCAACTGTCTACCAAGCGATTCTGTTCAATGACTTTGATCCTTGGTACCATTCGATTGTGTTGCCACCCACTCACTCTTTAACATTTTAGGTCTTCATTCGATTTCTCATCTCTTTCCAACCGTTAACTTCAGTTCTCGTCCCATACCATTTGATCTTTCCAAACAATACCATCATCCCCCAACCATTCCCCAGCCTCCCGTCCCATAGAACCTCCCCTTGTGTCAGCGCCCGTCCAATCTCGTTAAAAGTTTCGCCTTCTCCCCGACTGCATTCCTTTCGGCACCCCTCATGTTTTCTTTCCTGTCTCCTTCTATTACGACGCAGACGCAATCGGCTTATCCATAGGCGGTCCTCCTAAGGAGAGTTCTTATAAAACCTAATTACGTCTTATTCATTCAATCTGCCCTTAAATAATAATTTTCCCATTTTCCATTCCTTCTTTTCAGAAAATCTTCGAACTCACGCAATAATTTTTCCTAGCCGTATCTTTGTATCATCACACAAAGGGAAAATTTGAAGATGGCATAAATTAAATGATACGTAATGTAAATAATTACTAATTAAAATAAATACTTGTACCCACCATTCCTTGCACACTCCGTGGCAGTACATAGATTAACACCTAGATGTATCTTCCATCACTCTTTCTACATTTTTTCTCAGAAACCTCCACTTATCGCAGGAGGTTATTTCCGTAATCATTCAGGATTAGTCTGGTAAAATATTATTCGCAAATATACCCAATATATACGAGTAGGGTAAAGTAAGTATATCTCGTTTAGTAAATAATCTCAATATTCTATCTCAACCTGAGATAACAAATGGAATGCGGTGGTTGTGAAAATCAATTCCAGGTCATTGGAGACCAGTGTATCTTTGTATTTTACTACGTTTCAACATTTTCCCCTAGAAAGCCTCAGACAGCCTACTCCTCTTCTTTATGTGAAAACTAACGTTAAAACGCTACCTAGTATGCACTGATGGTACTTTGAAATTACAGCTACGAGCATCGTTCACCGACTCAATGCGTTTTCCGATTCACTCGAGGATAGCTGTTTCGAAAGGCCACTCATGCATGGATGCAAGGCTTCGGGTATATAGATTCACCTCAGCTGCAATATGACCTCAAAAATCTAAACTTTAACCAAATTGTTATTGCAAATGATGTTACGACTCATCAGATATGATGAGCTTCAACACTTTAGGTACCCCTTAAAATGTGACCGAAGACTAAAGTGACTTGGAAAATCGAAATTTATTTTTAACATGCTCTGCTTTGCATTTGCATTGCTTGGATCCATTACTTGTTCAGCTATTTATACATGCCACCTATGGCCTCAATTTTGCCTATAAATAATCCCGCATATCCACTTTGAATTTGATCAAAATAAATATATCATCAATTAAATCATTTTCGAATATTCAAAATATGTAAAAAAAAGAAATTTTTGTAAATCAATAAGAAAGAATTATGTTTTCAGTTACGGATAATTTGAACTTCTAATAAATTACAAGCGTGAAGGAATTAACCTTTAAAAATAACAAGAAATCAAGCAAAGCAATCAACCAAGCTCTCTATTGGTGCAAAAAGGGAGATGTTCATACTTCTTATATAAATCATTCTCGGGTATGGCTCCAGGGTATGACGTAGATGTTGAAAGAGAAATAATGATAAACATTCCATTCATTAACCGACAACAACCGCCAAATGGGTTGAGAAGTCGGCACAGCGAAAAGTGGTCCGAGAAGTTGAGAGAAAAAACGAACGGATGATAGAGGATAGGGGCGAGAAAGAGCGAGGAAGAATGCTATGAGGTGAAGGAAATAAAGAGAGAGAATGTGTTCGGAGGCTGAGCACAGTATGGGGCGATTGAGTGCGAGGGTGAAGTTGGGTGGGTAAAAGAATGTGAACGATACTGCGATGCGAGGGTATGTGAGGGGAAGTGGGAGAAAAGGATGAATGGTGGAGATGGGGCAAAGTGTGGAATGACGAGGAAGGAATTTTTGAGGATGTTAAGGTTGGGGGGTTGGAACAAGTTTTGGAGAAGAGTAGGGGCAATGTAACGCCGATAGCACTCGTCGGGGAAGAAGAGAGTGGGAGATACCGAGAAAGAGAGAGAGAGAGCGTTGGTTGTGAAGGATAAGGGGGATTGACTGGCGACGGGAAGTGGGCGAGCATGATACGATACAGGCTGGATGAACACGGGGAGAGGAGGGATGAGTGGGTGTGTGATTCTCGTCGCCTCTTTCCATCCTTCTCCTTCCCTCTTCAAAATTGAGAGCCCCGGGGTTTCGAGGAAAGAGGGAAGTGGGTGATGAAGCGAGCTTTACAGGAGGTTGGGAATGGAGTAGACAAAAATCGGAAATTCGAAGAGTGAGCTGAGGAAGAGAGGTAGAAAGAGAAATGGACGGATTGGATAACCGGAATGCGATAGATGGAAAGGGAGATGGAGGAAAGAGTGAATTTCGAGGGACCGGACGGCCAGGTCAGATTCCAAGCGTACGCATAGAAGAGATGACCATTATGAAGATGACGCAAAGTATAAAAATTACGAATAACTACTGAAAATACTGATAAAATATTGCCATGTATCTGAAGATATTTATGTACGCATTGCATTCCCTTATAACCGAATGAAAGCTTTAAATCATACCGTTCCGGTTCGGTTTATGACTGACGGTTTCTAAATCCCCAAAGCTTGTTAAATGAGAAGATTAATGCTAAAAAAGTAAAAGGTCATCTCAATTGATATAAAAGTGTTTTGTGAGTGGAATTTTATTTGAATATTAATAAACGATGAGTATAATTCATAATTATATTACTTTTTGGAGGAACGATATGGAATGAAAGACATTTAGTAAAAGTCTTAGGAAATGTCAAAATGTTAAGATCACTATAATAAATAGAGAACTAGTATGTGCAAAACGGACACTACCACAAACAATAAAGTAAAAAGTGAAAAAAATATTAAAATTGTATCTCTCAGTCTCTGGATGAGATATATGAATAATTCGTAAAACATAACCCAGAAAATGTTTTCAAAATCTAAAAGAAATATCAAAATAGATTGAAATTGAAAATTAAACGACTTGGCTTTTCCCCATAGACATTTTTATTTTATTTTTTTGTTCACTATCTAGGTTTCGTCATGGTATAACATAATCAGGTGATATTATACCATAACAAAACCTCGCTACTGAATAAAAAAATAATAAAATCCATGTGGAAAAGCAAAGTTGTTAAATTTTCAATTTCAATATCGAGATTTTCCACCAAGTCAAGCCAGAAACTGTTTTCTTTCTAAAAATGGATGAAACAGAAAAAAAGCCCAACTAGGATGAATAAGTTTCAAAGACCCTATAAAGAAGGATATGAGAAAATTTTTCCATTGAGTCAGTTATTAAACAATAAATATGGAAGAATAAAACATTTGAGTCTTCGACTATTGGATTTTGATATTTACAATGCCTTTTCACCTATCGGTGCGTTTTACTTTACGATTTATCCTTGCTGAAGACGTTTTTTTCTGATCAATACCCTTACCTCCTCACACAAAGAAAAAAGTTCAAGGCCGCGGTAACACAATGAAATGTTTTGCATTTGTATGCACTACGAATGTGAACTGGAAAAGTATTGTCTCCTTATAGTACGAATTCATTTCTATTTTTGTTCAGTATAGAGAATTTTTTGTTTTGATACAATAATCAAACGTTTTTTTCATATTTATAACCATAGTTCATCAAATAGCAAACAATGCAATCTCGAGGACTGCATATTGTTAAAATGGATAGACTTAACGACTGCATGTGTTGCAAAAATTCAGTCATCAACTTTAGCTTTGAAAAAAATATTCTCTGAACAAGTATTCCAAGTTGATAATACCATCAAACAGACTGCCTTTCAACACAGTCATATAAACAGATTATCTGAACATAAAAGTTTGCACCTTTGACTAGCCTAATACGAGTTTCAATTTGATTTTGTATCTACAGCGATTGATGAAAAAATATAGAAGCCCATTTGTTTAAATTGAAAAAAAATATGACAAAAGTAATCTTATTGCATCCAAAACTAAAACCATCATAGTACCATAATAATGAATACAGAATCAAATATCAGCCACTTTTCTCGAATTCAATGAAATATATTTATACCCAGTATAAATGGTATAGGAATATCATTTATACAGGGGTGTATATGAATACACATATACAAATATATGCATAAATATATATGTATTCATACATGTATACATACATACATATATATATGTATAAATACATTCAAACACGAAATACCGCCATTCTATATGGCGAATAAATATTCATTCACATTGAAATAGAGATAAGGAAAATGGTAAAGGAACACATATAAAGGACGAACACAAGAGAGGTGGGGATGGCGGATGTGAGCAGATCACGAATGTAAAAATATCTTCCTCGACCGGGACTTGAACACCGGATCTCTCCACTTGCCGGGCGGATGCTCTAACCACCTGAGCTATCGAGGGAGCGTACTTTCACATTGAAATCTGCGGTCTTATAAAGCGCCAAAGTGCTCCGAATCATTAAACAGAAGATGGCGTTAGGGAGCTGTTACACCCACCAAAGGAGAAATTGACAAACACAAGAGGAGAATGGACAGTACATTAGCAAGCATACAACATCATACAGGATAGGAACGGTGCGTTTCATGGCACGCATAACCAGAAGATGATGATGATATGTGTGTATCTGTATGTATCTGTATGATGATGTGTATGTATCTGTATGTATCTGTATGATGTTGTATGCTTGCTAATGTACTGTCCATTCTCCTCTTGTGTTTGTCAATTTCTCCTTTGGTGGGTGTAACAGCTCCCTAACGCCATCTTCTGTTTAATGATTCGGAGCACTTTGGCGCTTTATAAGACCGTAGATTTCAATGTGAAAGTACGCTCGCTCCCTCGATAGCTCAGGTGGTTAGAGCATCCGCCCGGCAAGTGGAGAGATCCGGTGTTCAAGTCCCGGTCGAGGAAGATATTTTTACATTCGTGATCTGCTCACATCCGCCATCCCCACCTCTCTTGTGTTCGTCCTTTATATGTGTTCCTTTACCATTTTCCTTATCTCTATTTCAATGTGAATGAATATATGTATATATATATGTATATATATACATATATATACATATATATACGTATATATATGTATATATATAGATATATATACAAACATATATGTAATCAAACGAGCTTGCAAGCAAATTTGCCGAGCATCCGCCCGGCAAGTGGAGAGATCCGATGTTCAAGTCCCGGTCGAGGAAAATATTTTTATATTTGTGATCTGCTCAAATCTGCCTTCCCTACCTCTCTTGTGCTTGTGCTTTATGTGTGTTCCTTTCCCATTTCCTTATCTCTATTTCTATTTGAATGAATGTGTATACATATATATATAATTATATATATGTATATATACATATATATAATTATAAAAATGTATATATACATATATATATATATATATATATATATATATATATATATATCATATATTTTCAAATAAGTCAAAACTCCAAATTATGTACAATATTACGATTAATTTGAGCTCTTGTGCTTTGATAAAAATCTCCTCCATTTGGCAGCATGTAGGGTAATAATAATACGCTGCTCATGCTATTGTTTCAAATGCAGTGGATGAATCGTAGACTTAAGTTCCTTTGCAGGCAGATCAATAAATTGATTAATATAACCACTCGATATATCAGTTAGTCAATACCTACCAGCATATAGTATTCTCACCCCTCCTTCTTTCAAACCATTTCTTAAGAGAGGTAAAAATCTTACTCGCAAAAACTTGGACATAATTTACCTCAGGAGACCTTATTTAATATACTCAACTGTTAATGCCTGGCTTGACGACCAGCGGTCGAGGACTCCGTAATTTATTCAGCCAGTATTCAATTTAGACGTATCATTTTTATATGACGTATTATTTCCTCGTTATTGGGTGGATGGGAATCCATGAATGGAATTTATTCCTGCTGCATGTTTACTGTACTTAAGATACGTTTTCATGCGAATGGTGAGTGATAAATTGTGGGAAGTACATATGAATCATTTCCTACGAGTTATTTACATTTTCCTGCTCAATAAATGGAATAGTTCTGATTATTCTCAAAGAGAATTCACATTTATGCTCCGAGTATGAGTATTTAAGGGTATTTTCACCATCGGAAATATTATTTCAACGACTGAGAATATTCTACGATAAATAGATAAAAAATTAGATAAATCCTGCTTGAGTTTAAATTTTCTGTTTAGGAATATAGGAAACGCATTCAAATATTTTCATGTTTGAAGGTGATTACACTGCTATGGCACATTTGTTGCTAGACAAAATATATGAAAATTGGCATTCTATAGATGCCAGATTGTATATTTAATAAATCTACGCAATTCAATAAATATTATTAAATGTAAAATGTAATATTGGCGGAAATGTAGTACACATTGTATTATTTAATGCGAACACCAAATTAATACGGAGAGGCCATATCATCACATCCTCCTGTATAATTAAATTAACAAGAATGAATTTTGCTATCAAAAATATAAGAATCCTTACCTATTAACAGCTTTTTCTACCATCAGGCTGCCTATTATATCATAGAGTATTGAGAAACGAAGAATCGATGCATAAATTAAAGCTGATCGGAATACGAAATTCTTACGTTTTAAAATATCGCTTTAATAATCTAAGTGCTAAATGAAAGAAGAAAATCAGATGAAATCGGAGAGATAATCTAAATTATTGAGAAAAATGTTGACCTTATTCAGAACCAGACAGAGACATGGAAACGCACACGCGAAGTATCGAACCGCGCGTTATCGACCGGAAACTTAAAAGCCAAAAGGCATTCAGGCAGGAAGGAAGGAAGGGGTGTTCACCATATACGCATACATGGAAGGTGACGGGATGGTTGAAACTCGGAACTTCACCCTTTCATTCTCAATATGGTAAGTGGGAGGAAAAGGGTTAGACGTGTGGAGAAGAGGGGGTTGGAAGCGATGTCTGTTATGGGTGGCAGTGAAGTAATGGAGGAAGTGGGAGGTGTGAGTTGGTGGAGAACAGCCTTGAGGAATGACGGAAACTTGTAGCAAAGCCCTTCGGCGTGTAACATACATCCCCTCTTAAAGGGATTGTTTGGACCTTGGGAGTCGAGTGAGATATAGGGTTTGAAGCAGGGAGAGAGGGGAGGGAGACCGAGCGAGACCGAGGTAGAGGAGGAGGAAAACGGTGGGCGGGTTTGAAGAAATTTTTCGGAGCTTTTTACAGAGTCAGCCCTGAGCCGGCCCTGAGAGTGCGGGAGGTGAGGGTGGAGGAGGCGGATGGCTGGAGGTAATGTGTAAAGATCACCTGGCTCACGTTATGAGCTGTTCGTATGCGCCCGGTGTTTTAAAGGTTGTTCCATGACGTCCGCAAGTGGCGGCCATCATGGAATGGTTTCCGTATCCCTCCCACCACTTTGCTCCCCCCTCCCTGTATCTCTCTCTTTCTCATTCTCCCTCGCACCCTCCAGCTAGAACGCATATCCCTCGAATCATAAGTGGCTCACGTCGAGAGAAAGTCGGGAGGTGGGCGGAGAGAGCCGAGAGGCGGCGGTCTGAGTGAACTCGTAGTAGGCAAATAAGTGAGCGCGATCAGGAGTTCGAATTGAAGGCGACTGGGGGTGTCAGGGAATATTGGAAAGGGGTGGGGATATTGGAAAATTGCACCAAGGCGAGGTCAATGAGAGTACTAGGGACGAGTGGAGATGGGACGAGAAATATTTTTTTTGGGACGAGAAATATTTTTTTTTGAAAATGTGGTTTTTCGCATTAGTGGTCCAGGGGGGGGGGTGCGGCGACAGTTTTGGAAAGGGGGGTCTAGATATTAGGTTAAGCAGTGGGAGGATTAAGTTAGATTCGTAAGGAGGGATAATGGATGATGGGGAAGTAATGGAGTACGGAGATTTAACCGTCAGCTCCGAAAGTTATTCGAAATTCAGAGGATGATAATTTCGCCCTCGAAGACCCACACAATAAAATAATGCACGAAATCTTCGATAATGAGTTTTGTATTCTAATTACCTAAGTAATACCGATTTAACAAACTTAAAATTACAAAAAAAAGTATCGATTGATTTTAACTAAAGTAGTTCTTCCTTTAAATCATGAAGATTTTTCTGCTTGATCTGTTAGCGAATGTAATTTAGTAACAATTAAGAAAAATAATGCATTACGTCATCATGGAATGAGGCTGCATTCAGGTAATTTCAATGTTGGGAATGGAAACAAAGGAGTGTTAAACCTCAATGGATATTGAACATTGATTACCATTATATTATTATTACTTCAATTTCAAACATTAGACTGCAGTTATCCATTTTTCTAACCCATAGTAATCATATTAAGCCATGCAACTTTGATATTTTTCAAATCTCCCACTTTTTGATATGTGGGGCTACGATCCTTGGTCATCCCCGTGGGAAATCCACTCTGTCATGGTAAGCCAATACCGTCAGATCTCTTTCAGGTCAGCTTTTTATTTTGGCTTTTTATGTTATCATTGATCACTCCCTATTTTAGCTGCATTAAAATAGCTTTTGAACTTCTTCACTCAGTCCAAATGGGTATACCTGTTAAGGACGTAACCATTTGTCATTCCAGTTCCCGGCAATGTCTTTATTTATTTGTGTTTGTATTAAAATATTTTTTGTATGTGATGTGGATGGTATTAAAAGTTGTATTTAAAAAGAGAATGATGTATGAACGGTATATGAAATTGAAGAGTACGTGATCATGGACGGAGTGCGGCAATGGACGGTGCATAGTATGTTCTCGAATGGTGTAAAACCTAGCCCACGGGTGATGTTAAATGTAATAATGCAGTCGGTAATTCTTTAAGTGTCATTGTATGTAAGGGCATTGTCTGTCTGTCCTTCTTGTGAAGCATGTATGTCCATTTCATTTAAGATATTATCATTATGCATTGTAACGTTATGTAGTATATAAATGTAGATGTCATGAGTGACAGCTGACCAGACTTGACCGTTGCCACCAGGACAATTGCCTAATTGTAATGATAAATTCTTAAATAAATAAAAAATATATTCTACACCAATGTTGACTGCACACAAGTATAATAGTATATACTCTACATGTATGTTCATACTGCCAGGTAAATTTTGTAAATATTTCCACTGCACTCCATATGTCAAGTACTTATATTTCAGTTGTTCTTAATTCTATTTGCTCTTCTGTATGACTTAAGGTCTTCATTTAGATTTCACTATCGCTGCATTAGCCTTCTCCTGATTTAAACAGCAGAATTCTTTTGTTTTGTTGTTTATTTTTTCTGTATTATCTTTGATCATATCGGCCAGGTTTGGAATAGTTTCCTAAATATGTGATTATTTTATAGTTCGTCTAGAACTCATCAGAGGCGCCCCATTAAATTTCAGTATATACAAGTGTTGCGAAACCTAGCGTGGTTGTATCCATCTTCACAATTCACAGCATCCCACTCACTTCTAATCATCTCAACTCACAAACCTCTACGTCCATTAATCCGCATTAAACGTAGTTAAACCAGGAATCATTCCCAGCCGGAGATACATGCCGTAGACTATTTTATGTAGGGTAACGCATTCACTTTGTTCTCTTGAATACTACCAATCGGAAGATCGGATACATATTTTTTGTTCAAATGATTTGATTATAAAAAGCTAATGTAATTTTTTTCTGGTGGCTTTCACATTGTGATAATTCAGTCGACTCTGTGAATTTCATTCTCGCACTTGATGGTGTACCGTTCTTTTTGATCTGCAAAAGGAATACTTTCGGATTAAATCAATGCCTTTTGCCAGTCCGACCTGCAATTAGTTATTATCCCAAGTAGTTTCAAATCAGAAATAAAGAGGTAATTCTTTTTAACCTAAAAAATATTTCAGTCGAATTTAGATTTGGATTGCGTCATCAATTTCGCAGTACTGAAAAAAGTTTCAATGTTCCACTAAGGCCAATAAATAGGAGATTCCAATTGTATGTCGTCCTGAAGTACCTACCACATTACAGGACTTGCGGTTAAACGGCAAACAGGAATAATTAGAGCTGTTTGCCAATGTAAAATTGTCATAAAAATTGTAAATATTTTTTTTTTTCACTTTTAAAAAAACTTTAAAAGACCCGACACAAAATATCCGAAAAAGGTGTTTGATCACATAGCATACTTTCGGGTGTTGATGATTAGTCAACATATTCATTATAACAAGCTCAAAGGCATGCTTTATAAACAATTGCTAAAACAGTCAACCATTGGAAATACTGACTGCTGTAAACGGCGTAAATTCGTGAAAGTTTGATGGTAACTTATTGTGAGCTTAACAAGAATAATCACTTATTATCGAAATACTTACTTTTTGCGCTGACATATTACCTTGAAAAGAATAATTATTTTGCAATATTTCCCACAGAAGAGAGATTTAAAGAACGATTGAAAGTGCTTGTTTCTATAATTATTTTACGAGTATTTCACGCCGAAGAGTATTGCAAAAGAGATGTGGACAGGAAAGGAAAGGGCTACAAAGCATTAATGTTAATAGAAAAAGAATCGCTTTCCAATTCTAGTTTCTCCCAAAAATTGCACCTTTAAAGTAACCAGGAGAGCATAGAGAAGGCAGGGTCGTTTGAACAAATGACCAAAACACTTTCCCGCCATCGGAGATAGCTTTATAACCATTTAGGATGTACATGGTAAAAGAGTAAAAAGATGTGATGAAAGATGACGTGGGAGGAAAGACCAGAAGAAAAAAATTGGGGGTTCTAATTATAACCACTTGCATATTAGAATCACCGAGACTAAGTACTGTGTTGTCAATTATAGCATCAAAATCCTAGTCACTGTATTCATTGCATGATTGTAGCTAATGTATTCTTCAATTAGAATATTAATTTTATTTTTTAACTTATCTAATACTGTATATTTTAAAGGATAATGTATTCAGATAATGTATTCCGAAATTCAACTCTGTAATAATATTACACATTAACAGTAAAGTATTAAAAAAATAACTTAAGTCTAAAATACCATACTTTCAGAGCTTAAAGTACTAGTCCTTCCGACTTATCAACCACGTGCGAATTCTGTCGGAAGCGTATTCTAAGAATAATATCTTGAATGCCTTGCTAACTAATGGCGTACTTATTATATAATGTGCTATGATGGTGATTAATTAATGGCTAGTTATGGTGCATTATACACCAAGTGGAATAGGAATAACTAAATAACTAAATAACAACAATATTTTTTTAATGTTTTGAAAAGTTATGCCAGCCGAGTTTTAAATGTATTTGATTTTACTCAGAAGAGAAATCCATTGGCTTCGGAACGACCAAATCCCGAGTCACTAACAATCCATCTCCTATAATAAAAGGAAACACTTAAACTGAACAAACAAGATTATTTAAATGAAATGTACAGTTATGTGGATGAATTTTGGACACTTTTTAACTCAGTATGCATCGTCAAGTATGCATATTCTAATTTTTTCTTAAATATTCTTGTACATATAATCCTGCGTGAGAGTTAATGTATGTGAAAAATGTTACGGACAGGATAAAATAGTGCTACATGATGTTCATTCTGTCAATAGCTACATGATCACTCATTTTAAGACAATAGTTGTAATTTAGTCACTTATTTCAGTAATGGTAATCATTAATATGGTAAGCGTTGGACAGGAAAAATGGTAGAATATTTTTAGTCCCTAATACTATACAATAAATTAAGATTGATATGACCACACTTTAAGCAACAATAATGGTTCCGTTTCAAAGCCGTTTCTTCTGGCATTGTCTTCTTTTTAAGTCACGCTATAAACATAACAAATTAGACTAGCATAATTAATTTTTTTGGTCATCGGTTTCCTTTATATTGTTGGTATTGTATCATTGTGGTTGTATTTCATGGTTGTGGTTGATAATGTAAAACACTAATGAGGTATCTCTAAGGATCAAAGTGGAATTAAAAGCATAAAAAGTACCATACAAAGGAGAAAGAGAAATTCAAAATGCGGCAAAAAGGGTGTTGAGCTTATTACGCAGAAAGGCACGGGAGGGTTCTTCCCGAAAGAGTCGTAGGAATGCTTATCGTTCTGATGGAAAACGGTAGACTTTCTGGAGTATCCAATGAAAGTGCAGTGTGACGTATTGGGGAAAGTGTAAGGAGGGTTGCGGGTAGCACGGGGGAGGAATTGGAGAAGCAAGGCGCAGGATGGTCGGATGAGACCGAGGAAGGGAGGGATAGAACTAGTAATATCGAATAAGTGGTGGTGGGATGGCTTTGGCAATTGAAGAGGCAGATATTCTTACGTTAAAGGAGAGCAAGCAAGCCCAAGTGTTCTAACCCTTTAAATGGGAAATTTTTAGAAGGATGACACTTCATGTGCTTTTCTCCTTCCTTGATTCTCTAAAAAAAACGGGACCTCTATAAATCAATTTCCAACAACTTAACATCTTTTCGAGTTCATTTTAGCGAAAATGTTTCGAGTGGGCACCATTAAAAAGTCGTCCAAACTCTTGGCTCCCAACTCGTTAAAAAGTTCACTTGTACTCCCGGAATTATGACAGATGCCCTCCTTCATTTTAATATCGAGCTTTAAAACTTTGCCACGAGGGATTCCTGAGAATATTTTCCTTTCCTTTTCAGACCCGTATGCGTGTTACGAGCTCTTGATCCGTGTGTTCACTTCCATTGAGATACATAAAAGGGTGAAAACTGCCCCGACTCAAAGAAAAAGACGTGCCCAATATCAAACGCCCACTTGAATCATGCTTTCACCAACAAAAAAGGCATAAACTATAGATATCACTAAATAATAATAAATAACTGATTTTATGCTTGCGTTTCTGAAAAAAAACAACAATGAAATTAGCAACATAATCCCTATCCGGAGGATACAATTTAGTTTCTTCGATTACATCAAATTTTTTATACTAATAAAAACTTGTTTTTCCTCTTTGTGTTTATTTTTATCGCATGAGAAATTTCAAAGAAACGATTCCATCGCTATTATATATACCTTAAAGTAAGTAACTTTTCAACATCAGGGGATTTATTATAAAAATAAATTTAATAATGTTGTAGGTGGTATTACTATTCCAGTTACCCAAACAATATATTCAACTGCTTTGCCTCCAATTAACACTCATTCACCCTACGATCCTTCGCAGTTTCACTATACTTCCGCAATTTCACGACTATATCTTTTCAATCTTGTTAGAGCGTACGTGAATCTGCTCTGCTTTCTATTATTAACCATTAGTACTTCGTGTCTATTGATTTCTCTTCAGCTTTCAAATGCTCAAATATTTTTCACTAATACATTTCAATATGTTCTAATAAACAAAAACTGCTCCATAGCTGTATAATAAAAATGGGAATATATATTTGTCACGATTGGAATAATTTTATCATAGACACACGTAAACTGTTATTCATTACAGTCGAAGATTGAACGCTATTTTTCAAACAGTGATCAACGTTTTAAGTTACTAAAATTCGATTTCAGATAAATACTATTTTGAGTGATTTTCATCAAGCAATATGGCTTCAAAAACACTATTTTTAGTATTTGCCTGATTATAAGCTAAGTAAAACCCAGAAATTGATTTTTCGGCCACACATTCACCAAATTAGACTAGGTCTAGGTTAAGGGTTACGTCAACTCGAGCTATGGACTGATTGTAAGCACCATTAATATTGAGTTAATATCCATTATTCCGGGTTACAAGGTCAAGAGAATTCATTCCATCAGGTTGTTTTCCTGATGAAAACCCGAAAGGTGGCTATTTTCCCGTAGGTAGAACAAGCATTCTCTGAAATGTTTTGTAGGTACAATTCGATGTAAACGAGAGCACTAAACGAAGTAAAGCCAGTAACAGAGCTGAAAAAAGAAAACGTTGCTCAAGTGAAGGCCATGTGGAAGCGGTTATGCCTGGGAATCCAGAAATCTTGACGGGGTAAGGGTGGAACGATGGCGCCGGTGTGGTGGACGGGGGTATGAAAGGGAACGGGAAGTTTAGGATAAGGTTGACAAGAGAAGGATTGTCGGAGACAGGGTCAGCTGAGTGAGAGGGGAAAGTAAGAAGGGCGTCTAGACAAAGACGAGGGAGGCGAAATCATAGACAAACAGAATAAAAAAAAGATATGGAGAGGGGAACGTAACAGGGGTGAGGTGACAGTGAGAAAGTGATATTAGATACTTTTTTAAATGAGTAAAATGTTGGTTAAAAATGATATTCCACCTTTTCACTGTTAGAATGAGTTTTTAAGTACTTAGAATTAATTAAAAAGAATTTTTGCTCGAATAGGCGTCTTATAGGCAGCGGAAGACACGTAAGTGCATAATAGTCTAACAATATTAATTATGGCTATAAAAAATAAAGGGAGAGATGAATAATGTATAACCGTAATGCGTTCGTGTAGTACCTTCAATAAGAAACGTTGCCAACATATTCTCCCATTCAAAAATACTTATGGTTTATTTATTCACCCAAAGAAAAAAATTCCTTAATTTTTACTTATGTGCATATTTATCTTCACACTGCTACCGTAAAAAAAAACGAAAAGTATACAAATAAAAAAATTTTCTAGCGTTGAATGCGGGTAAAAATTTGTAACAATCCGTGAAGTATTGGCATACAATATTTTCTAATATGTAAACAGGTGGAAAGAAAAATGAAGAAGCTTAAGTATAGTTTTTCCGTTTTGCGACGCAATGTTAAATAATATTTTGGTTTCTATAATAGTAAAAGAGGACCCTCTCTGTCTTTCTCGCCAAAACTTGCAGAGCTTAACTAGAGAACAAAAAAATGGAAATTATTCCGTCAAAAAACGACTATTCTCATTAGAGAATGAGAGGTCCATTTCAAGAAAAACACGTCCACAGATTACAAAACGGATGACTGAAAATTTTAATAGAGGAATATCCTCTGAAAAGGTTGAGTTCTAGTTGCTGAACTCGTACTGAGTGCATGCAACCCAGAAATTAAATGAGCTTTTGAATTTTTATCATGGAATCCTAAAATGGTACGTTTACTTCCTAGATGGTGAAATACAAAAGTACATTCTTATTCTTCAAACAAACCTTCCTATAAAGGGGACTGTTACGGCATAAAATAAGGGGGGTGTATAGTGAGATAGTTAACTAACTATCGGCAGAGTATCACATATATCCATTAAGGTGAAATAAAGGAACGCAAGTCATTTAGTTTTACATTCAGCTCAGATTGGTGTCATTATCGCAAAATGACCCAGGCTCTTTCTTCGTGAGCTTTCAAGATATTTACCGCAAATTTTCTAAATTGGCGCTCGAAAAACGTGGGTAAAAATGCCCACCCATGAATATCAACACCGAAGTTGAGAGAGACCTTGGGCCATCAATAATTATCGGCCCGCAGCCGAAGGCTCAATTCTTATGGAGCCAATTTCCACTTGGGACTCTTTGTTCCAAGCGGAAAAAAATTTCCTCCCTCACCCATTTCAGCAAGTTTCGCCTCTCACTCCCTTCCCTTCTTTTCCCAATTTCTCTCCCTCCCTCTCTCCCTGGCGAGGGGGATAATTGAATAAATTCATTGCCCCGGTTACTGACTTTTCCGACACTCTCCTCAGAAATGAAAAAGAGGTACTCTCCTCTTTTCCCCCTGATAAAAAGTTAAGCTTAAGGAGGTTTATGGCCGAAATGCGGGGTGGAGACGGGGCGCGAAAAAAAAGGATGGAGTGTGATGAAGGGGAAGAGGGGAGGGAGTGAATGCGCGGGTAGCATTCGGTTTGTATATGAGTAGGGAGAAAGAGAGAGAGGGGGAGAAGGTCGAAAATGGAGGGAGAAGTATGAGAGGGAGGGAGGAATGAGAAGGTGGTCCGTGTTTGGGGAACGGCGCGAGAAAGCGGACGGCGGCTACATAAATTTATCGGCAAAAGTCTCCTCCACCGACATCGGGTCCGCACACTCGCGGTGACCCAGTCTGCGCAGACCTCATCCGCTCTCCTCCCCATCATCCGACCACCTACCACCCCCGTGTCCCCGCCGCCCCGTCCCATCGTTTGCCCTCCAACCCTCTCCTCCTACGACCCGTCACTTCCGTTCCACCCCCGCCCCCCTAATCCCGCTCCCTGGCTTGCCCAACCGTCGAGCCCACCACCACCACCGAAGGGTCACCCAAACGAACCCTCCCTGCTTCATCTGCCCACAGCGAGAGCGCATCACCCGCTCACCCTTCAATTTTCTCCCTTTCGATACCCTAATTCCGTCCACCCGTCAACCCTGTCATATATATATATATATATATATATATATATATATATATATATATATATATATATATATATATATATATATATATATATCTCCCACTCTCATTCTGCTCCCTTTTTTTCCTTCCTTATCTTAATATTCCTCCCGCCAGATGGCTCATTTTCTTTATTTGTCGACATGGCATTGGGGGATGGGGGGGGTGGAAATTCAATTGCGGATGCACGAAGCGGCAACGCAAGTTTTATTGTAATTCGTCCAGAACCGAATAGAAGTAGTCCTGAATCAGAATTTAACTATTCGAATGATGTAAGAGTCGCTCATTCTAAATGATATCGTTCCAAAAGTCTGGTATTCTATGTTTAACACAGTGGTCCTGTATAATGGCACGCGTGCAATTTTGTAACTAGATTTTAGCCTTATTACAAATATTGTTTGCTTAATAATTGGGTATTTCGGATCAGTGGATGGACATTGTAATTTATTTAAGAAGTCCATATATTTTTTTTAGCAGTAACTACATACGTTAGTTTAGAATTTAAGTTATGTTGAACATGTAAACTTTATATACACAAAAAGAGGATGTAAGATACCGTTACTTTTGAAGTCAACTTTTCTACTGTAATTTCTTACTATTGAGGTAATTTTGTCGGTTTCTGTTAATAGAATCATTTTCCTCAAGAAATCCGTTGTAGTCTGTAATAAAGTTTCCATCTTTTTTTTCCCCTTGCATATGCCTCCTTCCACCCCTGTCCTCCTCAACTCCCCCTTGTCCCTCGCAGCGTGGCCGACAACGGTTTCACCCCTCAGCGGGAGCCCTTCTTGATAGCGGCAACAGAAAAATAATGGCGAAAAGAGGGGAAAAGGAAATGACGATCAATATTGGCGTGGTGAGTGGTAGGTGTGGTGTTCCGGCGCACAAACATGGACGTAGGCTTTATTCTATGCATTTCCTTTACACTCCTTTCTCGTACTGTTCGCCGCTAGAAAGTGGGGGGAAATGAGAAACTGGAAGGATATTGTGACGAAGAATTGCCTTTTGACATTTGAAAGGGTAGTTTTTTCCTTCTATGCGCATTATGAAAAAGAGAAGATCTCAGGAGAATGGTGGGAAAACCGCAGGAAGTTCCGTGTTACCTCCCATGTCCCCTGGTTAACAGACTTTCTCTGGCGACCTAATGTGGGTTAAATTGAATTAACCGATGTTAATTTTAAATGTAGAGACCAATTTTTTTAATTAATGCGTAAATATTTACAAAAGCAATTGCTCGAGCAATAAAAAGTACTGAAAAGTGTCGTATTCAACATTAATGCGCAAATTTTTCTTTCTGAAAGTTAGTTTGGCAGAATGAATCACATGAAAATGTGGAAAACATGTAGAGTTGCTAAGTTTTATTTTAACACTATTCTTAATGGAACAATTCCACAAGGTTACACCTGAAACTTTTAATTATATGCAGTTTGTCATGTTAACTAACATTAGGCGGAGAGTTATTCTAGCTACTATGTTAACTCGGTCGCTTGTTCTGTCCAGAGCCGAATACAAATGTTCTTGTTACATTACGACGACATACGGAATCGTGAAAAAACATTTTTATGAAAATAAGGTTGGTTGAGAGGAGTGGATGTGCCTCGAAATGAGTACTTAATTTTCCTAAAATCATCATTTGCAAAATATATATATTTACAAGTTATATGTATATATATGTATATATATATGTATATATATATATATATATATATATATATATATATATATATATATATATATATATATATATATATATATATATATATATTTACAAGTTTCTTTATCACACCTGTCAACGATATGTATTGGTAGTTATTTTTTAAAGAGCATTTGATTAAACTATGGAAAAGAAAATAGGTAAAAGAAAATTAAATAATTACTATTAGTTATGTTTTTGAGTTAAGGCAGATTCAAATAGCTACGGACAGTATAACTATGTGTTCTTTTCCACGTATTCTCAAATAAATAAATACTTAAAATAAATTAATAATACAAAATTATTTACAATCTTATTCATCATGCGTTTACTGAATATACGTGTATGCGGATAAAAACGCTTTATTTTTTAAGGAGCATAGCAGAATTCCTCATTGAGGTTTATCAATATTATTTCAAATATGGCTGATCCGCTTCTTTTACTCGACAACATCCCTTTTCATAAAAAGATAACATTGTTTGTATCGATATTGGCGAATAGAACCAAATTTTAAAATTTGTTAAGAAGTGATGATTCAAGATGTCTGCATGATATAAAAAAAACATGCGCAGCCCTGGAGGATATTAAAAAATCTATAAATAATTGAGTTGGTTTAAATTCCCGTACTGTAACTTTTAAAAGTCAACAGTATTTAGTAGCGGTAACAATTTTATACGTAGTTTTATATAAAACACAGCAAGATATTAGTGTATTTTAAATATGAAAAATGTAAATTATTAAAATGACCACTTTAATGCACTGTAATGACCCTTTTTTACCTCATTATTTCTGATAAAACGGGTTCCTGGTTTACGCAATTCGGTTGTTTGAGGTTTTCTTCAGTTATTGGTCACCTTTAAATCATCACTTTTGTTCTGGAGTCATTACAAAAGGACGAGAATACGTAGCAGCTTACCTTTTTATTAATCAATGGAAAATAAAGCGCTAAATTTTAAAGAAAAATGAATTTTAAAAATCTAGGTTCCATAAGTTATTTAACATAATTTAACCTATCTAAGAAATCAACCCAATGAGCTTTTTCCTTTAAAGTAATTTTCAACATCACAAGGTCAATTTGGCGAGATTTAGGATGAATGCACAGTGGTCATTGCGAAAATATCAAAATACTTCCAATTATTAGTGATTTAATTAATAAAATGAACGACATGGAAAAACTTCATAAAAATACAACGCTTAAATTAAGAAATGGAGGAACAAGAGTGTTCACATTTCCGAACAGCAAGCATTCACAACGGTATGTGATTGAGAGCATCCATCCATCCATTGCGTACGCAATTCAGTCAGCAACGATGGTATTACGAAGCTGAGCCGTCTGCTCAGATTCCAATATAACCAATGACAGTCAAACCCAGATCTATCACTCACAAAAAAAAGAGAACTATGTGCGAGAATCGAATGACGGCTAAACAACCTGGACATCAGCTGGCATCCGGGGATTCATATCGTATTATTCTAACCCAATTCTTCGTGACGACAAGGGATCGAACCACCGTTGACGACGTGTTCCAAAATAATTTTTATTCATCAAATATAATTAGAGTATTGATGCTTTAATATTTCGTGACGGCTGGTATTGTGTATTTCACAATAAAAGGCGTTATTTTGAAGTGCAGAAAAGCGTTTTCATGAAAAATATGGACGATTTTTCTGACAGGGAAACCTTGAACTGGTAATTAAACGAAATGCGATTCATTTTTATTTTTTGCATGTTTAAATTTGCGAGAAAAATTTCATATTACAAAGGTGGGGAACACATGTATGTCATATTTCATTTTCTTCCCTGTTCCCCTAGAAACCTTCTAAGTAATTGACAAATATCACACATCTTCCCCTCCTATTTAAAGAGTACTCTAAACCTACTTTCTCAAACCAACACACATAAGATCTTTAAATTTATGGAGAAATAAATTTTTCCAACACAAAATGATATTTGAAAATTCCTTAACGTGATTTATCTTTGAAGTTTTATGCGTCATAAGTTTTCGAAATGTGTAATATAGAATTGTATTTTTAAATATGTAATAATTTTAATTGAACTTTCTACGCTAGATCTTAAATTTCTAGGAAAATGCCCAACCTTGCCCACAATAATAACACCTTAACTCAGATTATACAGTCCCAGACGTATACTAATGTTAAAACTAATTTTCCACTCTAAACCTCTTCCATTATACTATAGGAGCATTAATGAAAGGAAAATGTAACCATGAATTACTTGAGGATCGGGATGGTTTGGTGGTTAACGTACAGAATTCCCACCAAAAGGGCCCTGGAGATTTTCAAATATTGGAGACAACAACAATTTTTCATTAGTATCATGATCCCTACTTGAAGAGCTTTGTGGAGAGCACTTTGAGTAAGTACGACGTCCGTCGGATGGGACGTTAACCTGCGGACCCCTTGGCGGATCCCGACGCCGGGTATCTCTTCACCCTTCCTTTGCCAATCATCCCTAATTGCGCAAATGACTATAGCTGTTGGTTGCCTCCCATAAAAACTATTAGAGAGGTTATTAGTGAATTTAACGAAACGTAGTGTACACCGGGACATTACTGGTACATTGTATTAAATCCGTGAAATACCGGCATTCAAAGGGTTCTTTCCGTAGTAATTAAATTTATAAAATATAGCATAAAACTTAGATACAATGGGGAAGTGAGAAAATCGCTGAGACGTAAGGGGATTTCTTAGCGATGTCATGTCAACAGAAAAAATATAAGGAACGATGCCTTTAGTGACAGACGGAATGAGATTATAAGGTATCTAGGGGAGATGCCGAGAAGGAACCTTGAAAAACTTTAAGCGAATTAAAAAAGTAAAAGATTAGTTTAAAATTAAAAAAAATCCAAAAGCATTTCGGTCCTGCTTCAGAGACGTTCAGTGAAATGTCTCCAGTTAGTTCACACAATTAAGACAAAAGAGTGACCATCTTGCTAGTGCAATAATGAGGCACCGCGACAGTCAAAGAGTTTTAGATAAAAAACAAGAAAACTTCCCGAAAGGTTTGATCCTCAGGGACAAATATTTCGCTTTTTGTCCTTGATATATTAGGCTTGGAAGAGAGTAATGTTCCAGAATAGGTGGTTTTTTAGCCTTTAAATAAACATATGACAAGTTATTTCACTGTAAACTACTCACAAACCTAGACACTTATGGTCTAGATAAACATATTCAGAGCTCGACTAAAAACTTTTTGAAATGTCGCGTAGAAAGCGTATGCATAGATGATACTGGCTCTAATACAACAGAAATTACTTCAGGTGCTTCCCAAACCTTTTTCATTAATTCTATGCGACAATGAAATTAACACCGTGGTTAATAGTAAGACGCACTTACTTGAAGCAGTAATTAACGGAGAAATCCGCAGTCCTGATGGCAAAGTAGCTCCAGCAAATAACCTTTTTTAAGTAGGGCATTGTTTGGACACTTGGCAATTATATTTAAACTTTAAGAAATGCGTAGTGATACATTTTTGAATTTAGAGTAGTTGCCTTCCAAACTCCTACTGCATCAAGAATACCGAAGTAGTAAGTGTTCACTCGAGTTAATTCGTGGTTTTACTCTCTCTCTCTCTCTATCTCTCACGACCTCTCCTGGGTGAAACATACTTAAGTAGTATGGAGTATGTGGAAAAACTAGCAAAATATTAGCTTAATACATGAGCATTGAGTAAATGTGACTGACTATAAGATCAAAGAGCAATGTTACCTTTCATTAGGTCTCGTTTACAGCATTATTTTAGCGAAATAGAATCTCAGGAATATCGATTAATTGCAGAATTAGCTCGCGTCCAGCACTGAAGAGCTAAATTTGTAAAATGTTTTATGATAATTTGAGTCTCGTACCAAGGTTAATAGAGGAAATACTACTTGTAGGTTGGGAATCACAACCATAGCGAAGGATATATTACCGGTTAAAAATCCCTTGAATAAATTGGAAGGACCCTTAAGCGATGATGTTGAAAATACATTATTAGGTCCATATTATTACGGTAGGAAGCACCATGTTAACACAAATTAGAGAGATAAAGCGAAGAACAGAAAGATTTCAGATGTAATTCTTCCAACGAACGGCAAGAAATCAGGGAGGAAAAAGTAATTTTTTTTTATTCTGAGTAGCAAAGTATGCTGTCATTACCTCACCTATACTTAGTTATCCTCCTCTTCGTTACTAACAATTCCCCTCGTCGTAGGTAAATCTAACTTAGATGCCGCAGTGCATGTTCCTGTTGTAATTTTTATCTGAGTATTTGGCTCACGTCACAAACATATATTTATAAGTACACAGGAACGTTTGCAGAAGTGAAATTGTGAAATTTCCAATTTTTTTTAGCTAAAGAGGTGTTACTGCGGTAGGGAGGACAAGATAGAAACATTGTAGCATTTATGGAAATAGTTGCTGTGAATGGAGAAGTGTTTGGGAAACAAGTGAGGGAAGGTGGATGAAAAAGAGGGATCATAAGAATTCATGTGATTGTTTTACGGATATTTGGAAGAGTATATTTATCAATATAAAAGTCAGGTCATAGTTTATACAGAATGAGGTGGTAAGAGATAGGAGAATATTATACGAGTAGATGGTTATATTGTGGAAGAGTGTCATTTGGTGAGAATGGAACTGGTTTACATTCAGGACTTTTTGCATGGAGTCGGTTTGCACGGATTAGGGGTTAGCGTAACAGTAAGGGAGTAGCGTTTAATTTTAGGATATGCCTTTAAACGAGAAAACCTGCAAAACGGCGAAAACATGTATTCACAAATAATACAAGAAATAACAATTCAGGAAAAAGTCATTTTAATAACACTGCTTTGTAATATTATTTCATCATCATCTAACATGATAACTTATTCTATCATCATATCAATAAATATCAATATTTTCCTCGAATGATGATAGGATTCCTCGAGATGACGAATGAGTCACTGCCCTTTCATATTTACCATTTGAAATTTCTTTTAAAAGAAGGCGTGTAACGTGAAGGAATTATTACCTTGATTACCAATTTATATTTACATAGGTATTATTATATATGATTTATACATATTATATTTGCATATAATATAGAATAATAATATAATATATACTAAAGAATTAGGTTTTTGCGAATTCATTCAGCCAACAGATGACACTTACTAACATGATAAACATTAGTTCTGTTCAAAATGATAAAATTATAAAAAATTATAAAATTGCTGAAGTTACCGATATGGCATCGATAAAATGCCCCTATATTTTTACAAATAAATAGAATATATTCGCTAAGAATTGAAATAAATGCAAAAAAATGGCATGCAAACTTTTCAATTTTCAAATTGAATTTAACTTTAATAAATATTGTAAAAACTGAGCGAAATGCGCCAGCAATAACTTCAGTATGGACATGGTGGGAAACATTATAGCTTTCGTTCAGATAATGCAAAACAGGATTTCCAAAATCCTGAGGATTAAGAATGAACTGAACTAAAATATCGATTGGATATTTTAGTAATTTTTTCTAATGTAATCCAAGCATTTAATGCCAAAAGCGATTAATGTTGGATATTCTCAGCTACCAGAAAATGATTTGACCAGTTTATCCTCTGTTTATCTTTCAATTAATTAGGAAACTATTTGCGTACCACTCCACAAATTAATCCTATAATCCCATCCAGAGCTTCTGTTGGAGCGTAAATTTGGCTAACGCGTTTCCTATACTAATATTTTGGGACAGTTGAAAATGGTGCCATACGATTTATAAATGTGTTTTTGACATCATTATCAAAATGAAAGGAAACATTAATAGTGGCATATGCTAAAAGACTATAAAGTTAAATGTTCGTGAAATAAGCAAAGCATAACCTTTTTAAGCAAAAATATTGTAGAAAAATTGATTGAATCGATATTATCATTATATATTCTGGTGAAACTGAACTTAAAATTGCAGGAATCGACAACAACCGGATACTGAAAGCATTTTTATAGTATTCTGGCGCTGTAAGTAATGGCTAAAAAGCATTACATATCGTATATTGAGAGCGTACCGGCCTATATCCTGAAAGAAAAATATCCATTTAACAAAAAATAAAAGATTTAGAGGTAATGTGTCGAAACACTTGTGAAAAATCAAGTCAACAGGAATTTTCCAAGTGTAAGCTCAAACTATATCTCTAAAGGCTACAACCAGAATAGCTTCATTTATTTCAGAAATAATCAGGAACAAATCTCATTGAAGTGTTATTTACGAGGTTAAAAATAGCTGTCAAACATTGATAAAGATTGCACTGAGAAACGGTATTCATTACTTATTCAGATATAAGCAGCCACTGGGTGATAAACCATTAATCAGTGATTTCTATACTATTGTAACTGTCTAATTGCATTATTTTACAGCATAACTGTTAAAATATTGTTTGTATGTTATGTGACCGTTGCCACCAGGACAATTGCCTAATTACAACGAATATCATCAAATAAATAAATAATAACATGAAATGTAACATTTCAGGGTAAAATTAAATTAAATAAAATAATTTTAATCCTAGTATGTACTTTCTATTCATAGGTTTCAGGGAGAGAAAATTAAACGTGGTGACGTCAACCCGTGATGACCTACGCATATATTGCTGATGTTCCAAACTAATTTGGCAAACGGGAATTTTTCACCCAGGCCTCGTTAGGAGTTATTTTTCAGCATTTAATCGTTAAGATGAAGTCGAAAATCAAATCTCCGTTTCCCCATCCATCCCAGCTGGACTAGAGTGGAGTGTTGACTCGGCAAACATTACAAAACCCGAGAGTCACACTCTTCCCGTCTTGCCTTTAACCTCACGTGTTTTTCTCCGGATGGAAACTGACTACTCGGGAGAGGTCAAGAATGGAAGAGGGCGTGGGAAGAACGAAAAAGCACAAGGAGTGGGCGCCGACGGTGGTTTTGGCATTTTTCTCGTTCCGTGGAGTGTGGGCCCCAAATTGGATGAGTCGCATTGAGAACGGCGAAGAAAAACGAAGAGGTGCTGAGGAGTCGGGGAGGTAGAAAGAAAGGGGAGTAGTCTATAGAGAGGAAAGGATCGAGTGAGAGAGGTGTGGTATAAGGACAATAGAGAGAGAGAGAGGAGGAGGGGGTGAAAAAAATAGAAAGACGTTTGAAAGAAGTCCCGCTGCGATCAGTGGTGACGTTCTGGAATGAAGACGAGGAGAGGGAATTGAAACTAAGCGAGCCCCTTGGAAGATGGGAGGAAGGAGCAAGATTAAGGATGGACGGCTCTAGGCGGGGGATGAGAAGGAAAACTCCTGGGAATGTGACAAGAAGAGAGGGAAGGAAAGATTAATGGGATTGTGAGGCTAAACTGCCACTGTCATTCTCTTCTCTCTCTCTTTTCCCTCTTCCTATTCCCTCTTCTCTCTCACCCATCCTTGAATACCCCCATCCACGCCATGAAACGGCGGGGAAGAAGGGTGGCTATATAGATACGGGTCACATGGCTCGAGGGGGATGGGAAAGGAGGGGTGGAAACTCGGAGTGACGTTGTGGGATTATAGCAGTGAAACGGATGGGAGATCGAAAGGAGAGAGAGGGCTTTTATAAGTACTTTAGTTTGACGTATCTGGCCGAACATCGAAGCCACATAAGAATCCCGTCTCTGTATTGTAATCGTTCGGGGAATGGTGAATTAGTGGTGGCTTGGAAAACAGCAAGTTTCAACTGAAGACCCTTGAGTGATAGACGCATGTATTTTTTCAAGCGTTCAAAGTCAATGGATTGCACGCTCCCTAGTTTATACAACGGAAGATCTTTCAGCCGAAAAGTTTCCGGACCTTCGACATGAGTATGAGGAATTTTTGAAAATGCAAAAAGAGAAGATGTTTTCGTACCTTCCATGAATTCGACAGTGAATAAGCAAAGGGATATTTGCTAGTAGACCACAATAAACTTGTAAGCACTTACCAAATCTTCAAATACATGGGAAAAAATTGTGAGCCATTTCTTTTATTTCTAATACTTTTTTTGTAAATGAAGTTAACTTTGAAGATATAGTCGTTTGAAAACTAAAAACCTTAGAGATAAGTAAGCTTTCTTTTTAAGCAAAAGGCCTATTGGCGACTATAAACGAATAACAAGAAGCCTCCACGTCAAGTAATATTAGATGTTTCTGAAACAAATGAATATACACGAAAAATGTAAGATGCATAAATACATACCGAAGGAATAAGAAGTATGAAAGGATAGGACAGTATGGAAGGAATTAGTAAAGGAGAGTATATTCTTTTTTAAATTAAATAATATATTCTGGACAATACATATCCCAATAGAGGGCGCGTTGAATAAGTATTCTTCAAATATCAAACATTTTTGTCTGATACACTATAACAAGGCACCAAATGACAAAAATATATGCAATATATGGAATAATGAGATGAAGTAGGTACAATACGTTAATTGAACCTAAGGAAATTAGAAATCCTGGCGTGCCTAGCAACGTGTTGAATAGCAAGGATGTTTTACAATTGATTAGAATTGCAAAAATAAAACACAATATTGTGACTGGACACAAAATTAGGACCAAATACTTGTTATCGTATTTTACTGAATCACAGCAATTACAAAGCACATACTTCCATACAGAAACTTCCATCGTTATCATCATCAATAAAATAAAAACTCGAATCGTCAGGTGTAAAACCTCTTTCTATCTCTTTTTAATGTAATCTTTTTTTATTTCTCCTAAGCTAATTAATTTGATACTTTCCGTAATAAGAACCTCGTAATCATTTGTTCTTTCATTAACCTTTCAATCATTCTACATTTGTTATTCTTTTTTTCCTTCCGTTGCTTTTGCTTTTCTAAATCTCAGGTACGCTAATAAAAAGCTTATGAATTAATGAGAAATTCTTCGGAATTCTCGAAAGACGAAGTCATTTCTTAACTCTCTGTTTATGATGATGAAATTCGATGAATAATAATGAGGATCAATTTAGGTATATTATTTTGCATTAAAAATCATTCTAACGTACATTTACGTGTAAAAAAACTATTATAATTAAAAATGTTTCAATTTATGTCTACCTATAGTGGCATATTCTTTTATCTCCTAATTCGTAATCTAAGTCTTAAACTAATTTAGTAACACTGAATTAATTCGGAAGAACAAAAAGAGAATCATCATTGGTTTCCTTCTTGAATGAATGAATGAAATCGTTTATGACGCATCACAACCATCTGTCCGTACTCTGAATGAGTTGTGAGAAGATCAAATAGCAACGTTATTTTAATTTCAAATTACTGTATGCCGGAAATTGTATACTTTAATTCGAGTTCACGGGTTTCAATGTCCCTTAAGTGCGTTTTCCACCAGGTTAGGGGATGAATGTCCGAGTTTGACCATGTGGTGTGCTATTGAAAATCATTATTATGTCTACGCAACTTGGTTTACATACCTTTGTGAATTTGAGGAAATATTCTTATTATTTGAAACAAAAAATCGGAATAGCAGATCGGAATATTCCCGTAAGAGACGTAGAAGCGCTTAGTATTTTAAAAAGGTAGCAGTGTTAATGGGGTTTACTTTAAATCCGAAGAACATTGTACTGTATGACAGCGGTAATGAACACAGCCTGACCACATTGACTGCCACTTGCTTCAACTTTTTTATTGAAAATAAATTTAGCATTTGATGTAATATGATTCAAATTGAGAAAGATAAATAAAAAAGGATAAGTTAATCACGAAATGTTCACTAAAATTTTAAAATCAGGGCAAAAAATATGCACATATAGACATACAGAAAATTTTCAGAAAAAAAGACGAATATAAAGAAAGGAGAGGGTTAAAATTCTTAGGCCCCCAGAGCCTCATGCTGGCTCATCAGTGGATCTTTTTAGCATCCATCATAATGTATGTAATAATTAAATTATGTTTACATTGAGGCCTAACTTAAGCATGTTTTTCTTATTTGATTCAGTAATTTAAGCTTAATCTAAATGTATTATAAAAGTTTAAGATACACATTTAGGATAACTTGTTTTGTAGATCAAATAATAAAATTATATAGTCAACCAATTTTCGAAACGATGGATGAATAGTTATATCTTATTTCTGGGACCTATATACCTATATTTTCGCAGAAAAAATTGATTTCATTCTCGTGCAAAATCTCAGAAATTCTAGTATTGCAGACCTTAAAAATCTTCTTACAAAATGCAAGCAGGGTGCTACGTGGAACACAGGTAAGTTGGCATTTTTCACTGTGAATTTTGGTTTGTTTTCTTCCTATTTGATATTTACCTGTAAGCATAATTCCCTTTTAGAATTGGATTAGCGTGTGTTCTAAGAAGCTGTACATCTAGCTACATAAAATACCTTTTGCGGCGTACACCATAGCAGAATCATTTTTTCTCCTCAAGGATCATACCCTTCACCATATATCCAACCCTTATTCCACTTCCCATGCTTATTTGCTAAGCGTAAAAAAAGATAGTCCGCAGAAAATGAGCTCAGCCCCAGGAGACATTGTTAGTAAGACCTTGCAAACGATGTCTCCCATTTTCTTTGCTTCCATCATTCTCTTCGTGTCCTTCGTCACTTTCTCTTTATGGCCTCAGAAAAATGACGGTACTCCTTCACAAACTCGATAAATTCGAAGCGTTCTTTCTGTATGTGACACCAATCTACTTCCGCAAAGATTTTCGATGATAGGTACAGGTATGCGTTATAATCTGAATATCTTTGGGCAAAACCTTAACGCCTTTCGCCTCGCAAAAGTTTCTCAATCATTCTGCAAATGTTAACTAGGAAAAAATCTTGGAAGTAAGCCGCAGAAACAGTATTTGGAGATGTGCAGGAGAGATATATTTTTGTTACGTTTTTACACTTAAACTACAGAAATCCTTTGGGGTTAAAATTATAGTGTTGCTCCTAAAAAGAGAGGCTTAAATTTCCTTACAAAAATATGTTTGATACAACTTCTGTATGTTGGTGCTACGAAATTTCCAATTGGATATCCAAAGAGTTACTTCTGTTTCAAAATATTTGTTCGTAATGAGGTATGTAATCGATCCACGCAGGGTATGAGTTTTGGTCAAATCCGCCTGCAAACAGTTCTTTTGAGATATGGATGGACACTTTATAAAACCTTTTTCTGGTATTATCTACACTTTGGATATTAAAAATACAATTAAAGAAAATATTTCAACACGTTTTCTAGATTATTCATCAATAAAAATATCTTTCTCACATTTCATCTTACCTTAAAGAGTAAAATAACAATGATAATGTCGTTCTTTTTGTCGAAATCAGTTTTCCATCAACTAACAGCCGTGAAAATGTTGCATCGTTTTGTTGCATATTTAATAAAAGAATTTAGTAAACATATTAATTTTGCTCATTTATCATTCATGTGAAAAACTAGAAAAATAATTAGAAGAAAATATGAAAAGTCTTACACAATTTATGGCCACGTTTCCTGTGATCTCGATTTTAATTTGAGAAAGTGCGAATAAGGGGAATGTAACAGAAAGCAGTTGCGTAAATTAAGGAAAATATAAATTTAAGTGTCAAATTTTAAAACGTTTTAAATAATATAACTTACATGCATTGACAGTACAATTGGTTCAAAGCTTTATAGTGGAAATCCTGTCAACATTTTCTTCAATCAGAATGTGGTCTAATGGGCTTTTCACGTAAAATTCAACCTAGAATGTGCACTTGCCGCAGTTTTGCCTCTCTAGGACAATTGAATTTCTACGAGTTTTCCATGACGTTAATCTCATGTTGGGTGTATTTCAACGTTAGAGAAACGACAAAGGAATGCTAGGCAATCAACTATTAGAGTGATGTGGTAACTTCTTTTATCTAATTTCGCTACTACATACATCTAAGAAAGGCACCTAATGTACAGGTCCACTGAAAATACCAAAGCAAATCCCTTATTAAATGCTCCTTATGCCATGCAATTTCGTCTTCCACCGCGTTGCGATAGCCGCTGCCCATTTCTTTAGTCTTGTGTTCTGCCTGCCTTATTCCTCCAACCTCAAAGCCATTTCTCTCGGAATGTGTACTTTCCCTCCCTACCCAAACTGCCATCTTTTCGTCTTGGTATGGGTTTTCCCCAGCACAGACGTCGTGTTAACCGCAACTAATATATGTTTACCAATCTCCTTCCTGCGCCCAATTCTCATTCTACTCTTCACCCAATCGGCGATATTACTTCCCACGCAGCCATTCCCGCTTCCTTTGCTTAAGTGGAACCGCAAAATTGCACGCATTCCCGCTCATCAATCCTTTCTCTTCTCAACTCGCTCTTATCCTAGTACACCCTCCCCTTACGCACAAAACCTTCCACTTTCACTGTTGAACAAAAGAAAGACCTCCATAAATTTTACTGCGGAAAGTTGATTTATTAAGCGACTTAAATTATTCTCATAAAAATCCTGCTATTTTGAGATAATACGAATACTAAAACTGATGCTGACGACGATATAGCTAATTTTGCGGAAACACGTCCTATGATAAATGAATTTTTGGTAACTTTATTTTACTCACTTTTGCTGAAAATTATTCAAATTTATTCACATGGGCGTGGTAGTCTAGGAGGAAGAGCACCGAACTGCTGATTGGAGGATCACGGTTAGATTCTGGGTTCTATACCTGAGGACTCTCAGTGCCGCTCCACTGTGTGCTTTTTAGAAACCAGGTTTCCCTGGGATACCCTGATGAGTGAATTTCACAGCCCCTTGGATTAGGTATTACGTGAGATCTACCGTCACCTATAGAACCGAAATCAGGTGATTTCATTTACTCTTCCCATAATTTTATCCAAATTTGCTGTTAACTTCTTTGACTTTCCCAGCTTCTTCCGTTTTTGCAAAATTTCAACTGTAAGGGCTTACGTAACATGAAGAAAAACAATATACTCTAATAAGTTCATGGAAGTTTCGGACAACTAGCTTTCCATGCTGATTACTTTTAAACAGTATTATTAGGTGGGGGATCGATTTTAAGCAACTATTACTAATAAATGACCATTTTTTCTGAATAAAAAATTTTCTACTTATTGATTGGTCATCATGTACGTAATGTTGTAGATTACAGCTTTTGACGTTGGTTTGTTTGGTTTTGGAAAGCCGTAGATGGAAGTAACTAACAGTATCGAGCCGATAGAGGCTCACAGTGTAAGTTCTTTCATTTGAAACGTACCAGAAAAATCCCAGATGTGAAAGTACCCAGAAAAATCTACGGTGAAATGATGGCTATTAATGGACATAATAGCCCGTCATATAGTATGACACATTTTTGAGGTAGAAATGGGATTTTCAAACTGATCACATGCCCTTCACAGGCAATGCAACATGCAGAAGACCATCGCTCATGGACGACGCTGACACAATGAAGAAAAATGAGGATTTTATCCTATTAGACCGAAGAGTAACCGTCCAAATAATCATAAGAAAGACTGATCCTACTTAAGACATTGTGTGGAAAATCATTCACGAAGAACCTCACATGTCAAATGTGTCAGCACTTTGGGTTCATCGACTACGAGCTCTCTTTTAGTAGTTAAGATGGTGGGATCTGCAATAGCGACCATGGCGAGACCGTGAATCAAAATGATTTAGCTTTGACATTTTACCACTTCCGTCATATTCTCCCGATCTCGTCCCACGCAGCCCTTCCTTATTCCGAGATGAAAAAAGATATTGTGGGGTCGGAATTTTCAAAACAGAAATGACGCCATTCAAGAGGTGGAACAATGTTTTTTAAGCAATTTGCTGGGTTCTAAAAGCTTTCCTTTCTTTCCTCCTGAAGGTCTAGAAATCCTGGGAGAAAAAAATAACTTTGGATACTGATTATAAAGAGACTCTTCAAAAAAACAATTAAAAATTAAGTTTCTAAGTGGACTATTTTTCATAATAATGAATAGTTTACGATACCTCGTACAAGATATAGCAACTGCGTCTTTAATTTCATAGTATGATCGTCTTTCTTTTTCAATAATTAAAATTTTTAGATCTTTTCTTACGTTACACTATACTCTTTCCCTAAGAGTTCTCTCTCTCTTAATGATATATAGTAGTCTCATACGCAACCTTAAAGAGGTTAACCTGGTAAAGCTAACAGTTTCAGGCTTAACTTTGTTCAATTTCTTCATGGTGAGGGTAATAAAAAAGAAAAACTTTACAATTCCACACACTTTTAATGCAATACAACCATGGTTTCGATGCTGCGCGTCTTCATCACCTGATCGAAACCATGATCGTATTGAATTAAAAGTGCGTGGAAGTGTAAAGTTTTTCTTTTTTTACTCTCACCAGATTAACCTGGTGGTTACACATCAGGTTAGCTCAGCAGTTTAGTTCTTATTTTCAAGGAATGAATTGACGAAAAATATTCTATTAATATTTTCAAGTAGTACGCATCAACAAAGCCTACAGCCATTAATCCAAATATTGCTGCCACTAAGGTCTTCTATCCAATTTGGAGGTCCTCTAGTTCTCTATGCATCGATCTAAGTTACGATTTTATTTTAAACATTCAAATTGGTGTCTTACGTTGAATTCTTCCTGACCATCTCCAAGTGTATCCCATGAAGTCATCCCTTCATCTATTTAGAGTTCCCATTCTTATTGTTTCTTCTCCAACTCTACGTAGAACCTTTTAGAACGTAACTCATTTAATCCCCCAATTGGATCATGAAATTTCTCCCCTAACAAAACACTAATTACTTCCTACCTTGTATTTTATATGCTTGATATCAAAGAAGACCAATTACAATAAAAAAAGATTCACCAAATGGAAGTAATCAGAGGATCATGTTTTTGCTGTCAATAGACATTCCTTCTCTTTCACCCTTTTGACCTACGATATTAGACTAAATGTACCCCTTTTGCGACTCTTATCTCTGCTAATTTTAGTACTCAATCAACAAAACTATTTCAAATATTTTACTTATACGTTATTCACATTAAGATATCACATTATACCTCTAAATACTGTTCTGCCGGAGACCATAACTTTTATTTTGATATTGTTGGATTTCTAGTTAACTCTTTCATCGCAGTCTTATCAAAGTTATCATTCGAATCTCTTTCACTTTCTGCCACTACAACCGTGCCCTCAGAAAAACGAAAGGTGTTCATCCTTGTCTCACTTTTTTTGTTATACATGAGTGTGTTATACATACGTGTTATAGCCACATTACTGCGGCTGTTCCGGAACTTTCCGACATTAAGTTTCATTAAGTGAAAGAGGAGTCCATTTCTATCACATTTTTCTCCTCATGATTTACGCTCTAGGAGCAAACCGTAGAAATGAGAAAACATTGGCCGCCATTTCGGTACCCATTTAACAAGCACAGTAGTATAGATGCTCAAGAGTAAAATAGCCTATATATATATATATATATATATATATATATATATATATATATATATATATATATATATATGCTGTGAATCGTTCTCCCGGCACATTAGGACACTCCAAAATATGAAAAATTCCATTCAAGCAGATATTACTATACACCTAATTGTTCCAAATGTTCCTTATTCGTGGAAACATGTTCATTTGGATAAAAAAGCCGACATAAAAGAGAAAGATTTTGAGCTCACTAATTCTTTCAATTATTTCCCCTAATTTAAAAAATAATATTATTCTGGGTATAAATATTAAATCCCCAAAAATAGCTTATATTCAATTCTCCAGATTTGAGTAAGCTGATCGATTAATGTCTTCATGTTTGTCAAGCAAGCACTTAGGGCCATGGTTCCATTAAAGCATCCTGGCTGGGGTATGTTTCAGTATTATTCAAAGCCTTCCGTTTCGTCCAATATTGAACAACAACTACGACCATACAACCTAATTCCACTCACTTCTCCTCAGATCTACTTTCATCCTTCCCCAGCCTATCTCCTATAGCCTTCCCACTTATGCCACCCCTCTATCCTTCCCCCTCGCTCCTATCATTTTCAATAGGCTGCGACCCCATTCCTTGGACCGCAGAAGATTTCCAAAATCCAAGCAGACAAAGTCGTATGAATGGGAGCGTTAAAGAAAAGGAATAGCCACCATTGAAAAAAACATGATGCTACTCAATTGACCTTTGTTGTGTCCTTTGAAGGAGCAATGTCAAGGGGGAACTGTATAAAATATGGAGTTAAAACGAACGTTTCTTTATGAAATGGAAAGAAGAACAACTATGGAAATAGTGTTGGGAATAAATGATCACACGTAAGAGAAGCTGGGTAAGAGCTAAGGTGGGTAATGAGATGGTCGAACGTAATAGAAGAGCAAACGATTCAGTGACCAATTCTGGACAGGAATGTAAAGAGTCCCATATTTCACTCAAACTAGTCTCTAAAAAATAGAAATAGGACGGTGAAATTATATTTAAAAGAATCTTGCGACATGAATACAATAAAACAAAATAACAGCTTCTTTTCACTGGAAATAGGAATACAGAACCATGTACATCGAACGGAATCACTTCTGGAACTAGAGCGATGAGAGTATTCCCGTCAATCGAGTAGAGGCCATAGCAAACTTTCTATAAACTTTGACAAATACTAACTTCTACTATACAGTCCATTCTAATCAATAGTGCACCCTTTACTTGACATTATGGAATATACGCCATTCATGGTCGTCACCCAACTTTTGACATTCGCCATAAAAATAAATCTTTCAAAAGTCGTGAATTTGGAAATTTGCAATAGTATATAGCTATAACACCTGTCAAATTATCACTATCATTTTCGTGATAAATACCTGCTAGATAAAGTAAACCTGAGTCTAGTGCAGTCATATTTCCCCATTCCAATAATCTTTCTTTCGCATTCCTTTAGTTTGTTTCACTAAAATCTCTCCTCCCTTTTCTACTGAAATATCGGTTACCTTCAAACATCGTGAGGAGCAATTGCCGAAGTCAGGATTTTTAACAAATCTACTCAAATATTTTCCATACGGGCCTTTTTACTGCAAAGGAATATCATACAATATGGTCCATTCAGTAAGTCACTACAGTGGGGACAGGTGGCCTGGAAATATCAAAATATTTTCGGAAGACTTTCGTTTCTCATTCATTCACCGAACTCGCAATCAAGTACATAATTTTTCATCTAACAAAATGATGGCTAGATACTTTCTAGTTTCTTATTCCAATCCTTCTTTAATCCTGTATGGTATTTCAAGGATGAAAAAATATAATCTACACTACTTTTATGTCTTCGTAAAGTTTTGAGCTTCATAGCCATAAGGGAAAAAGGTTACTGCTATTCCTCAACGATATTTCAGTTATGTTATCGTTTCGTTTTTAAGACTTCGCTTAATATGGGAGTTCCAGTGGCATTTATCACTTACACATAGTGAATGAATTAGACTATTTCACTTAAATTAAATCAACAGTACTCAGTATTGTTAGTGAGAAAAATCTTGTCTACAATATTTCTGTGAAATCCGAAGAGAAAATTTCCCGTTTCACCGAGTGTTATGAGTAACGGATATTTCATCTGCTTTTCCCTGGTCTTCTATCGCTGACCAAATTGCCTAAATCAGCCGATTGAAGAAAAATGAGAGTTTCTAAGAAATGAAAATACTAAAAAAGTAACGGTTGTATTAGAATACGTGTAAAATCCATCGCAACGTCTTGAGTGGCGAGTGTCAGGGCAATAAATATAATAAACAAGATCATAACTCAAATAGAGTATTACTCGCGAGGTGAAAGCGGAGAAGTGTGAAAAAACGACGTTGTTAAGTGTGTGAAAGGACTCTTTCCCATGGAGCATTCGGAACGCATTAATTTCCTTCTGACAGAAAGGGTAACTATCCGACTAAGGGGGAATATATAAAATGGTTGCCTGGTGTTGGATTAAGCTGCTCCAGATGGAGGGAACTGTTGCCTCCCCTTGATAACCTTGAGGGGAATCATACCACGCCGGACTGATTTAGGGCAAGGTGGAGGAGGAGGCGAGGGGGGAAGTGAAGCATGAGTTAGTGGGAGGAGTGAGGGCTAATGAAGAGGAGGTGGGACCTGATCCGAGGACGGAGAACTCGCTCTTCTCGAGAGGACGGCGAGAGATTCGAGGACGAGAACGCTGGGGGCAAAGTAGGTTTGGGATCAAGGGGGTTCGGACAAGTGGATGGATGATTTTCTGTCGATTACGTAGTGGAGCTGGAGTAGATTAATTGATTCACTAGCTCGAATCCAACAGGAAAAGGAAGCAAACTTCTCGATAAAAAGGAGGTGGTTTTAAAAACTAAAAATTTAAACGGAATGATAATTTATTGAAATTGATTTAATGTAGCAGATTTTAGAGCAGAAGATTATATTTTAACGTAGCACAAATAATTTAATTCCTGAAAGTATATATTTTAACTCGAAGCGAGTCAACCACTCAAATACACTCAATGAGATTACACACTCAAGTAAGGGTATAAATGACTCATTGTTACATTTTTTTATATTCCTGTCTTTTATGCAAAAATACATGTGATTTTTATTCATAATTTCCATTAATCTTATAAATGATAATGAATGACAGGTGCCAACTTCTACAGAAAAGGACGTAATATCGTCCTTCTTGAAATATGTGAAATAAATACCACGTGAATTTCCATGAGGAGAGAATTTATTACGGCTTTTCTGACAATTTCTTTGGTTAGGAATTGTATTTATAGCAACGAGAGAGATTTGAAATAGAATAAAAAAGAATTCCGACGAACTTAGCGTATACTTATTCGGATAATCCTTTAATTAGCTTTTTCGGCATTCCACACGAGGAATTCCGTTCATTAATGAGGGAACGCATGATGAAGTGGCATAAGGAAGACAAATCTTTCAGTTTAAATACTGTGGTATATTCAGAAATAAAGTGGCAGGCATAATCAAATTAAATTTAGGGAAAATAGAGCCCCAGAAGAAATTACGGAACTAGCAGGAAAAGATGGCTATATGATGAAAGTAGACACCCGGTTTAAAAAAAATCAGTCAGAAGACTTCAACGAGACAGTGTGCTAAGTAGTATCAAATATGGCGTCATAAGAGCCTCAAAGGTCCTGTTTCCTGACTATAGCTAAAAAATAGTTCTATGACCGAAACTTATGAGAATATCGAGGGGTAAACCACTTAAATAACATTTACTTTCACTGGTATAGGCAATTAATGAATTATTTTTTTCAATGCGTCCTTGAGGGTTTTCTCACATTTCACTCAGAATTACATTTAAAATGCTGCATCGTAAACAAATCATATAAATTTTAAACTAATTGACGAATTTCTGTGACACAAGTTGATTTTAAATATCATGTCCTAAAAAATAAATAAAGCAAACGATAGATTCATTAAAACATCGAATAATTGCGTCCTGCGTCAATAATGTTTAAATAATATTTGAGACTTGAGGTGCAGAGCGAGTGGATCACCAACACGGAACTTTACCAGAAAAAACATCTCCCCAACCTAGCGTATCCCTTCGAACGCACGATTGGCTATAATTTTGACGCTGTTTACTCGCGCAGCTGCGCGAGCGCCCTTCCCCCCTCGTCTCCATCATGTTTACACCTAATTTCGGACGTCAGAGGGTGCGTGCAAGTCCACTGATGATATCTTTGAGGGTCGCATTGCGTGTCAGATTGACGCCGATGACGGCGGAGAGAACGCGATTGCGGCGTCCTTAACACCACTCGCGAACGTCCATGCCACGCCGGGTGAGAGAAAATGATCGAGTATGTCTAAAAGAGGGAGGAGGGAGTGTTTTGATAAGCAAATAGTGTTTTCCTTTCCTCACAAAGAAAAATACCCTCGCGCAAGGGCTCACACCACACAGCGCAGCTCAGTAAACAGTTCAGTGTGAATTATTTCGTGCATACACTTTGCAATCATTTGATAAACCAGGTGACGTACGACACGTACATTGACACAATTGACAACGAACATGTTTTTTCTTCGTTCTTAAACAGATCATCTTATTTGCAGATTTTCATTTACAGAGAATACGGAATTTTGCTCTTTAAATAGATTGTTAAATCAAACAATGAATCCATGACCCGAATTCACTGGATCGAACCTGGATGGCTGAAGTGCAAAAGGGTGGAAAGAACAGGTGAAAAGCTGTCACTGGGTTTAGTGGCAGACGAGATTTGATGTTTAGGCTGAACTCTGATGCGGAAATGCGTGACTGTGCGACATACGTCATACCATCAATGAATTCCAACTCTATTCATTGCATACGATCATAAGTCGAATAAGGATAGATCATGACCGTAGAGGAACGCTTAGCTGACTAAGAGGCGGTGTTTTCACAGATTCATTAGATGCAGTGTAATAAGTCCCTATATGGTAATGAAAGCTTTCTCCGGCCTCAGAGTTGAGGCATTATACATATTGCGATATTACTCATACTTATTTACAACTAAAAATACAATCACTGGCCATGCATTCTTGAGTCGAAAGTCAAAAATATTATGACAAACTTTTCCATAGAAATTAAATGCTATGTAAATTAATTTTGGAGTTTATAAATAATAATTTAGGATTACAACAAGAAACCTTCCTTAACTCATTATTCTTTGATTGACACTCGGTCTCTCTAAGCTAACTGTATTTATTCAGAAGACTTATATTAAAACTTTAATTCTCAATAATTTAAATCGTCAACTATTTGACAGCGTTATATTTCGGAATATTTCTCCATAGTACGTTCTCTCTCAAGAAGGAACACCGTGATTACCAACCCCTGCCACAACTGGAAGCTTGAAACAACAACCCATATTTATTATTATTATTTATAATATTCATACTATTATCATTTATATTGTTAAAATTACTATAATTATCATTATTAACAGATAGTTACCAGTAAACACTATAGTCGGATGTTAGCATTTTAAACAGAAAAATAATTCGTTTGAAAGGCATTTTAGATAACAAATAAAATCGAAACACAAGAAGGTTACAAGCATACATACCAAAACAATAAAGTTATACTTTTAAGTAATTGGAAAATAAACTACCCAGGGATATATGGCTAAAAAAGTAAAATCAATAGGTTTTCTCAACTTCTTCTTGAAAATATGTACATATACAGGTATATACCTGTATTGGCATTTTTCTATTTTTTTCCTATATTTTTAATCCGTCTTCTGTGTTCGAGATTATATTTATGGTCCCTCCTGCCAACATTACATGATTACTTCGCATATGTCTAGCTCAGAACTTTCTCCCGTAAACGCGTTGTATATTACTCTTTAGCGCGCATTTTTTCATTCTCAAGTCTAGCCGGTCACACTCAATATTTACTTATTTTGCATATTTGTCATGCTCCTTCCCCTTTATAATTTCCCGTAAGTTAACTGCTAAAAGCTGTATTTTTTGTTTTCTTGTATTTGTTCTATGTGATTTTGACCCCAAATTGAAGACCCTTATTCATTCAAATCTTCGCTTTGTGAGCGTATTCCTTCATTTCCTGCCTACTTTTCCCCAACGCTCTCATGAATTTTCATATCTCTTTAAATGCCCTTGTTGATGCGCATTATACTTTCCATCTCCTCTGTGAATCCTTGTATAGAGGCACACCCAGGTATATGAATCTTTTTCTTTCTTCTGAATATTTCCCATTATTAAGTAAAAATTTGCACACAACTTTATCAGTTTGGTTTTATTCAAATTTATTCCAATACCACGATTTTTCGCCCGATTTTTCAAAACCTTGAAATTATTTTAATCAAATTAATGCCCACCCATCGAGAACTGGTTAAAATGCTTTGTAGATATTGCAGTTATCTATGGACGCTGAAACTCAGTTCCCTACATTTTTCGCTAAATGTCATTCAGGATGTCGCATTCAATTCTTCTGAAAGTAGTCCTTAGCTGACTCATTTTAGGGTGTACCATATAGAAAAGGGCTCGACTTTAATACCAATCCGTCACAGTATTTAAAGTTTATCCAATAAGATGCACTTGAAACGTTTATTGATGCAGAATCAGTTTTTAAACCTTTTTAATACCGACCGCTAAATCTTTATCGAGAGAAGTAAGCTGAGCTGCACAGTGGTATTTTTTTATGAATCCATGCTGTCTTTTCCATAATAATTTTATCAACCATTTTTCAGTGGTATCTCGATCCCTACTTGAGATGTTTTGAGGAGAGCACTTTGAGTGAGTACGGCGTCTATCGGATGGGACATTAAACCACGGACCCCTTGGCGCTTTTCCATAAGAGTAGGCTGATGCCGACGCAAGGTTTCTCTCCACCCTTCCTTTCCTAACCATTTCTAATGGTGGAAATAACCATAGCTCTCAATCAACTTCCACAAAAAACTAACAAACTAACGAATACCTGTGAAATTTTATGTACGATATTTGAGCAAAATGTGGTGTCTCTTTAAAACCCCTAAAATTTCCTCAAGTAAAAGAACGCATAGATCGTCGGACATCTAGGGATACGGGGGTTTAACTCCCGGTCAAGACAAATGATTATTACACTTTGAAATGATTGCACTGAAAAAGATAAGATTACCACATCGAACCAGCTCCACAAAATTTAAATAACAGTTATATGTTCCATAAATGCAAGAAAAAACTTTATATTAACTTTTTATTAACAATTTCTCTTAAAATAATTAAAATTAATTAATTAATTAATTTAATAATTAATTAAAAATAATTTAAAGCAAACATACATTTGATGTTACTCAAAACCATTCCAATGCATCAAAATAACAATTTTCATTTGTTAAATTTCTGATTAAGGCAATTATGTGAAGTAGTACATCACCTTTAGAATAATTAATTTTCATATAAATACCAGTTATACCAGTTTTCAATATATACCAGTTTGATCGGTTGTCACGTCATTCAACAGCGATTTTTATGGTTTACAGAAACGAAAAGTTGGTATACTCTTCCCTTACAAATATACATTAAAAGTACAGTATAAAAAACCACCCAAGGGGCATTTACAATAAAGAAGCCAATTTACGGATCATGCGTGACAAAGAATAATTTAAATGAATGATCAGTTATCAAAAGGGAAAAAAATATATGATGGTTTTACTTGAAGATCCTTCTACGCGATATTATTGCGATATATGTAGCATCAAAGAAACAGAATCGTTAAATCAGTATTGTTTAGGTGGGCATGGCTATTGATAGTTTGATATTAACTCTAACGTTTATTTGAAAACATCCTGCCAAAAGTTTGTGGTTCATAATTTTGTACCAATTATACACGTATACATAACTTAAAAAGGAAACCAGACGGGGTGCAGGTCAGATGTTAAAGGGAGACATTACGGCGGCGATCTAAAAGTGAGTAGTATTACTCGCTCGGGATCGGCCTTGCATGCCCCTTGACGCCCAGGATACACAGGAATCTGGAGAAGGATTAAGGGAGAGGGAGAAGGCAGTTTGCAGCCCTTGTATGGCTTTGGGCTGACAAGCGGATGACAAGAGTTTACTCTCACGCGGCGCTGTCAAAGGTTCTCGCAAGGAGCGACGTTACTTTTAGAGTATCCTTAGGGTTTAAGACGCTTCCTCTTCGGGGATGACGGTCTTCCGGTGCGTAGCCACCAAGGTGAAGGAGAGAGAGAGAGATAAATAGGAAAAGAAACAAGGAGGAAATACTCCGGAATCGGCCTTATTATGCCCCTACTACTTGAAAAACTATTGATCATGATCTAGAAAAAAATATACGAACATTTTACTATTTTACACATTCTTGAATAATTACAAGTCTCATTAATTTCCAATCATTCCTAGCCTAGTGTATGATTATCCCTTTGGCAATGACAAATTTATAATCTCCCTGTAAACTCTCTTGCAGATTTTTTTATCATTTCGGATAGCGACCATGCTGAGTATTTCATACGGGAAAAGGAATTGTATGATTTTATTTTTTGTAATTAAATTTTCTTTTCACCGACTCATTCCAGATAATTTTCTTTTAAATTAATTCCGGTGCCACTTTTGACAGAACAATGATCAGAAAAATTTTAATATTAGACGAATGGCTCGATAAGAAGACTTAAGTGTCCTCTACTTCACTTTAACCCTTATCAAGAAATAAGAAAGGTAGGAGTCGGCGTCCTGTACAATTTTTTCTCTGCTGCTGAATGTGAAGGTAGTCTTTTTGTAACCTCCCAGCTTTTCTTCGAACAATGTAAAACAATGCAAGGATTTAACCTAAATTAAAACTTAATTAAATAACTTAATTTAAATATTAACTTAATTTAAATATTTAGCCCACTATCACCAAACAAGTAATGGTATGCCATTCAAAAGTAATCCAACAGGAGTTCAAGCAAAATTTTTGTCCTTTAAATGATCAAAATTTCAAGTACCATTCGTTAATTAAATCAAAATAAAACTACTGCAATCTACCCAAACCCATTCCAACCCATACAAGTTAGAGCAGATTAAGAGTTCGTCTCATTACTTCAGCTAACCACTACGGCATTTGAAATTCACGCATTGTAAAAGAGAATATTATAAATTAAAAGGAAATGAATATACTATGTATACGCAATAAAATATTGTAGAATTTCGGAGCTACCTCCTTTCGAAATTAAATAAAAATTCGAAGTCATTGATACGTTATCATAAAACATACAAATACGAATACAAAATCATATCATATTCATAATGCAACCTCATAACAATAAAAAAAACATTCCACAGGTCGTTTTGAATATGCCATTCAGTCAGCCATAAGGTTATGAATCCATTCATATGCACGTTACTCCCGCTTCCAAATCCTCCTTCGGAAAATTGTTCGTGTTTTCGACGGTGACGGACGATTTCGCGGAAAGAAAATGTTCGAACGTCGACTGAGATACGACATCATTGGAGAAGAATGAAGAGAATTTGGATGGGCGAGATTTAGACGGATTCCAAGAAAGAAACCAAGCACAAACACACAAAAACACCTTCCACATTCACAATAAGGTTCACGCGATACAGCGGTCGTGTTCCCTGGGGAATTTAGCAGCCTCACGTTTGACGCAGCCCCGCTCTTCCATGGCCGACTCACCAGACGGGAGCGCCTCCCCTCCCGCGCGACACAATGAACGCCTTTCATTCCTCTCACCGGCTCCCATCTACTTCGGCCGCTGTGTATCCCTTCTTGACAGCGAGCGCCGCAGAGCTTTCCAGCATTTCAAGCTTCCAGCGGGAAGTCGATTTACACATCTTATTTCTTTCCGTGCTGCCGAAAATCCGGTTCGGGGGAAAGGAAGACTTCAAATGATAACTTTTAACGGGAAATGTCTTGTACATGCGAGGGAATTCTGGGAACAGTGATGATCAATAAACTTAATCTCGACAATGAATTGCATGGTAGAAGATGAAATTGTCCTGATACGTTCTCCTTCCCAAGTCTTTCCTTTGCTTCTGCTGGTATCATTATAATATAATCGACGAAAGTAAGCTGCGCGACCTTGTTAACGAAAAGAGACTTTAATACCATATTGAGTTTTTATTAAGTCCATGTTAAGTTTGATGCGTGAATTGTTAGAAATGGAACGCATTAATGTTAAATAGAAATATAATATTCCACTAGTTTACGAATATTTAACTGATAACTTTTCGATGTACTACACCTTCGGGTGCCGAAGTTGATATAAACATTATAAACCTGGTCTGAAATAAATTCGTAAACTAGTGGAATATTTCTACATACTCACAAGAATTAATTGAATACAAGGAAGTGTACCTTTATGAAAGACTACCGCATATAAATAACGAGAAATCGAAGTCAAACTAAAAAATTCCTAATTTCTTTCCTGGCCCAATAATACCAAAATCATTGGAAAAATACCAAAGGAATGGTAATTTCTTTTAATGTTTAAGGAAAAATAAAATTGCATTCAGACGAACATCCGAATGAAATGCTTCTTTCTTCACCCATAGAATCATATGACAAAAATATAGTTTATTATATGATTCTAATGCTTACAATGCAACAATTTCAGAGAGTAAAAATCATTCGCCTTGACCGGGATTCGAACCCGGATCCCTCGATACGGGTTCGAATCCCGTTCAAGGCGAATGATTTTTACTCTCTGAAATTGTTGCATTGTAATGCACACGTAGCGGATGACTCCGTTAAAGTTACTGTTGCGACATCTCCCGCAGTTTCTTTGAAATTCTAATGCTTCATAAGGGAAAATTATTGAAGCGGGAAAAGTACAAATTAATTTTCAATACCGACAGAATATCTCATATCACATTCGAAAGCATGGTCGAAGAATATTGGTAACATCGCATTGCATGTCACACCTCTATATATTGATGGACTGAAAATGAGTTTTTACTAGTGAATATCAAATAATATAAAAGACCATGAGAGGCGGCACAAAATCTCAAATTAATGGAAGAGGAATTGCATACAAAGCCGTAGAATTAAAAAAAAACACTTTCAAGCTAAATGTAATCTGATAAAAAGAGGCTTTTGAAATAAGTTTTTGTTATCCACCAGAAATTTTAAATAAGTGAACAAGCACGCAGATGCATAACATACAAAGACTCAAATAGACACACAGGTATGCATATACATATTGAGGTATTTTCAACCAGATGTATGAATAAACAATTACTTACATATTAACACACCCACCGACGTAGAAACCCCGAAAATCGAAATAAAATAGAACTCACGGAAATATTTTCTGATGCGTGGATAATTTTAAATCAGACTGAAATAATTTAAATACCGCTTCTCTTAGTCTCTGTCTCTGAGTCTGAGTCTCCTTTGAAAGAGTATTTTCAAAACATTAATGCTTTAGTAATAATTACTCAATGTCCTCCAAATATTTTCACCAACAGATATTCATAATGTATTAGGTAAAGCGATAGTCGGCCGTGTATATAAAAATACATTGTGCTATTAAAAATAGTTACATAGATTATCTAACAATTTCCATCGTTAAAGCTTCTATAAATTTCACTAATGAATTGAATTATGGCATGTGGAGTAAATATGTTAGGTTATTAACAGCATGAATAAAGAAAAGTCTTGACAATAAGTTTCTATGAATTCCATGTTGAACTTTTTAAAGCTAAAAAAGAACAGTTAGGTAAGTTTAGAATCGAAAAAATTGATTAGTTTATTTTTCTTAGTTCCAAAATTCCTACATTTGTGCTTATATTTCGATTCATTGGTATAAATTCTGCTTCGCGAAACTACTGGGTTTAATTAATTTGAAATTAAATTATTAATGCCAAAGCAATTAGTGCAAGTATAAAAATGAATTATCGTTAAAATATTAATAATCATTTAAAATATATGTAAGGAGAGAAATCATAAATATACCCGATTCAACGCTATACTGTGTACTGCGCAGCATTTCTGATTTTAAAATCTATTGAAAATGAAAGAGAGAGGGAGGGAATAGTAAAAGGAAGTATTCAATGGAATTTATTAATCCAATAAACAGCAATGGTTAATACAATTTAAACGTCGTCATATACCTGAAGTTTGATACCATTTTCGGAAGTCTTATATATCTAAAGTCTACGTCTCGGAAGTGTTTTTCTCATTTACCTCAATGCATTTTCCATAATGCATCACTTATCCGTATAATTTTTCATTTATGATTTATAAATTGAAAAGAATTGTTCGCGTGCATGTTAGCGTATTTAACTTTAAAAAAAATGGCATTATGTAATAAGGTTTAAGAAAATAGTTCAAGTTCTCAAGTCATAAGTGTTTCAGAAAAATAACTTTTTAGCTTTCTAGCATATTCAATTGGCATTACAAATGTTTGCGAGCTTACCGACACACATTTGGTTCATTGTAACGATATAATTCCTCATTTTCACACTCAAACATCCTTGAACTGAACTCTGTTGATATTGAATCAAGGTGTGGATATTTAATCTAATTTATGGATTACGTTGAATGATATCATGAGTTAAAGTATACGATAAGTATTCATCGTAAGTGAGCTTAAGACAGTTACGACAGCATACAACCCCTTGCCTCCTACCCATGAAAAATAATCTCGACGAAGCGTATTTTAAATATGTTGACTTTAAAGAGCCCCTCAATCAGAAATATTTCTCTTTTACACATTTCCACATATCATACATTTTACTGAGTCGAAGGCACCAACGTTTTCATCACTAATCAACGGAAATTTCATTTGTTATAGCTTCAACCTGTTTTCTATCTCACGTATGGAACTTCGTGAAGATACTTTTCTTAAGGCGGCCTTTGAAATACGAAAAAAATATCGTTTGACTCGTTCAAGAACTAGGTCAAATATTGGAGACAAAATTACTATGAGGAGCATTGTGTACCCATAGTGGCATTAAAAAAAGTCGTCACAAAGAGATCAATGATATTGGGAGACATTTTATGAACTCCATGCCGTAATAAAAAAACTACGAGTCGTTTTACCTATATTTAAAGTGCAACTGTTTGATTATCTTCGCGATCGAGATGAATTTCACTGAGGTAACGTCGAAATAAATTGAAATGTTTTTGAGATGACAGAAATAATAACTTACCATATCTAAAACGTCCATGAGTATTAAAAAATTAAAATATTGGACTCCATGTTTTGATATTTTATACTTGAAATAAAAAAGTAAGAAATCAATCAGTTTAGATAAAATAAAATTTGAATAATCACATACATTTCGTAAAGAGGTTTTCAAAAAATAATGGACATTACAATAAATTCGATAACTTTCTTTAGAAATTACGTGAATACTCAAACACTGGTAATAATTGAAATCTTAATTGACACAAAAGGTGATGTAAACATATCTTCTATTTTTTAGCAATAGTTTCGGAATGGGATTCGTTGTTGGATGATCCTTTTAACGAGAGTATCCGTGGTTGGAAGTTGCTGATGACTCCATATCGGGATATTCCTCGTATGAAATCGCAAGACGTGCAAGTTCAACAAAGCCAAATTCTCTTCAGTGCACATACATACCCCGGCAATGCATCTGCCACTTCTAAATTGTCATGAATTTTATTCGATGGGCTAAAGTTTTATCGTCACATCATTGCAGACAATGCAGTCTGGACAGATTTACATAAAATATTTTACCCTGAACCAATTTTCTTTTACTATCTTTGCATCTCGCATACGGAAATGAAGGCTTCCACGTCATCTTCTTGGGAAATATTATCGATTTGAATGGAAAGATTTTAGCGGGTGATTAAATGCAGTGAAAAATACTATTCTTTCCTGCATGTGTATCCTTGAATAATGCGTAAACAAAATCCCCAGTATTGCACTGTCACCGAAGTTTATAAAAACATTGGTCGGTCCACACGAGTTACCGGTAGTAAGTAACCCCACTGTAAACGAAAGTAAAGCATAATTCTACAATCAATCATTTTTTCCAGAAAAACGTCACACAATGATGCACTATCCTTCCTAATTTAACAAAATATATTCAGCTCAAATGGAATCTGCGCATATTAAATCTATAGATATTTTGAAGACACACAACATTTAAAAACCTTTGTTTTGAAATTTTATTATCACCAATAAACAAAATAAATGAGATGCAGCGTGTAGAGAGAAAACACCATTTTATTCAACGATAATCTAATAATTCACTCACTATTTAATATTTGCACGTCATATAAAAAGAACCAGAGTATCTTCCTCCATAAAACTGTTCACCACAGACAATTCAAATCTTATTTCACATTTCACCACATAATATCTTCATATTTGCGTAGTTTTAATGTAAACAATAGCAAATAATGGAAAATATAGGCGAGGGTGAATTTCCATCATGCAGCATATTGTAACCCTCGAATACTAATCCAACTGATGGAGTAGGATTAATTATGAATTAACGCACAGTTTTTGGAAAGCCTACCTGCCACTCAAATTTTCAAACAACGCATACCGTGGTTTTCACGTGAAACATTTTGTAAAGTGGAGGTGATGATGGATGGATTAATTACTTTTCTAAGTGAAACATTTACTAGCAGGACGAGGAAATTTCAGCATTTAAAACTTTTGCATGTTGAAGATTAAAATAATTATAATTATCATTCGAACCAGCGTGTAAAATCTCATTCCTTAATTAAAAATTGATGCGCAACTGTATAAATTAGTGTAGATATAATAATTCACAAAACTTTGCGTACTTTTACCGCAAATGAAAGCTTTCCAAAAAGGTTGGAATTGTTGAATTTGGAATTAAAGTAACAACAGTATTGAGAGACCCTGATTTTCATTATAACGTTTCGTTGTTCAAAAGTGTTGTCTCGCTCGGATGAAAAAATAATGCAGGGTTGTGAATAGCGATAATTGAGAAGGCTGGACAAAATGAACTGGTCGTAGAGGTAGAGAGAAAATATTTATTAGTGTTTTGTAGAAGACTGCTAAGCATGACATAGCCGCTGAAAGAAAATCGAACAAGTTGGAGAAATCAAATGATGAACAGGAAACATTGAGAGAGGGTTGGATGCTGAAATCTGTGCAGAAAGGAAGAATACACGGTTGATAGAGAAGAAAGAGGAAAGACAGGCATTTTTTGCGTCATGAAAACTTGTGGAAGGAATCAGAAAGTGAAGAAGAAAATAGTCAGGAGGAAGTGATTTTTTTGTGTGGAATGACTTAAGAAACCATTATGGTGTGTATTGGTTCTCAGGATCCATTCAAAACATCCCATTATATGATACAATATCTTAAATAAATGGGGATTATAGCGACGAAGTTTCTATTCATCGGAACGAATAAACGGATCGTAAAGGGAAAAAAATATAGTATTACGAAAAGATCTCTCGTAAAAAGAACTAAGGGGCAGATAGGTTATTTCAAATTAAAAATATATGGCCCACCTAGTGTTTAATAAATATTCAAGGTAATTGCGGAATACCATCTGCAGTATGTTGGATTTTCTGCGTTTTGCAAAATTTATTTCTCATTGCTGTAGAGATTAAATGCCAATTTCAACGTGAATGCTAATGGATGCTGTTATTGATCAACACTACTGAAATAAGGAAACAGTGAATTGAAATTTTGTTGCGATATTTTCAACAAAATTGAACATTTTGTTGAAAATCTCGCCTCATCTCCTTAAAAGCATATATGAACCATGGTTTATTTCCGAATTACATTATTTAATTTCCTTTGTAACCTAAGGATTGCGCGAACGATGGGGCATTGGATAATATGTGTAGGTACAAAAAAAAAGGATTACTTGGCGAAAGCAATGAACACACTCTTAAACGCAAATACCCAAAGGTTAAATGAATGACTGATGTGCGGACACTTTGACAAAGATATTGTGATCAATGCAAACACCAAAAAATTTGGCCTCCAGGCAATTACTATGCTTATCACCTCTTCGAATACGTGAACAAAACCCAGGCATACAGAGGACGATGGAAACGGCTTCCCCAGGGATTTCAGGAAAAACATTCAATGCTATAGTGAAGCGGGAGGAGACTTTCCGTTCAAATCAAAAGAAACAAGTAACTTTCTCCCTCTCTCTTCTAACGTCCTTCCTATTTCAATTCCACCACACTCCTTTACTAAACCATCCATTTGTAAGTACTTCAGCTCCCTTTTATATTTTCCTTCTCTCCAGAGAGTGAAGCTCTCCGCGATGAAAGGATAAACCAGACGCCGTCTCACTTTCTCTCTCTATCATTGTCTATTCCTCGTCCTTCTTTTCCTACAACGACTTAATAGACCCTTCTCCCTTTCCTTCGTACTCTTTCGTCCCTTTTGATAAGCTTTTCATACCACTTCTCATTATCCCCATTTCCCTCCATGTTATCCTTTTCCTTTTGTCATCAGATCCTCCGTTATAATCTCCTATTATTCCTCATCCCCGTGCTCCGTTAGTCGCTCCACTTAGTAACCGCTTATCCGCTATAATTGCGATATATTTCCTCCCGTTTGGGATATTTCTCTGCCTCTTTACCTCCGCTTTCCCACTTTGTATTCTCTCCCCTCTCCCAGCCCCTTCATCCTGCTTACGATTCACTTCCCACACAATGAACCAACTCCCCTTCTCCGTCCCAGTGGGATTCGTTCCGTCTCGCTTCCCAGCTAATCCCTCGGGACTAATACCGCATGGTTCTTCGCAGAATGCGCGTGCAACCGTTGCCGTATAACGGGAATCTTTTGTAAACGGTGTTCATTCCATGCGGAGTTATTATTCACCGTTGTGCAGAATTGTAGTTGACACTGAAAAGAGAGTAAGAATGAATGGATCTCTAGTGTTGAAAAGGATGCAATTTTAACCAAAGATCAACAGGCAGTCACCGTAGCAAAGACGACACACTATTTAAATAGTAAATATATTGTAGGAGGTCAAAGAATTTCACTATTAAAATGTGCCCAAAAATTACGTTTTGTAAGAGTTGAATTCGATCACAGGCAATATGTAAGGCTAATTTAAACTCAGTTGTAGAGCGGATAAAGGAATCTTGAATATTGAGACCACTCGGAAAGTTTCTGTCCGACCAAAAGAGTCACTCGATAACTCATAAAAGCCGAAGGCAAGTCTTCGTAGATGAAATACAGGATGAGCGAGACAAAACTTTTCGTCCTGACAAGAGAGAGAATTTTTTACAAAAGTACAAAATTTGAAGGAAGAATACGCTGGGAAGTTTATGTCCAGCATTGACGACTTGAGGGGCACGGAAGGAAGGAGAAGTTCCTTATAGTTTCGGACAACTTTTTATGACACAAGTATTGCTATCCAAGTGGTTCTCCGATGTCGTCCGGTCGTAGCGCTAGTTTCATTCGCTGTACGAAATAGCAGCATGATGTTCCTGCGTTTTCAACCCATTCTTCTCTTCTTACTGTCACACAAAGCAGGACGGAATGCCTTCGAATGAAGTCCAGTTGAACGGATGAGCATCACTTTTGAAATTTTTAAGGCGTTGTTTAAAGTTTCCTTGAATATTCTTGCGGTACAGTGACCTAGTTTAGAATGTCACAGCTTGAGGGAACCAAGTTCGGCAAACAAAGAATTCTCCAAACATAAAGTTGCCGGAGAAAGAAATGATTAAGGAATGTGACAGCAATAATGTACTGATCACACCTGTTAAATATGATCTCTTCAAATAATATTCTGAGGGCGATAAATGAAATCGGAGTGATTAGTCGCATGATTTAATTTAGTCTAGCGAGAAGGAACTCTATGCGTCTACTCCCTTGCCATGATATACTAAACTCATACTCATACAAGCGTCAAGCGTAATTTCAAATATGCAATACGTTTATTTAGATTTTTTCCTCTCGTTTTCTCTTTTGTCATTCTCGTATCGCCACAGTTTTGTTATGCAGTGCAGTGTCTACAATTAGCTTCTTACACCATTTTTCCGCTTATCTGTCTTTGATAGTTACTAAATAATTTATTTTCTTTTATCTATTAATTTGCCAAGTAACACTTGGCTTATATCTCTCGCGGCTCTTGTTCTACTCCCCCAAAATGAAACGTGCCATAAAGCACGTTAGTATGACAAAGAGAAGTTAGTTGGAGATTTACGCAATGACGCCATCACACCACGGAACTCAATCGAGAGAGAACGCCACAAATTACTTCAAAAAATATGCCTTTTAATACAAGTATGAAATTAGAATGGACTAAACTGAAAAAACGTTATTCCGTGAAGTTTTGTGCGAAACTCGGGAAGACGGCAACTGAGGCCCTCGTTATGATCAAGCAGGCTTATGGGGACACTGCCTTAAGCCGTTCCACAGTATTTGGCGTTCCCACGTCCAAAAAAGGCTCGCATGAGCAAATCAAAACTCAAAACGATGTTGATTGTGTTTTTCGACCGTCATGGAGTGGTTCACAAGGAGTTTGTCCCGCCAGGGGGGACAGTGAATGCGAACTTTTACGTGCAGGTGCTCACCCGCCTCCGAGAACGCGTGAAAAGAGTCCGACCGGCCATCGCAAACTGCTGGGTTCTTCATCATGACAACGTTCCGTGCCATGGCGCGCTCGTCGTCAGACAGCTCCTGGCCAAATTCGGCGTTGCCACATTGCCGCACCCGCCCTATTCTCCCGATCTGGCACCACCGGACTTCTTCTTCTTCCCCCTGATGAAAAGACAGCTCAACGGACGACGTTTTGACTCGATAAAGGCCGTTCAACAGGCTTCGACGAGGGTCATCAACGTCATACCCAAAGTGAGGGTGAAAGAAAGAAAAAAGAAAACTTTGCACTTCCACACACTTTTAATTTCACACGACCATGGTTTCGATGCGGCGCATCATTATCAGGTGAGGTAACCTGATGATGATGCGCCGCATCGAAACCATGGTCGTGTTATATTAAAAGTGTGTGTAGGTGCAAAGTTATCTTTTCTCTTTTTTTCACCCTCACCATGAAGGAATTCCACAAAGTTAGGCCTGAAACTGTTAGCTTTAGCCATCCCCAAAGAAAATTTCCAGCGAGCGTACGGTGAATGGGAGCAACGTTATACTAAGTGTGTAGCAGCTCAAGGAGCATACTTTGAAGATTATTAATTCGATGTAAGTATATCGTCAATAAAATTCTTGTAAAAAAATCAGTCCTACCAGTTCTGGGTGCGACCCTGTATCATATCCACTGTAATCAATCATTTTTCATTGCTCTACTAAGGAAAAAGAGTACCGATTGAACATGTAAATCGTCTTAACATCTCTAAATGGCAGACTGATGACATGACATATATTTAGATACTTAATTCGCTCTTCTTTTTTTGTCTTCATGTTGGTTTATTCCCAAAAATGTTTACGTGAATTCTTCGCTTCAAACCCTGTTAGAAAAGCTAGAATTGTAGGTAGGTGTCCATATTTACATGAAGGTAATCAATAAAATTTACTTAAATGCGTGCATTCGTACTATTAGGAAATTATTTATATTGCCTTTTGAGTAACCATTGATTCAATTGACTGATTAAATAGTAAAGCAGGAAATGAACACCACTTAATTAAAATAAGTGACTCATTTTCCCGTATTAACTTAATTCATACTCTACGGGCATTCACTTTCCCACGCGCATGCGCTTATCGCTCTCCATCGAGCCCACTCGATTTGACTTTCCCATTTCCACCTCCACCCATTCTTTCCTCCCCCTCCTCAATTCACCCCTTCCCTCTCCCTCTTCCGCCTCCGCTCCTCTCTCATGGCTACTCAACGCCAAAAAGCTGAACCAACATTTTGGGGGGAAAACGCTTTCGGGCTTGTTCGACCGGGGCAGTGGGGCACAATATTTGTGCTCCGCGAAAAGATTTATCCAAAAATACGTTTTTCTTTCTCGACCGTCCAAATAAACTCTCAACCTCCTCCGTCGTCTCCTCCATTATCCAACGCAGATCACGCTTCTCAAAACTTGAAAACCCGTGCAGGGATTATGAGAAAGGGAGTGAATTTGTTGTCAGCGTGTGGACAACTAGTGGCAGGGCCATGGAAAATCCAGAGGAGAGGTACATTTGGGCGTCGCTGGAGTAAAAAGCAAGAGTGGCCATTCACCTGGATTGAATAAACTAAGAAAAATAAAGATTTAAGTTCCTGGTGCTTGGAAATTTGGGTTTCGCTTAACGTAGTCAAATCATGCACTTCTTATATTGGGAGAAAGAAATGACGCTTCCCCAAACGCCAGCGCATTTCACTTTACCTCATCGGAATACTTGAGTAAATTTCTTAAAATAGATAGCTAAAAGTGTACTAGAAGACGTAGCATGATATTTCTTAAAGCTGTTGTACAAAAATTAAGAGGAAGTTCTTTTGTAGTTTGATCTTAGTAAAGCATAACTTAAGTTAATGTAGAAAGCATCATACGTATAAGCACCACATGAGAGGCCACTGCGGACTACTATCGCTGTAGCTGAAATTTTCGTCATGATGCATTATGATAAAAGGTTGGCCGTGAAAACTTCATTTGATTCATGCGTCAACATACACCTTGCAATAGAGGAATTCCGTCGATATAACAACATGCCTACTGTCTTACGTTTTGTTGCTTAATATAGACGATTTATTATTTAAATATGGAAGCAGAAATTTGTCATATTTCAATGTATCAACTGAGATGCGTGTTTATGCAAAAAATATTGCGATTCCTAGCCATCGCACCACCTTGTTAAAAGTCATTTAGAAGCTAATTTTGGTGTTTGAGACATTCAATTAGGCATTTCAAACTTCATTATCACAGGAGTATTGATGCAATTAGGGTAAAAGGAATGTCGCATAATATCAACAAAGCTACCAACGCCCAAATCATATCCAGGGGAATATTTGAGGCGACCGTGACAAGCTGACCATCATCTACACGACGACGTCAATAGGATCACTGAAGCATAAATAGGAAATGAGACATAATACATGAAACTCTCAGCAAACATATTCATCATAATCTAATTAACCAACACCAATGTATTAGAAAAAATTATTATTTTAGAATCCAGCTATACGGCATTTTTATTTAGTATTTACTAAATCAATCTACAGTCTACCAGACTACAGTCCCCAAGCAACACAGATTATCTGTAAAAGTTTTCCCCCAAAATAACTAGCAGCATTTACATTCACTTATGTTTCTCCGATGAGTCATAATTTGGGACACATTGATACTACAGAAGGATAACATATAGTACAACGAAATAGTCATTAGAGGCCTTTGTAATAATTGTCGTTCAAATGACATTTGAGAAGAGAAATCCTAACGGAAGAAGCTCAACAAGAAAAAACCCCTAAAAACATTCTTAAATAAGAGAATTGGGATTTAACGGCGCTTCAAAGGAAAAGCTGGGCCATTATTTTCTGCGTTCTAGATTCTGAGATCTTTGTGTTTATGTGGCCTTTTGAGTAAGTTAGGAGATTTTCGGTAATGGGAGTTGCTGGAACTATTTCAAACATCAAGGAAACGTTTCCCATTCGTTTTTGTTTGATTATTTGGTTTGATGCCTACGCCAACTACACGAGAATGTTGAATTTTACTACATTTGACGAGGGTTTCTGAGCAATGTCTTGCTCCAAATAGTGCATGACATTCCTTTGCAAGAAATTTATCTCCCATGGCAAGACACCTTTTAAAGAAATGCTGAATGCTTTACCAAGTACTACATAAAAATAATTGAGTTCAACCAGAAATACTTGTTTATAATGTGAACACTGTTTTGAATATTTTTATTAGTTTTAAAAATAAGCCAAATTTATGAGCAAAATTGTTAGGTTGCTAGTCTTTACTTATGCTGCGAAGAAACCTCTTAAAAGGTTTTAATTCAAGACGATTGAAGAAAGTTTGCTCTTCATAACAAGGTTCCAGGTCTGTTATCAGTGCAGGCTGACGGTTGTTTATTGATATGGTATGATTGCTATGAGAAATTAGAAAATAGCTGTAGATTTTACCCAACATTATTACGCACGGTTTTAGTGCATGTGTGACATCATCTGGTACAAAGTATTCATAAAGTTTTTCTAATTTTTTAAGATGTGATTTCACAATATTGAGTCTGACTCTATTAAATTGGTGTGATTTCCCTACTCATTTTGCATGAAAACTTCTTTTTGCTAAAACTTTATGCTTTACCATAATTACTATATTAATCCTCGGGAAACCTGTGTTCAGTTATCTATGGTACCTTCTAGGGGCTAGAAACCCAAGGTTCACAGGTTCAGACGTAAGCGATGATTCGAGATTTTCACATATAAATTTCCACCGCTTTTTATTGGTTTACGGATACTTCTCGGAAACCACAGATGGCAGAAGAAAGAAAACTGCCTCACCTTCTGCAAATGAGAAAATTTCATAACCCATAAAGCTTAACATAAGCTCTAATCTTACGAATCAAAACAAACTTAGGGTTGGTGATAGGTTTTCGTGATATGACTAGAAGAGTACTCTCCTATTTTCTCATTCTGTTCCGGTATTATTTTTAGAAAGAGTAAGAATGCCAACATACAATTTATTTTAATAACGTAGACAATCGACAAGAATAGGCCTTCTAAGGCTAAGATATTTTTGATTTAAGTTCAGTGATATTGCAATAATTAATAAATAATATCAATAATACAAATAATTAATAAAGGTCCATTTAGTGAAAAATTGTATCCATGGATCGTTTAAGGCAATAAAAATGGTGGAATTATATATTTCAAAAGCAGGATGAATTAAAAAAATTAGGTATACATAAGATATCATTATCAAAGCCTTTTAATAATAAAACCACTTTACTTTTCCACATAAACTTTTTAATTTTTACTACCTAGGTTTCGTTATAACATAACATCATCAGAGACCATCAAAGACCTGATGATGTTATGTTATAACGAAACCTAGGTAGTAAAAATTAAAAAGTTTATGTGGAAAAGTAAAGTGGTTTTATTATTAAAAGTCAGTATGAGATTTTCCACCAAGTACGCCAGAAACTGTTTTAATTATCAAAGCCGTTTAACCCAGTGTGACTTAATTGCGGTAAGAAATTAGTATTTTTTTAACCTAAACATTAATAGGTTAAATCCATAGTGTGTTCAATTTTGCTTAAACAAGAGAGCCTTTATTAGAATAACCTCACTGGAAGACGTCTAAGTGAAGTTCCTTGGGTGAAAGTCTCAACCCTTGCCACGGCTCTAGTGATGCTCCCTCGCATGGTGCTCTTTCCACCCTTTCCTTAATTCCTTATCTATGGCACAGGCAACTATAAATTATGCAACCATCTTTTTGTTTCTTCTTCGCCTATTAGTCGGCTACTATGGGGTATAAAATGTTTCCCTTTTCCCCAAACCGAGTCGTAACCCCTTCCTTTCCCTCTACCATTCGCCAGCCCCTTGCGCAGACACTTCCCTCGCTCCCTCCTCAAAGGATTGCACAGGCTCCAGGGAATGGAGAGGGGGCGAAGGGCGGAGCGGGCTGGTGTTTGGTGGGGTTGGCTGGAAGCGGGGGAGAAGGATGAGGCCTCCGCCCTGCCTCCACGCGGCGGAGACAACCTGTGCCCTGCTATTTTTAGAAGTGCAGACGCCGCTTCACGTTTATATGAGGTTATTTCGGAGGCATTATATCAGAGGTGCCGCGAAAAAGTAGAGAAGGGTGAGAAATTGGAGGGGAAGGGGGAGAGACTTAAACCCTCGGAGAGGAGAGGAATGGAGCAAGGGAGGCGGAAGCGTACAGCGGGGGATGGGAGGATAACGTTTTTGGTAGGGGTGTTGGTTGAGTGGTACGGTGGTTGTGTGAGTGGAGAGAGAGACTGAGGAAGGGCTCCGGAGTGGAGAAGGCTTCAGGGGAGATGCTGCTCTGCCTCCTACGTCGCTGCGATTACTCATTCGACTGCTCATAAAATACGGCGCCTCTGCGTTCTATCTTGTCACTTTTTTCGTTTTTCCTTCTCCACCTTCCGCACTACATATCTTCTTCCTCTTTTCCTCCAACTCATATTCACTCCACCCGGCCCCTCTCGGGGTATCGACTGAAAGTCAATGTGAACATCTGGGTGAGTTCATGTGGTTTTGGGTTAGGCTCCATGTTCAACTCCAGCTAACCGCATGATGTCTTCAAACATATCGAGACGTTGCTTTTACTACTTAGCCTCATTAGCACCCCTATTCCAAAAACTAGATATTTGGCGCAGTGAAGGTGTTAGGAGTGAAACCTCTTTTTCCTCTCGTTCAAATGCAAAAAAAGAAATCTGCGCGTGATCAACTTGAAAAGGATCACCTGTTGTATTAAAAACTCAAAGTTTTACACAAATGTGCATTGGAAGTTTATTGTGTACTCTATGAAAATTAGAATTGAGGAATATAAATGAAAGAAACTCGAGGTCCAATTCGCTTCCTTTCATCTGCCGGTCAAAATATTACTGACCAATTCAGATTTTCAAGTGACGAAAAATGTCTTCCTTTTCCTCTTGGTTTCATTTTCTCATTTATTTAATGAATCCTTTTCAATTTAAATTTCATCACATGTTCATCCCACGCCGAACTATGAATACCATCATGCCACCCGTTAAGCATTATATATGATTCCATACGATGGTTTCATCATATGTGTAAAGCAATTTGTGCGATGGTAAAATCACAGAAATTAACTTTAAGGTGGGTATGATTTGAAGAATGAAGGTTCCCTAACAAATATCCGTTATGTGTGTTAAAGTGTGGTTTATGCGTATAAAGAGACACCCGGTAGAAGTGAAATGAAATGATATTTTCTGAATGTTACAATCTGCATCTGTTGTGGGAATGGTTTTCCTCTAAAGCCCTCTTTAGCAATTCGATTGGAGTTCCTCATCTCCAGTGGAAAACGGATTGTGTAACTTTGGAGGCAGGGGCGAGAAAGACAACGAAAACTGAAAGACAATATCACGATCGTAGGCTATAGGACGTTCCCGGAACAAGCGTGCACTTTTCAGTGGGACAGAATTGAATTCACAGAAGACACAGTCAAAGGCGGGTGTAATAAAACTTGTGTCATGGACGCCTAGACAAATGTTGAAAAAGAACGAGGATATTATGGGAGGAAGGAACCGAAGAGTAGGTGAGCTAAGAGGAAATCGGTTTCCAAACGAAACGGAATTGACGGGGCTGGTGGAAGATGGGGAAAGAATCCTGGGAAAATGAGCTTACCCAATTAACCTTGAAATAATGACGATTGACGTAATATGCTTCTCAACGTTAAGTTAACGAAAAAGGACGTCAGCTCAGAGAGTACAGTAATCAACATCTGATGGAGAAGACTATTCCAACGCTGAGTATTAAAGTATAGCCAAGTGGATGGGGGACGTGGATTGGGAGATAGAAAATTAAAGCTGAGGGATTCAGGGCGCATTTAATGAGCAAAGGAAGTAATGTGTGTGTGCATATATATAATGACCACCACCGACATCACACTCGTAAAGTCAAATATTCAACAAATATTATGACCGACTTAATACGACCACGGAATATATGAAGATTTACCTATCAAATACCAACGGCACACAATGTCCATCATTTAAAATGAGTCTCTTTAATGTTGAGTATACTTTTGACTCAGCACCATTTTTTATGGAACTTAAGAAAGATCAAAAAGCTACATTTATTCTTCTACTTAACTGTGCTCGCCGCCACGCATTTATTCTGACCTGGTGTCACGGCCTACTCAATAAAATAACGGGGGAGTATCATGGGAGGGATAGAGGAAGGCATAGGATGAAAGAGGCCAGGACGGGACATGAAGAGAAGAGAAAAAAAACTGCGGAAGGTTAAGACGGCATCGATCGTCAACAAGAAAGCATCCAGCCTTCTTCCATCGACCATTAATCATCCCACCTCAAGTGCGTGTGGACAGGCAACGACATGTTTTCCCGCGAAAGCACAAGCCCGTGGCTATAAAGCGTGCATAGCTCGGGGAGACAGAATCGTCGACGGTGGGGGAGGGGAGAGAGAGATAAGGAGTAGATGGGGTGAGAGAGATTCCACGTTAAGTCTGGAGTTTCCAAGCTTCTTCTTTCTTCCCCTTCGTCAACGAATTGTGGAACACGATCGGGTCGTTGGAGGGCGCCGTTTCGTCATGGGAACACACCATAGATGGTTGCCCGGGCGGAGGTGATGGCAAAGGGATGGAGTTGGAGCCACAATCGTAAGCTGGGGAGATCCCCGTAGCTAGGCAACCTCCGAGGAATGATCCGGGGGTCAATTAATTTTCGCTGGGGTGGAAAATAGGACGGATTATGAAAAAAATGAGTGAAATGGAAGGGGGTGAGCGATTGAAAAATATACCCTGAAGTGAGGATAAAGAGGGGAGCGGAATAAAGGCGGCAAATAATTGAGCATTCGCTCCTATTCGGAGATTATTATTAACGATAGTAGTCTAGTGGTTTACGCAAGATTTGGGTGGTCATACTGACAATTCACTGCTCCAATTTTAGGCCCGGCCTAAGATGACACAACATGACAAACTTCAGTAAACGATTCTTAAATATTGCTCTTTCCATTTTTCTTTTCCGGTGATAATAAAATTCACAATGATAGGTGAAAATAATGAAATGCATAGTTAAGCTTCAGTATGAAGGGATAAGTATTTTTATTGAGGTCAAATACGTACATAAATATAACTCATTTTGCGTTATTCGATGGCTGATTGAGTGCATTCAAACAACTGGTGAGTGAAGCTTGAAATTTTCAAGTTAATTCAATTTTGTAAAGCCCTCTAGGGGGCGTTTTCAGAAATAAGGTTCGAGAGAATAGATTGGTGGTAAACACATCCCTGGTCAGTAATAAAATGGAAAACATGCTCACTCACCAAGTGTATATTGAGAACTCGAGAAAATAATTTTTGCATCTAAAACTCAATACTCGGGGTGAACCTTTAATTCTTCCAACGTGATTAGTTAATAGTTTCAAGTATTACCCACTGTTATCGACCAATCACCTTCAATTCAGTGTTCAAATCAAAGCGTTCCAACGCATGCATTAAGGATTAAAATTCACATTGTACTTGGTATGCCGGCCCCGGTGGCGGCGGGGTAACGTCCTCGTCTACCAACTGAGAGGTCACGGGTTCGATTCCCGTCTGGGTGGATTTTTCCCCATCCAGGGCTTGGCTGTATGTAATTGTCTTCAATGTAATGTTTGTAATGTAAGGGTTAGGTGGAAGAAGGGACTATTTAGTCTCAACCTCGCCCAATTAAGTCGATAATAAATAAATAAATAATAAATAAATAAAAATAAAATATTATTATGGTATGTACACCAAAAATATTGGTGCACCTAACGAAACCCCCATCGAATCTGAAGAGCTCATTAGTGAAACTTTGTTTTCCAGAAAAGACATTGTCCGAAAATAAAATGCCAAGAAATAAAAACATTCCCGAAATATAAAAATAATACATTTCGGAGAACTATTTTTCTTTTATTTACTGGCATTTTCTTTTCCTCACAAAAACGCTTCTATGTCGCTCATGAGCTCTTTAGGTGAGCCGGCCTTTTCGTTTGTGCGCCAATATTATTTGTGTGGACGTTCTGTTAGAAATAATTTAAAGAATTGGTCTATATTACGCTGTACGCGCATGTATGCGCAACAAGACGGGCTTGCTCTAGGAAACATAAAGGGGCTAAAATACACGTGGATGAAGTAAAGGGTACCATTTGATCGATATTCACGGTTTTATAAATGACTAAACAGTAAAATTATCTGTTAAAAGGTCATATTATAGAATAAGGCATTCATTTCTTTGAAATTATATAAATTTTGTAAAGAAATACAAGGTGACAAGCTGTTTAAATGCAAGTTTTACCGATCGCATAATATTATGTAAAGCATTCAATTTTTAGCTTATCCATGTGTTGCATTTTTCTTTTTTTATTTTTCATCTGGTCCTACATAGATATTTCAGGAAAAAAGGGCTACTTCAGTGCGTCAGAAAACATGAATTGGATAGAATGATGCCTATTAACTTTTATACAACTTCTATGATTTCCTAAGAAGTAAAATTTACTCTCAGTAACACAATTTTGGAACCAGATTGCTAAAATATTTATACAGACGATTCGGAAATAGATGAATGTAGGACAACGCAGAGGTAATTTGAGAGAAAGCATTAAAAATGCGTAAAGAATGTGTATTACGCATAGGAGATGGACAGATTGAAAGGATTCCTAAAGGAAGTGTCCAAATATCCTAGGGAATCATCATGCATGAAGGAAATTACGACATGATAGCTTCAGAAACGAAACCGGGTCAAAGTGTTTTCTTGCTTTACAATGTGTCGCACATTTTAGCCTATTACCCCTACACAACTTATTATTTTTTTAACCTAATTTTTCGGTATAAGCAGCATCTTTTACCCAACGATTTTCAAGTTTAATGAGGAGGAATGCCTCCGTGCTCGCTGATTCGTATTTATGCCACGTAGGAGGTTCCTCAACGTTATGTGAGCAGGCAACTTGCCAAAGCGATTAGGAAGCCACCCTTCTCCTGTCAGAACATTGTTGAAAATACCTCAAAGATACATTTTTTTGTGCTCGTATTTTCCCACGACCAATGGCTGTGATTCATAATGGAATTGACTTTTTCCGCAGTGGTGTCTTTTCCAATGGTATGAATCTGGGAAAGTGGGTGGGAAGAAGACCTGGGAAAAATGAGAGATTAGTAAGAATTAATGAAATCGTATTGGAATAATACAACAAATTGTCAATAATGCTTCACTTTGTACATTTTTCTAAGATGAAGATATCTTCAATAAAATATAACAATGACTGTTCCATATGACGATTCAATTAGTTTTTTAAGCATTTTTAATGCTTTTCGATTTTCACGTTTGGTACTATTTACCAGCAGGTATTCTATTGAGGGAATAATTGACTACATTTTACAAATGCTCAGATTTTAAGCTTTTAAAATATGGCTGGGCGATTATATTACGTTTAAATAATTATAAGTAAACATTGAATGCAGTTTTGATTGTGTTTTTTGGCAGCAGTAGCATGACTCAAATAGGTATTTATTTGGAAATAATATGGTAACTAACTATTCTAATTATTTAATTTTTTCAAAACATGAATGATATCATTTTTAAATGAAATAAAGTATATGATATTTTCTGATGAACTTAGGGTATTTTACTGTAATATCTTTTTTTGCGAGCTCTCTTTGTAAGCTTAAAGCCCTCCGTAATGTTAAAATGAAGAAAAAATTCGTACAAAAAAATATCATGCTATTCCAAAATTCTCTCATAGACGCATTAAAGACTTCTTGATTCGGTGGTGAAACCTTTGAACGGCATCCCGAAGACATAAAAAACAGGATATAGCAACCAATATGAGAAGGATTGTAAGAAAGTCGAGATATGATCCTTAAGAAATTTTGAAGCACAAAAAACATACATGAGAGAGAAGCTTTCCACAGAGCCAATTCAAGCGCTCAAGTTCTCGAGGCAATATTCCAAATCGTGAGGGTTCTTTCCTGTTACCGGCTTTTTTATTCTCTCTGTTCTTCTGCAGCTTTTTTCCCCTTCCCTGCTCCTCTCGACATTTCTCACTTCATCCCTTTACATCTCCCATTCCCTTCTATAACCCTCAACATATACTCCTCTTTATCATTCAATTGTCGTTGAGTCTTTCTCTTCTTCATCCCACTTAAGGTGTTCCTAAGCCTTTGAGTCCTCCTAGATAATGCTCTACGTCTGCCTAAAGGATGATCGTCATTCTCAATCCTGCATTTTATTTTTTCTCCTGCTGGAGTATTAATTTCATGAGCAAAAATAATTTTACTGCAGCAAATTTCAAATTCATTTCGACTGATTAGAATTACAAATACAGATAGACATTGAAGCTCTTTAAAATAAGTGTGACCCTCCAACAAGAATTAGACAAATCTTATATTTTTTCCTTTTAATGCATCATAGTTCTAAGGCTTTCCCTTCCCAGGTATAATTTATTAAAGTAATCTATGTTTTATATTTATGCTTACGTATAACTACTCCTCTTCTATGTCTATTTTTCCAAATAGTTTTTTAATAATCTTCTCCAATTACTATGTACTAGAAAAGTAAATATTTTCATGGCATAGCCGTAGAAACTTAAAAATATGTGCAAGTGCTGTTTTTATTTTTGCCCACTTTAATAGTGATTACGTGCTATATGTTGACGTTTCTTAAAGGATATATATATATATATATATATATATATATATATATATATATATATGTATGTATAAACATGAATAAACACACGTTTTTAATGGGACTATCCCTTGAAACGCTCGTGAGTTTCATGAAAGTTTTGTACAAATATATTTCTTATTTCTTTGAATAACTATCTATATGATTATGGTTACATATGCACGTATCTACAATCTATGAAATTATTAGGAAATTGTGTACCAATAAAACCTCCATTAAATAAATGCTCAAGTTAACAAAGGAAAAGATACTTTAAGCGCGTGAACGAAAATCTGGATATATTTTTAAGATATAATTCAAAATGGTAAGTCTTTCCACCTTTTTTAGCCTTACGAGCCTCGAATATTATTTAGATCAAATATTAGGATATTTATTTGTTATGGTATGTTACTAAGAATTAATTTCTAAAAAAATCTTCAACTTTTTCTTGGAAATGTCTTCATATGAAAATATATATGAGATTAATTAGTTAAATCCCTCTACATCTCGCCATTGATTAATTCAATACAGTTAACATTCTAGGAAACTGGCCACCTAGAAAGAAAATTCGCCCTCATCTTATATAATAGTTAAGCACGGAAGTGGTTGATGAGCACGAAGATTCGGCTCACACCACATCGTGGCGAAAAATGACCAGTGAAGGGTAGGGCAAAGGTGAGTCCAAGAACGCTCACTCGAGAAAGAGAGAGAGCAGGCGCTATAAATCCAGAGATGGTGTTGAAGATACCTTTGGCATGCACGTGTAGGACGGAGTGGGTACCGACGCAAAGAGAAGAGACACTGACCATCCGTCCGCTATCTTGACAACATTTTCCTCCGTTTGAGTTTGCACGCTTAGCGACGCCTCTTGGGGCCTTTTTTGTGCAAAGGAGTTGTCCGAGGAAATTTTGGCGTCTGAATAGAGCGCAAATCAATCTCGGATAAGCGACCAAAATATCTTATCACATTTTCAAGCCTCTATTGTTTTAAGCGACATGAAATAAACAGAAGCATTTGCCCATCTTTTGTAGAATTACGCACCTGCAATTGATAACTGTTAGATTTCAATAATGTTCGGATGCATGGTGATAGCAAAAATTTATTATAGCGAAAAAGAAATCGTCGAAATATCAAACAATTGCTTGAGCAAATTCATGAGAATTCTTGTTATTATTGTTAGAATTCTTGGTATTATCAGAAATGGAGAATACTTAAGGGAAATTTATTCGAAAATAAAACCTTTTGATTTTTTATTTTCTTTGATTCTTTAAAGAAATCAACTGAAATGAGAGAAAAATACGTCCAAAGCCATAGCATATTTTGTGATTCCAAAGAGTAATGAGTGTATAAGCGGAATGAGCAATGTAAGCGGTGAAAATCGTAGGGAATCATAAAAAAAGAAATATATGAGATGGTAGATATTTATGTTCTCTTGGAAGGAAAGTCCTACGAAGTACTCCTCTTAACAGTCGCTTCCCATGATAAGAGTGACAAAAAAGGAATTCGCTGAGAAAAAGAAAGAAAATCTTACACATATCAAATGATCAGTTTTGTGCTTTGCGTGAGTGGAAATCTTGGCGTAGAAATATTGAGAATGAGCGAGCCAAAGATCGAAGATAAGAAAGAGGTGAAAGCAAGAAAGAGTGGTCGATTCATGGGGAGTTTTGAAAACACGCTGAAGAAGCCATGATTTACCTCCCCAGTCACTGAAAAGGGGAATACACGTACATGTAAATAATCTGGCAGTTTTCCGAATGCATGTAGTATATATATATATATAAACGGAGAGCGGAGAGTCCGGATGGGCAGTGCTAGGAAGAGGTGTAAGGCAGGGTTGCCCATTGTCACCGGTGCTGTTCAACGTATATGTAGAGGAAATGATTAAAGAGGCATGGGAAGAACTGGAGGTAGGAATGAAAGTCGGAGGGGAATTCGTAAAATCGGTTAGGTTTGCTGATGACCAAGCTTTAGTTGCTCAGTCAGCAAAGGGGTTGCAAGCATTATTGAGTGAATTGGAGGTTCGGTGCGATAAATATGGGATGAGAATCAATATTAATAAAACAAAGGTTATGAGATTTTCCAGAAAGAAAAAGGCTAAGCTAAATATTAAAATAGGCGGGGAAAAAATAGAGCAGGTAGAACAGTTTACATATCTCGGAAGTGTTTTGGACCAATACGGTCAAAGTGGTAGGGACGTAAGGAGAAGAATTGCGCTAGGCAAGGAGGCTTTCTCAAGGAGGAGGGAGTTGATGACGGGGACGTTGAGTAGGGATGTTAAGACAAGACTCGTAAAAACTCTGATATGGAGCGTAGCTATGTACGGCGCGGAAACGTGGTCGCTGAAGCAGGAGGATAGACGTAGATTGGAGGCTTTTGAAATGTGGGTGTGGAGAAGAATGGAGAAGGTGAAATGGACCGAAAGGAAAACAAATGAGGAAGTACTAGAAATGGTGGGGGAGGAGAGGGGTTTGTTGAGAGAAATCCTATGGAGGCAGGAAAAATGGATGAAAGGCGTATTGAGCGGTAGTGGAATGTTGAAGAGGGTAATAGAGGGGAGAATGTTGGGCAAGCGAGGTAAGGGTAGGAACAGGATAGGGATGTTGGAAGGGATGAAGGGAGGAAAGAAGTACACAGAGATGAAGAGGGACCTGATATAGATTAGTTTGCTAGGTGGGGAGTCACAAAATGTTTATTTGATAGTGGTGTCCATCCAAAAACCTACCTTAACCGGTAGATTACCTAAAAAAAAATATATATATATATATCTTCCTTAAGAAAAGCTAAGGTTTTAGAGGGAATTCGCAGGGTGTTATAAAAGGTTTTAATTTCGCTATAAAATTAATATGATTAAAAGCCATTAAGGAGCAAAATTTCTTAGAACCTTAATATATTTTATTCCCAATCCTACAAAGTGTGTAATTAAACATGTCACATGTTATGATTGCGCTTCAACGCATCATCAGGTGCAGATTGAACCATTCAAATATAAATAGGCTGTTAATATATACTATCGCCAAATCGCATCATTTGACCACTTTTACTTACGAATAATAGTCTACAAAATATAAAAAGAAAATTGTATTCTTAATAATTAAAATATTAAAAATATTATACTTCTATTCAATAACCAAGAAACCATAATAGTTGTTAATATATGTTTTAAAATGGGAAATGGCCATTTAGAAAAAAGCATAATGAGATATGGTACCATTATAGAAACTGAACCCTGCTGTAATGCTTAAATTATATTATTTTGATACTCCTTAGCTATATTAAATTCATTAGAGATAGGATTAGATTCATCAATGTGACAGGAAGGCTTTATAGGACCTCTACTTATCTTGATAAACATGAACGAGTTAAATCCCCACTCAAGCAGCAATCTTATATTATTTGTGAACGAACCAGAGATTTAGAGACAAATCAGAACACCGGGAGATTGCGGGGTACTCTGTAGCGATTTAGACCAGATATCGAAAAGGTATAAGGAATTAGGATAAGAATTAAACATAATGTGATAAACAGCACTGAAATTTTGGAATAAAATAAAAGAAAAATAAGACGAGATTAACAAAATAAATTGGACCGGTACAATCATCTCAGAATCGATCAAATACTTGAGTGTTACACTTATACCATACTTTGTATGGGGTACACAGATTTAAAGAGTTTTGGGTCCACCTTAAAGAAGCTAGATTACAGGGTTCGTCCGGAAAATAAGTCTTTTTTGACAAAAGGGGAGTCGTCCACTACGAATTTTTACCTGAACGACAAACTGTAAATGCTGCATTTTACGTCCAAGTGCTCGACAGGCTTCGAAAACGAGTCGCCCGCGTCCGGCCAGCGATCAAAAACATCTGGCGGCTGCGTCACGACAATGCGCCGTCTCACACCGCGCTTGTCGTGTCGGACTTCTTGGCCAAGCACGGCGTGGCAACGCTGCCGCACCCGCCCTACAGCCCGGACTTGGCACCACCGGACTCCTTTCTGTTCTCGAAGATAAAGAGGAGTTTGAAAGGAACGCGATACGGGACTTTGGACGCCGTCAAAGAGGCCGTGACGACGCGTCTTCGAGAGGTTCCCGATGATGCCTTCGCGGGAGCGTTCCAGGAATGGGAAAGCCGCTGGAACAAGTGTATCGACTCACAAGTGTCCTATTTTGAGGAATATTAGCTTAAGATATGTAAAAGTGTAATACATGTTTTTTCCTGAGCTCAGCACACTTATTTTCCGGACGAACCCTGTATATAGTATTAGACGAGTTGCGGTAAAATGTAATGAGAGAAAAGAGAAAGATGATACTGAGCTTTAGTAACGCCATATTTGGCATACGCGGCAAGTACCTCTGATCCATGGAAGAAAGGATTAATTAAGGAATCGGAAAATATTCAGAAAAAAAGCCATCTGATTTGTTAAACATTGGAATTAAAAGAAAGTAAGCGTGAAAGGTGTGTTGGAGGAATCAGGTTGGAAACTACTTGATTCACGAAAACAGTAAGCAAGGAGTAGCCATTTAGAAAGGTACAGAACACCTAAGTTTTCTGCCAACATGGAAGGACTAATTATGACCCCAAATTGCAAGGTTAGATTACCGTCCACCGAAATAAGTAAAAAGATATCGACACTGACAACGACAGATTTAAGTATTCGTTCTTCCGTCGCCCTCTACGCAATTAAAACGTAATCAAACCTACGATTTTTTACATTTACATACAAATTTAATGGTGTATTCAAACGAATATTTGTGCATGTATGGGTGGTGTCCGCTCATTCTCCACCGTAACGCCTTTTGCCGCTTATGAGGTATTGTGTAAGTGTAGACTTTAACTTTTGTTCTGAATACCTCAGCAAAAAAATATTAGCTAAATTTCAAATGCCTTATTCAGAAATTATTATAAAAAGGTTACACCTACCCCACCGTACACGAACGTACTCATTTAAAATGTGTTAGCATGACATACAATTCCCCAGGAAAGTGGAACAATATTTTAGAGGATCCTGAAGAGACAGCCTTTCCGTCGTTACTGCTTCGGTGCGTTTGAAATTTTAACTTTTCTATTTACAGCTGGGGCTACAACGACACGGCCGTTGTTCGCAACTCAAAGAAAACTTTGATGGTATTTCTGAGCTTCCTTTTTGAAATAATTACTCCCTTGGGAAGTGCAATATTTTCCGCAGGAATGTCAAAAGGAATGCTATATATGCGAAAGAGCTCACATCATTAGCAGAAGCGACAAATACTGCATGGAGAAGGAGGTAAAAGAAAGAGAATTTCGAGATGATAAAAGTGAAAATGAGACTTGAGGGAATACGAGTGTTATATACTGGTTTGAGAGAAAGAATACTATATCACGGTTCAAAGAACAATCAAATTCATTGAATGTCCAAGTACAAGAGTAAACACCGCTAAGAGTTCAGTCAAACGTATTTAAAGCGGAACAAAGAGAAATTTGAAACAATAAAGGAAGGTGATAATATTCCTACACAAACATATGAGAACTACACACGCAACGAGACTTCGTGGGTCGGAAAATATCCTGTTTCTTAACGTATAGCGCATCAGAAGATGATATTTTTAATACTCACATATAGATCAATAAAAGTAAGCATGAAAAAGAGACCACAAAACGAAAGCTATACTGTACGCAAAAAATAAAAGGAATACCGAAAACTGAAATGCAAAGATTGGGAAAAATAGTTTCCACAAAGAATCTCATAAAAATCCAATTTAGAAGTACCAATCAATTACGACGAGTTGCTGTGAAAATAACCAATTTTAAATTAATAAAACATTTTTTTGACCTTACAAAGCATGTAATTTCAAATATTTCACACCCCGATATTTCATAACACTAGAAGTGAGATAGATATCAGTCGATGATGGAAGTGATTACATTTTTCCATTTTAAATAAATAGGCAAGAAAAAAGGTAGCAATATATTGCTACGGAAGAAATATATAGCCAAAACAGGATAAACAAATAAAGAATCTACTAAGAAGACAGAGAAAAAAAATTACACCAAGCCATAGATAAAGTTATAGAGAGCTAGGTCAAAATATAACAATAATACTATATGCAACAAAAGAAGCAAAAGGAAAGAAATCTTTAAGATTTGAATTCAGCCTTTCATTATCAGAAAAAAGTGATAAATGGAAAGAAAATACGAGAATCCTGAAAATAGGGGGGATATACGCGATACACTGAAAAATTTGTGAAAACTGAGTTATTATGATCTCAAGAAAGCATTCACAATTGCCAGCAGAGTTCTATACAGAGTTGTAGAGCCTGTAGTTCAAGTCAAAATTAGTATGTATTAATCAAATTAGGTGAATATGAGAAACAGGAGGCAAAAATAGGAGAAGGATCCTTCATAAGCGATTTAATGAGAAATTGAGGTGTTTTGAATAGAAGTTGATGGCCGACTGAGATGATAAATTAATCAAAAATCACTCATTGAATACAGTGCATTGGAAATTACTCGTAAGGCAATACAGTTAGAAACAAATATTAAATCTTAGAAAATTGTTATAATTGTATTTATTAGTAATTACATCGTGAAAAAAGATGTTAATTTGATCCCCATTACATTTTGTTCAATTATGAGTTTGTTAGCAACCATATGTTTGATGCTGTTAGTTCAGGATTTTGAGAATCACTCTAACACAATCTTCCTTAATGGTGTTTCTTTTATTTTATATTTAATTTTATATATAATTTAATTTTATATATTTTTATATATAATTGATTTACTACTTCCGATTACTTATTATATCTGCATATATATCGTATTATATTAATTATCTGAGCATAGATTTTAGAAAATTACAATAGGATTTTGAGGAAATTCTATTAAGATAAAGGGATTCATATTTCCCTGACGAAAATTTTCATTCATGCTCACGCTACTTCATCACACAAGATATGAAAGTAAAATACATGACTGGAAACTAAACGATCGAAAATAAGCTGGATAAAAAAAATCATGGTGAAGAGAAAACTGGAAATTTAGAAGGATGGAGCGGTATCCATTAACGAAGAGACCAAAAGACATAGCAACGAGATAAGGAGACACAATTCTAAGAGAGAGAGAGAGAATAGGGTTTACGAAGAGAAAGGAAAGAAAGACTCTTAAAAATGCATTTAAGCGTACAAAATTATTATAAATTATAATAATGGACGTTAAACAAAGGAAAATCACTAGAACTTGGATTTTAGTATTCTTCTGGTTGGTGCTCATGTTATATTCCCAATGTACATAGTCTAAGATTACAGTATACAAAGTGCATAGTGTAAGAAATGCCTCTCTTGTTCCTCGGTTTTTCCCGAACCCGAATTGGTATTCCATTAGGATTTCTTCTTTTTTTCTTCTTCCTCTACTTATACGAGTAAATATTTACGATTCATGAGATATCAGACTCAATTTTCTGTTTTCTTAGCATTTTTCTGCTCTTGGTTTATTCAGTATTGCAACTGCATCACACCTTTCTCGAATTTGATTTCCACTGTCGTAATTATCTTTGATTATTTCAAAGACGTTATCCTTTGCTATGATTCCAGATGCATCGATTTCTTTTCCGTTTATTCGGTGAACTCCTGGTGTTTTGTCCTTATCCAGGTCTTTCACTGGCGCGTCAAATCCGCTTCTATGTATTTCCGGAGCCTGTTTCTAGTCTTTCATCAAAATGTTACTTTAATTAAGACATCTTCAAGTGGTTTGAGTCATTGGGAGAATTCTACAATATATTCCTTTCATGTCTTCCTAAAATCTTTTCTTATTTAAAATGTTATCCATGGGCACATTTTGCGCCATCTTCTTTCCGATTTGCTAAACTTCGGCCATTATATTCTTTATTTTCTTCCGACTATTTTCTATACTAATATCATTATTCCTTCTATTTTTCAGTCGGTTGTCACGGTTAACCCTTGTTTGCTTTTCCAACAGTGCCTGTGTTCCATCTGGATTCATGTTTCTTAATTTCTTGTATCGCAGTCGGCTGCCCATGACCTCCAGGTTGTGCTCGCTATTTATAGCTACGCCGGGGTAGCTCTTGCATCGCTAAGCTTGGTTCTTATATCTAGTTCTGGCCAGGATGTAGTCAATTTGGAATCCTGTCTTACCCCCCTGCATCTTCCGTGAGTGTCTTCTTATCTGGTGTTGTTCAACGAGAGTGTTTGCCACAGCCATGTTTTTCTAATAACAGACTTCAACCAGTCTTACCCGTACGGCGCGGCGTTTCGTTTTCCCATTCCCAACAGTCCTACGTTTCTTTTCTCTCGGCCCGCTCCAACCACGGCGTTCACGACCCATCTCAATTAGGTTTTCCTTATTATTTTAACAACTCTCGAATCTCTTGTATTTGTTTTAATTCATATTGTATTTCTCTTTTGGAAACGCTGAACTTTGTACACATAAGCTAGCACTGTGTCCTAATGGTCTATCAATAGCTTCATTATCAGTAGCCCAACATTGCACTGCCAGCATAAATTGACTGTTCTTGCTTATTCCTTCTAGAGTATAATGCCCACCCTGTAATCCATCTGGTTGCCGCCGAGTATATCACTTTTTATCAGTCGCTCAAGAAGTCTCCTAAGGAAGTCCACTTTATCTCTCTCACTCCCCGAATGTCTATCCCCAGTCTGTCCACCTTCATCTTAACATTTTCCAACTTTCCGTAACCTTCTTACGACTTAATATTACATATCCTGAATTTGTCAAAGTTGACTGTTATTCCCATCCCATTACTCCCCACCCGGAAATCCTATTCGGGAACTATTTCAACTGCGGGATAGTTTTCAGGAAAAATGCCATCACGCCATATTTGAATGCAATGCTGAATTTTTTTATGGAAATTAAAGTGGTGGTTTTCTGTGTCCTTCCACAAACTTTCACGAATGAGTTCCTTATTTTACCTTAAGGGATATATACCCGAAATCCATTGTATTGTATAAAAGTAAATACATTAGATATAATTTCTTTAAAATCTGAGGTAAAAGCTACCACCAAACAATACCAAAAGGTATTGAAAGAAAGATACAGGAAAGTTAAACATGTAAAAAAGGTGTCCACAATAAAAATACCGTTGACTGAAGATGAATGATTTTACTGAACTACTCAGCAAATTTTTTTAAGGATCGCAACTAAGAATTTCCCATTATTGAAAACATCTTAGCAAGGTAATAATAGCTTCATAGACTTTTAACCATTAGTGTCATGCCTGAAATCATGGGGATTTCGACTATCCTAGCGTTACCTCACATTTTTCTTCATTCCTTGAAAGCAGCTAATTCAAAAATAAATTTGAAACAATTTATTTGCTTTGTGTTCGGTCTTTATGGATTTCTTCACTCCGATTCCGGCAATTTCGTCCGTACTGAACATGATTAAAATTATTACACAAAAGTTCTGAATTAACATTTAGACGACATTTATGTTTTCCTCTGTGTTTGGATTTATCGGACCACGAAAAATGGCTTAGAAAGATATTAATTGCTTGTAGAGATGGGATCACTATAGAATGAAATTATTCGACCATATTAGAAAACATAAAATAATTTTTATATTTTCTAATATGGTCAATTAGAATTTAATATTATAGAATATAATATTATATAATTATAGAATAATATCATACTAAATATATGATATTATAGAATTAAATATTTATATGGAAAGTTTTTTATTTCCTTCAGGTTTACATATAATCCCTGTACGCAAAACCCAATAAATTGAGTGAATTGAGAACATCTAACGACTGCCAAAGTATAAATGAGCAATTTCAAATAATACCACACTTTAGATAGATTCATGTAAGCTTAGGTGTACTTATAAAACATTTTCACCATTTTGAATTAGAAGACTTTACCCTATCACGTGGAGAATCGGAATTGTTGATGAATGGCAGAGGAGGGAGTAAGTAATCACAGGCAATGCAACCGGCATATCTTTTGGCAAATAGGAAAAGTAACTGGAGCGATAGACTGATGTAATATCAGTGAACCAAAGGCTGATTACGTCAATTTGAAAGTAAGAGTACAAAACCAAACATAGGTGGCCAGTTAAGGGTAAATTGTATTGCTTTCCAGCTAGTTTCCTATTGGTTACTGGCGCATTTGTCACACAGCCTTTCCTAGTTTTTAGTGGTGAGCATATATAAAAATAAATTGAAACTTTTGCCAACGGATAAAGTTAAAAATCTGTCAGGAGCGAAAAGATATTCGACCAAAAGGTATTCCCTACTGAAAATATTCTGATCTACCAATCTGATCTGAATTCTATAGGAAGCTGCTGTCCGTTTCAATGTTTCCTCGGAAATCACAACATTTCAAGCAGGTTTTGGAAAGCCTTTTGGAGAAACATGATTATAGCATGAGGAAATTGACAAAAAAATAAGAGGGAGGTGCAGGGAAGAATAATTGAAGGATGGAATAAGAGAGGGAGTTTTAGGTTTCGGAAATGAAGGAAGGTGAGAATTCGTTTGTGAATGAGATGAGGTGGCCCGAGAAATAAGATAGGCTGAAGAGGGAAATCGAGTAATTTCTTTAGTCTTCGGATTAAAATTTTGTAATTCGAAGAATATATTTCTATGATGGCTCGTCATAGATCGTACCCAAATAACAGTTAATGAAGGACGCGAGCTAATACCAAGATCATTACGTCATTTTATTGACTGCATAAGCAGCATATATTTTAAAATGTATCAGTTTTTTGGCTAACTCAGTACAATTTTTGTTCGTCGACTGAATGATATACATATTATTAGGGAAAAGTTGGCATTTTAAAAACGCATAAACTTCCAAATGGCTTTTATAATCTGAAGTAATAATTTAGCGTAATACTTTCCTAGATTCCTTTAAAACACATGACCGAGATGGAGTAATGGAATGCAGCATGAAGCGATAGATAAGTTTGAGGCAGGGAAGAGTAATCCACGAAGAAGGTCAGCGTGCATTAAAAAGCAATTAAATTTTGCGAGAAGTTGATTTTGGTAGAAACACTTGGCCAGGGTCCTGGAGATACAGAGATAAAAATCAGAATAAATCATTGCATGTATAAAGATGTGGTCTAATATATTCGTATAACTTCCTGAGTTAATAGAGAAGCAGACTCGGAACATAAAATGTTTTTTTAGACAATTAAGCCAGAAATCCAAAGTGAAATTCAGTAACTTTAATTGGAAAAAAAGGAATGATATTGATAAAACTCTAAGTGAGGATAATGAATGGAAAAATAAGATAAAACGAAGAAGAAAGTAATCAAAGAGGAATCTCAAGAGTTGTAGTGGAGGCAATTAGAACGGTGAATAAGTAATAAATTAAAGCTACGGCAGTTAGAAAACAAAAAAAGAGAAACGGAACAGCAAAATGAATGGCAATAAGTGAATTTGGAGTGGGAAAAAAAATATCTACGCAGAATATTTGAAAATGATAAACCGTAAAAAAGGTAAAATAGTTTTCATTGAGTAAAAATAAAAAAAAAACATGAAAATATTGAAATATCATTATTCATTCTTTCAACCTCACATCGCGCATTACTTGGCTTAGGTAGCTAAACCGCTTGAAGTATCTGCCTCTGTATTACCTTTAACTAAGGCTCTAACAAATCCATTAAGTCTCAACACAACACAATAAATCTACATTTTTTATCCCTACATATATCATAAACTATCCCTCTCCCACTTTTCTGCATATATCCTCATTTTTCAACGTATCTTCCAGTTGATCAAAAGCATTCACTTTCGTCATCGGAGGTGCCTAATACTCTCTGGAATACTTTTTCGGGGCGTCAATTAAACTGAACTAGCAGGCTTGGTAAGTTTTCATGAATGCAGGAGATGGAAGCTATAAAAATCAATTTGTAATATTTCACAATATTTTGTAAACAAACTAATCCGTTTTAAAGCTAACGTATCACCATAGAGAGGTCACCAAAACCCGTGTCACTAGGATCTATTAGTAATTATACGTCAGTATCGAAAGTCGTCAGGTTACTGCATTAAACGTTGAGGGATAAAACAAGTCGCTTATCATGTTTTTGCTTTTTTATGGGTTGACGTCTCCTATCAATAGAGTTTAAAACTCTACCCGAATTTTTTCATGCAATGCTTCCTGGATTTTGACGGTACCTTCATTGAAAACAAAGGCTGTATCTTTTCAAAGTCAGTCCGCTGCTCTTCACTTACATATATTAAGATGGTGGTTTTCTCCAAACTGGTTTCCTTTTTCCCTGTGTACCTAGGGGTTCTATTCAATGATGCATGCAGCTCTTCCAAATTGTCTTCTAATATTGTGATGCCAAAAGTGAAAAGGAGCGTGATACATTCTTCCCCGTTAATCTTAACACCTTGACTGCATACCTAATGTTTTTATTTCTTTTACTACATCTTGAAAATATTATTGGATATGCTTGTGGAAGAAGGCAACCTTTGTCTATTGTAATACTTTTTTATTCTATTTACCTAGGTCTGTCATTATCATAGTTGCCAACTTGGCTCTTGCAATAAAGCATGTAAGTGCTTCCAGCAATTTCATAATGGTGCAATGTTTGACATATTCAAACGCAGGACGTTTTCCAAGTTGGCAAATACCTCATAGAATGCCCTTTTATTAACGCATGATAGGCCTAAATATAAATTTTAAATCATGCCACACAACTAGGATAGATGAGATACGCGGTGGGGTAAACCACTGTGAATTATTTAAGCAAAACATTGTTCATCCAAGTTTTAGTGAGTCGATTCACTTGATCCTTTTTTGGAACTTGATCTCAAAGTGATTGAAGGCATACTTTCAGAAACAAAGAGAATTAAAAAAACCTTTTTTTATATAAACGATGACTGATGACGATATAAACTGATGAAATGATGAATGATGATGAAAAATGACTGATATAAACGATAATTATATATAGAGATAAAGGCTAAAAATAAAAGTATAACATTTTCCAAATTTTTGTTTTTTCATGTCTTCAAATTGAATGGAAGTAAGACCATTTCTATTGAAAAAATTAGTTATAGCGCTAATCAAAGTTCAGCGTTAATAGACAGATTCACATTATCATCTTACTGATCCATTGCATTACAAATCCATTAATTTAGAATTATTTGAATCATTATGTCAGAAAATGCCACATACCCTTGAATATGAGTGCAAGTCATATAAAAGGAATCATAAACTATAAAATAATTTACGTACACTTGATAAGTACTCTAAATTTGTCAACTTCGTCAGCAATTTATATTTGATTACCCTCCTTTCATAAATAGCAGCTGTAACCTATTTGTTGCAATAAATTATTGTCGTCAAAACATAATTTATATTTACACTTATAGTAAAGAAACTTAAAAGTCGTTAGGAATCAAATTAAGAAAATGTGCGATAATCCTTGCCGCAGGGAAATGGAGCAATTGGCTGCAAACTATTTTCAAGAATTACACGTACTACAACGTTGACTGTTTGATTTTACGTAAACTATTTCAAAGAAAGCAATAACCTGGAAATCAGCTTACAGTGGGGCATGATAAAAATATCTGAGCTGAATGTATTGCACGCAGACAACGAAAAGGAAGCATTCAGCTCGTGGCATGGAGCTAAAGTGCTACAAAAATGCAATGACAAATGATAAAGGAATGAAAAAAAATAAATTCACTAAAAATGAAAACTTTGGCTTGTTTCCAGGGCCACGCTGAGTCTTTTCTATCTCAGCAACTTAGTTCCGCCGGATTTTTACTTTTAAGGGATTCTTTAACGGGCTGACTCGGATACAATAGCTGCACCAGAGCGCCCCCAATCTCTCTCCTCTCCTCCCAGTAATGCTCCCCTTATATACGTACTCTGAAACCCCCCACCTCTCCCTCTCACTTAAAGGAATTAATGAAGTGCAGCATCGCCGGAAACGCGACTGACTTCAATTAGGAGGGAAATTAAAGAGGAGAAGACAGGCGAGAAGGATGAAAGGAGGGGGCAAGAAGAAGTAGAAGGTGTGGGGGGAGGGGTCGGTAGGCATGAAGAGAAAGAAACGGTTGAAACGAGTACGGAGTCCCACCCCTTTACCCCTACGCCAAGTCATCTCTCCGCTACGACGAAGATTTTGGAGAGGAGAGGGGTGGGGCAGGGTTATGCAGTTCTCCCTTCAGGGATTAATAAAGGAAAGCTTCGTTGCGGCGGTGGAGAGGGGTTTGATGACTGAGGGTTGGTTGTGGAGGCCGGGAGAGAGGGATGAGTTTTCGGAAAGGAAGGGGAGGGAACGGAGGGCGTGGATAAGTGGATGCGCCTGAGAGGGGGAAGCGGAAGGGTTGCGGAGATGTGAGAGGGTGAGTGTATAGAGGCCCCAGCGGTCGGTGGTTAGTACCCGGCCGGATAGATAACGAAGAGCTTAAGCAAATCCTTAGTCTTCCCTCGGCTCCCGCGTAGTTCTCCCCCATCCCCTCCCCCACCACACCCCAAAGCCCTTCGCCCTAGCTGCTTCCTTTGCACTGTCTTCCTCTCATTTCCCAACCCCACCGCTTCACCTTCAAAAGACCTCCGTCTCGTCAAACATCCCTCGTCTTTCTCCTTCTTTTACTCTCTTTTGCATTGATTCCAACGTCATTCGAGTTCTTTTTCAAAGCTCATCTTCGTTCCCTTCCTACTTTTTACATTCTAACGAATAATGGAACAAAAAAATTCATTTGATCCGAGAAGGAGAAAAGGGCTCATAACGAGCATTTGCGAAATTTTTGCTGGGAGAAATATGAATTGAGAACTGATTTAAAAAAAACCATTAGGGTATTTGCATGAAAATCTGCCTGTCGCCTAATTTGCTCCAGCCAAAGATCATGTTCCAGATCCCTCTTTGCATGAAGATATTGGGGTTATTATCAACATGATGGTAATAGGATAAGTTGGAAGGGAAGATTTTAAGAAAGAACGAGATAAAAAACCATTGCAATGGTATGCTATAGAAAAATGTGGAAGATCAAAGCGAACAATTTGCCTGGATGATGGGTCGGTTTAGAGACAGTTATCCAAGAAAAGCTTTCAAATAAAATCTGTAAAGAGGTGGGTTGAAATACGTGAACATCCATTGAGCTTAATCATCTTGACGAAGACTATGTTGAAAGAAAAGTATGGCATAAAATTAAGGAGTGCTTTTGATAAAGCCCTTCTTCACAGTATTCAAAATTTCGCAAAGCAAAGACAGCGTAAAGTTTACGCTGTTCCACCAGTCAGAAGACAGCGCTCGAATAAGATAATAAAATACCATGGAAAAAAGGATTTTGAGCATACAATAATTACCTTTCAAACTGTTTCATGGGCGTCTACATCATAAAAAATTATACTGACTCCGTAAACTGAGGTTTCACCTGAGATTTTCATTTGGATGGACGAAATGTTATCACAGAATTTATGGAAAAATGTAACATGACATTTATAAATGTTTAAAGGTTGGAAAAAATAAGCTAGAATAATTAATCTTTATGAAAATTTTGACACCAGTTTCAGTTATTCCTATGCTATATGAATATTCTGGGATTATTTAGAAAAGAAGAATGAGAGTTTTAAGTATATTAATCATTGTCTCCTAATTTGCTCGTAAAGTAAATATCTATGATTCCGTTAGCTTATTCTTCTTTCCTCGTTAAGCAGAGGGATTCCTTCGGCTTCAATATGCTGGCCTGCATTCTTTTCCTGCTTCCACAGCCATCTTTCCAGCGCATGCATCGGCTTATCAGTGAACCGAGTGGCTGGGCTAACTTTAAAGCCTCAATCCAACCTCACCAATCCCCTCAACTTCCCAGTCGATACATCAGCTTCCTTCAAGGCCGACATCCCTCTCCGCTCCCTTATATCACCAACGTTTCCGATTAATACGCTCCCCAGTTTCTCCTCTACTTCTCATTACGAGTAAGTATAATCTTATACTCCCCCGTGTAATATGTCCATTACTTCCGTTACCGACAAGTGATGGGTTAGTCCTTACTTTAATTTGTAAGAAGAATGATTCGATGGTTTTTAAAGCAAACACGCTAATTATTTACGCGATATACGAGGTGTGTTAAAAAATTAATGGGAATTTTAATTTTTCGGACAATAATATAGTATTTATTTATTCTTATACATTGATGTTGTAACCTTCAAAGTAGTCCCCATTGCAGATTATTCACTTGTGCCAGCGCTTCTTTCGATCCCCGAAACACTTCTAAAACTCGATCTTTGAGATAGCCTTTAGTTCTTTCATCGATACGCTTTTAATGTCATCTACGGCTGTAAAACGACGGCCCTTCAAGGTTCTCTTAAATTTTGGAAATAGGAAAAAGCCACCCGGAGCCATATCTGGTGAATATGGAGGCTGGGTCATCATTACAGTTTCATTTTTGGCCAAAAGTTCACGAACAAGCACTGAAGTGTGAGCTGGTGCATTAACGTGGTGCAAAAGCCATTTTGGAACGAATTTTGCTGCCACGCGTTTCATACCCAAAAAATTGGAAAAAATGTCATGACATGAACCAATCAATAGGCCAACATCATCAGCGGCCTCTCTAATTGTGATTCGGCGATCGTTCATAGCCATTTCTTTCACTTTTTCCACGTTATCATCGATTGTTGATGAGCTGGGGTGTCCAAGGCGTTAGTCATCTTCAAGGTCTTCACGGCCTTCTTGGAAACACTTATGCCACTCGTAGACTTTTGATTTACTCATAGCAGACTCACCATAGGCCTTTGTTAACATTTCACACACTTTGTTACACTTTATTTAATTTTTTACGCAAAATTTGATACAAATTCTTGGATCCATTTCTTTTAACAAACGAAAATCGCCGAGCTCATAAAACACGTCTAACCTTAGTGGCTGTCACAGACAAAGTCCACAATGAAAACAGCTGAAAGTTTGATCATACTTCAGGGCCAAGTATACCAACATATTAAAAAAACGTTTGACAATCGGACTCTCCAAGCAAAATGAAAAAATTCCCGTTAATTTTCGAACACACCTCGTATGCTACAGAATAAGAATTATTAAAAAAATATTTAGAAATATCAAAATAGTGTTGACAGGATCTCCTTAATACCTCTTAATACCTTACGTATTTTAGGCTATGAGGATTCCTATCGACATTTAGGATTACGTCTCAACTTTAACACGAGTTTGCGACCGAATTATAAATGAGTACGGTTCATGCAGAGGAGACCAAAATTATTTTTCCTTCATTTAAAAATATACCATATGTTAATATCATTTTCTCTCTAAAGTTATGAATTAGTAAATATTTTCTTGGATAGATTTCCCATATAATTTAAGCAAACCCTTACCTCAAAAAACTTCAGCCTTTCGCTAGATGAAGTAGAGATTGTGATGCATGATAAATGGATACTAGCAGCATGCGTGCATTCCTGACCGAAGGCGATAGAACACACTCACAGGTTTGAATAGCAATGCATGGAATTTGTAATTCACAAAAGAAAAAAAGATTTGTTGAAATCTGCCTAATTTAAATTCGTCGTCAACGTAATGCTCGTTATGACTTGAGGACAGGGAACTAAGCAGGAATGCCGAGGCGAGACGTTCCGAGGCAAACACGATGTGAATGCCGGAGTTGCTTACTCTTCTTCTAGGTGACTGAGAAGAGAATGGTCGTGTAAACTCAGAGGTGCGAGAGGGTGTGTAGAGATAAGGTGTTTGAAATTCTTCGCACTTGATTTGTTGTTTGGCGGAGAATGGGAGGAGGAACGTATAAAGAAAAATAGGCAGACAGGATACGATCAGGTTAGGGGGCTGAGGGTGCAAATGGGAGGGATAGGGGAGGCAAGGAATAGGATGAGGAGACTAAAGGGTTTTCACTTCCGAACTTTGTCATAGTTTGTTTGAGTTCAGGGAAGGGATAAGTAGTTGCTACTGGAGGATGAACGGAGAGAAGAGTCAATGAAGAGTTGAATGATATTGACAATGGCAAAGAAATGAAGCGATAATGCGAGAGTAATGGAAAATAATGAGCAAAGAGATATGTTATTTCTGGGAAGTGTGATTATCCATAGAGTCAAAATGGTGGCAAGCATAAAAGGCTCGGATTTCGATGAGCAGCATGCTGATTGGAATGGAGCGTAATATAGAAACGCTGAAGCAGTTGTCAAACTTTATTCTCCGAGATTCTGAGCGAGGGAGTGGATAGAGAGCTGGGAGAGGAAATTATCCAGAAAGGTGCGAGTGTTAAGTGGCATGGTGAATTCGCTTCCATAAAATGCGAGGTACTATTTATACTAAAGGAAGTGGGCTCTACTTCGTGTGTTTTATCCACTAGGGTCTCAAATTACCTTAGGTATATCTGTGCTAGCACTGGTGAAGGAGGTAATGGAGTGAATATTCGTCCATGTTTTACAGCGAGGTTTTAGACACCGCTGTTGGGTGCAAGATGGTGCCGCGTCGGTTTTGTGAGAGGGATGGGATGTTGATGAGAACGTTTGTTATACTGGGTAGTCGTTGGTGACATAGTGAGGGATACCGTGATAATAGGATGCGTTTAAATAAGAAAAAGCGTACTGGATTTTTCATGCAATTTGGGTGTCACGAGTGTGTAGAAAATACGTAATTTACTGTAAGGGGAAAACAAAAAATTCAGTAAAAAACATATCGGCCAATCCGAAAAAAGGTTTCATTCGCCAATTCGCCTCCCCTTAGACATTTTACACTAACAACGAATTAAGTATAAAAAATACACGCTGCATTATTTCCCGGGACAAAAACCGAAAGGATTTCCTAAGAACAATTTTGCTCTTAGCAATAGCAAAAGTCCAACACCCAATCTACTAACATTTCTCTCTTCTCATAAAAATATTTCCTCACCCCCTCTACTTCTCGTAACGTTCGCGCATGTACCAGCTGTGATCCATGTACTCCAATTTATTTTCATGTTAGTATATCGAAACCTTTCATACTTAAAATTGCTTTAATTTGGACACTAAAATGGATCTTAATCTACATTTGTTTAAGCCCAATACAACTACAAAAAGTACTTATAGTTGTATTTCCTTTCTGTGCACTAGTATTCCTTCCATTCTTTTACTCTCATATGAATATTATTATTTATATAAGCTCAATACTGTCCAAACTTTCGGCACATCTAATTCTAGTTAACAAAAGGAATTTCCTTCATACTTGGAAATGCATCTGAAGAGCATTATGCTATTAACTAAATATTTTATTCAGTTTTAACATGGATATTTATTTCCCCAAATAACTGTGGTTATTAAGTTAACTGCCTTGAACGGTATTTATTTTTTAGAATATATTAATAATACATTTCTTTAGAGTACGCTTTAGATTTAGTCTTCAATTTGAATTTCGTGTAGAATAATTTAATTCAATAACTGAAGCTACAAAAACTAATCTTATTTATCATTCGGCGAGTGAAAATGGTTTTGTAATGAAAAACGTTCCCAATTAATGAAGTCTAAGGAGAGAAATATTTTATCAACTTAGTGAAACATATCCAATTACAAACAGAACAGGAGGATTGTTTCTCGTTAAATATTGAATCAGGATCAGAAAAGCTAACAAGTACATCGCAAAGAGGAATAAATGGTTTTCTTGAAAGTATTCGTACACACTGTTTGGGGAGAGAAATTTATTAAAAAAGGAAGAAAATATTCAATGTATTCTGTTATTTCTTAGTCTTAGATAATTATAAAGGAAACACATTATGACTCAGGTAAGGGAGAAATTAAGATACCTAATCTCAATATACAAATCGTTTGATAATTCCGCAAGAATTGGAGTCAACAGCCCAACATAAAGAGAATAAAGGGTCTACTTATACCTGGCCACCTCTCACTTCCCTCAAAGTAAAATATGAGGTGAGCGTAAGAAATATTGATGAATTTGAAGATCTCATCGCCCATCGCATAAAGGCGAGGAAGAGATGTTGGTAAGAGGACTCTTGGAGGAAATAAATCTATTCCGAAGCAGTCACCATCTTCGTTTTTCTTAAGAAAAGATTGGAACATTTGGAAAACCAAGAATAATGATGACATTTCTCGAGTATCGCATTTCACGGGAGTGAAACACTAATGCGCTCTCGTTTCACTCTAGCAACAAGAAAGGCGCCCTGATTTGAGGAAAAGATATTTTAATATAATTTATTGCGCTAAAGGATTCTTAGCGTTAGCCAAAGACGTTCACCGTGATACTTACTCGTAGGTACTTCTTGAACAAAGAATTGCTAAACTATAGTAATATTCGTTGTCGTTCATCATTATCCAAAATCATTTAAATTCAGATGATATCTAGCTGGAAGAGAAACTCTCTTAAGCAATTAGCAATGAAATAAAATGACGTAGTTACTAACATTCAACAGGTAAAATACTAGCATTCCATCCTTTTATGAAATACGAATTATTCAATTTTTTACCTCATATTATCCAATTCTACACTCTTTCTCACCTTGCTCGAAGAGTAGTTTTGTTTTCAAGGCAGCTTCGTGGTAATCAATTGTTGTAATTCACCAGCATGGTAATTTATTAATTTTTCTGCGCACAGAGTAATCCAGTAATAGTATGATCAGATGTTACATAAAATAGGATAACTCGTAATAATTCCGAGTATTTGCAAAATTTCAAACCGTGAAAGAAAAGCATTGGACGGGACACGAAAAATGTGGACCAATTGTACACTCACTAATTCCATAAGTATGTGCCATGCAGTTACCATTTTAGATAATGGAGATTATTACGTGTTCGTATTATACTTTGACTCGGTCTCAATATTCATTTCGATAATATTTCAATTGATGACATTTACTTTTTGAAAAAAATTCAACTTTTGATCAGTACGAGAAATATCCTCTTAAAACATGACAGCAACTTAGTTAAGAATACATGGGGTAAACTTTTAAATTGTGCAGATACAGCTAATAAAGGGTAATAATGGATAAAAATCAAGGTGTTCAACTTATGAAGATAAAGAAGAGATATCAGGTTGCTTACGGAAAAAAGAGAATAATTATTATAATTTATTTAATTCAGGTGATTGGAATGCCATTATAGTTATATTTGCATTTAGGAAGGTTAGAGAAAAGAGAGATGCAGCACCTGATGATAATATTAGTTGTTAGAAGCATGTAATTTAAAATGATTTGCTTGTTTTATCCGCTCTGAGAAGGCTAGTGAGAGAGTGAAAGATTATAATGGAAGAGCTGCATATTTAATGAAGAGGAAATTCGATCTTCAATATATAATAAGACCTTAGCTGAACGGTATTAGAGTACAGATGATTCGTGTCTAGGGGAGACGTAAGATAGGGTTGCTACTTATCTTATCTTGAAGGTGTGTTAATTATGGTACGGGAATTCTTAGAGGCAGTGGCAGCAAATGGTAAGTTTATGAAATATAAGTATACAGTTTGCAGTTGGTAAACGTTAATTAGTACATCAGTCTTGGCATCCATGGAATGTTTGTGAACAAATGAACTATATAACGAGATCTTACATAGTTTAGGACTTATACATTAATTAAGCAATTTAGCCAAACCACATGGAAACGATGGAAATAACCTCTCAGAAAGCCTGAGCTTAAATGTTATTATGGAAGAGGATTAGTTGGAGCACGCGAAAAAATAAAAAGTGCGGAGCACTTTTTATTTTTAACACACTTGGGAAATGTGGGGAAATGCTATAAAGGGAGAGAAATGAGAATAGCGCATGCGCTTGGGAAACGTGGATTTTTAGGAATGATGATTATAATCGATTAGAGAATGTTTGCTTATGGTTTTGGAAGTAACAAATGAAAAGAGAAAGTTTTTAAATGGTGGTCGAACATTGTCATGTATAACATAGAGAAGATTGACAGTAAGCTTTGATGGTGGTGGCAGAAAGTAAGGTAAAATGAGAAAGAGCTTACAACTTCTGGACTTATAAAGAAAGGTGGAAGTAGCCTTTAAGTACTGTTTGACGTAGGTGATATTGGTTTTGTGAAAAATATTCATAAACTCTTTGAGAAACCTCCTGAAAATAACACGGATATTGAATGATTGTGACAATTTTTGTACACCCCAGGCAATAGAAGTCAGACAAGGACATCATACGCACTAAAGCATTCAGGGATGGCTTGGCTATTTCATTGTTTATAAAAATGTCTCCATTCAAAGACAGTATTAGCTATACTATACTCGTCCTTTAGTGAATAATAACAATAAAACTCATTTTGTTACGCCTCAGAACCAACCAGAATCACCTCTGCGAAGATGTTTTGCAAATATTGCGAGATCCCTTTGCGAATAATTAATTTACCCCTTTTCAACGAAGGGCACCTTACAAAATCACATCAAGTCTGCCAACCCAAAGGTGATAATTGGGGGAGAAGGTAATGCCTGAGGCATATTACCTAATTCCTTCCCTTTTAATATCAAATTATCCTTCTGAGATATCTCTCTCGACCGGGCAATGGATAGATGTCGTACTGAGCACGGGAAGGATCAGGTATGAAAATGGCAACAAATTGAATTTTGATTTCACCTAAATGCGTACAAAACACTCTCTTAGCTTCGAGCCTTTAACACTTGAATTTAATCTCCACCCACGGCCCGCAGGGCGACATCCTTTATGCGTAGGGGAGACGTCCTTAGGGTACCCCTTCTTTGCTTTCCGTCTCAAAATTTCCCTTCGAATCTCAGGAGGCAAAGACGTCCTCCACTCTGATCTCCATCGCCTTTTACTCCCTCCAGCGCCAATTCAACGCTCGCTCTTGGACTTTCTAATATCCTTCATTCAAAACCTATCTTTCTCTCCCTTGGTAAACTACGCCGTGGATTGGCCTCTATTATTCAACCAGTTTCCTTACTTCGAAAGGGTGCAATCGTCGGATGGTGGGTGCACATGAAATATCGCCGACTGTAACCGTTCATCGGGGAATGAAACGGAAATATTTAAATTCCTTTCATCTGCCTATCGTATCAATAAACGAACATCTAGTTTTCCTACCTATACCAGGGTGGGCGGTATGGTCAAAGATTTTTTTTCATCTGAAGCTCCGATCCAGGTTTTATCCTGATTTAAAGGATCGGGTAGGTAGATTGAAATTCTTTGAATATTCTAACATCATAACGCATTTAAACTTGGCAGAGCTGAGCTCCTCGGTTATTGCTAATTCAAGGATTCTCTTTAGCAACAATTGATTGTTTAACAGGTATTGACAGGTACTTTCTTGGTTTAGTAACAAGACGGAATTTTCAAAACACAGTTTTTGAAATCGCCTATGGAAAACTTTTGAGTATAATTTTACAGGTTTGTAATTTAAATAGAACTTTGCACTGAATGCAATAAACTTACTTGGTTTTCCATTCTTACAGGTAATCTTACTTGGAATCGGTAGACAAAAATCATGTAAGTAAACCCAGCTCCCAGTGACTTTTCACTCTCATGAAAATAATTGCAAAGTTTGATGGTGAAAATACCCGTGAATTAAATTTTAAATTGATTCAAATGGGAGTATTCACTGATAAAATGAATTTAATTATTAATGAGCCATTTCTACTCATAATTCATTCAAAATCACAATATATATATATATATATATATATATATATCTGAAATTAAATAAAATTTTATGACATTCTAACTTTCACCAATTAATCTGGTAGACCAAAAGAATTACGTTCGAGCAACTTTTCTGTGTTCGTCTGAAGAGCACACATTTCAATGAACATATGCCCATAATTTATATCCAAGCCGATGAAGTTGGCATTACAAAAATTGCGAAAAATATATTTTCGAGAGAAAAAATTGACATTTGAAGCCTGAGGCATTGATAATTACAGAAAATGAACTTCTGTAAAAGAAATGAAAAGAATTCCGCCCAAAATAATCCGCATTAGATGTAATGAGAAAAAGTAACAAGGGGTTGGTGGAATGGAGGTCATGAAGGGTCATTCATAATTTACTTAATATGCTTTGGAGAGTGTGTTTGGTCTTTCGGGAAGCTCCATGGCAAGGGAGAAAAGAGGATTATGGCTATTACTGAAATCGGGCAGTTACAATAAAGCAAAGTAAGTCATCCTCTTTCATCCCTTAAACGCTCCGAAAATTAAGATCCAATTTTGCACTGGACGAAGTACTCAGCTAGTTATTACGGCAGGAGAGGACTACTACCCATTCCGCTACGATAGTTAAGTATTTGATATTTTTTTCAGCAAAATTAAATTTTTGTTTCTATCTTTCCTATCACTACTTTATTATTATTTCCGTGTTTTATGCGAGCCTCCTGTTCATCCTAGAAAAATACACTAGAGGCGGCATGTAGCCCGCAGTCAAACAATATTTCAAAGGTTTTCTGGAAACTCAAGCCGGTACATATTTCCGTCAACATTAAGAAAAGGAAGGCCTTGTGTCAATAAAGTCTCCTCCTTTCATCTGGGTGCCATTCCATCGTCACAAGGTGTGTTAATGGGCGGAGAAATGGTTGAAAACGGCTAAAACGGGCTTGACACCATTAATTGATGGCGTGTCGCAACACCAAAGTGAGGCCCCTACGAGATGTCTGGAGGGGATAGTCGTTTCTGTTTCCTTTCCGATCGAACTCCATTCTAGTCGCACTTTCTTATCCCTCATTTAGGAAAATAACAGGTAAATTTCTCGGGTTTAGGTGTGTGAGAGAGGGAGAGTTTGTGGACCTGTTTCTCCCTGTACCGCTAGACTCTTGACACCACCGAGAGAAAACAGTGAGTGGGAAAGGAAAGATATGATGCGGAGAAAATGGCATGGAAAAGCAAAATGGGTTTGCGAACAGGTTCATTGGAGATGAAAAGTGCTTGCTCTTTTTTTAGCTGACATCGAGATAGCGGGGGAACGGAGGGGAAGGTAAAAAAAAAGGAAGAGGATGGTGTGAGACGGTGGATAGAGAGAGGGAAAGAGAGGAAAGAGGCAGGCATGGGAGGAAAAGGAAGCAAGTGGGGCGTGGTCAGCAGATCGGCCCAAGATATTAGCAGAGAGAGGAAAGGGAGAGAGGGAATGAGAGGCACGCGTGGCTCTCAAGTTAATTAGTTTCCGAGGAGATCGCACCGAGGCACCGCACGCACGGCGTCCCGAGAACAATGAGAGGGCCCAGAAACGCATTACGAAAGAAATCGCTGTCATGGAGCTGTGGGAGGCAACGAGAGGTCTCAAGAACGGGAAAGCGGGAAGGGGTTGGGTTAGGGTGAAGCAAGGAAGACGACGCTTTAAGGGATTGCGTATTATGGCTGGGAGAAGGAGATGCATACGAGGTTGGTTGTCTATAGAAGTGCAGGAAAGTTTACGTGAGAAGAAAATTGTAGCTCCTTTACAGCAGGTCTCAATTAGATGGATCAAACGAATGAAAAAATGACAGCATAAAGATGTAAGATGACTGCAATATATTGCGACCATTTTACAATGTCAAAGTGACAAAAATATCTCGTAATGGTCCTTTCATTGCCAAAAGCTTGGGCCATGGCAAAGACTCAATTAAGCGTGCAATTTAGAAATAATATCTTTCACTGTCTCTACTGAAGTGTGTCATAGTTTATTCGTCACTTTCAAAAAGCTGCCACTGCTAAACACTACTACTAAACCTACACATGTATTGAATTATGTCCGGAATAATATTATTAAAAACATCACAGATAATATCCTTTTATAATTCATTGATATTTCTCTCCGACAATCAACCGTTCTTATTTTCATGAAAGATCTAAATTACTATGTACTTATTTCTATTGACTCTTTAGCACAGGTTCGAGAGTCTGAATGTGCAGTTTTCAGACAGAAGTGAAATATTTAGTAACCAAATGAAATTTTATCGGAAGACTTAAAATATATTTTAACATCAGGGTGAATAGTCAATGATGTGGCAGAGAGCAAATACGATTCGAATAACTTTGAGAAGTGGCCAATACTTGTCGTGGTATTATAATGGATATATTATTTGGCAAAGGAATGGGGTAGCCTGATACAAATCCGGTTGACCAGAAGGTCTTGAGTAAGGTTATGGATGATACCTTTAAAAGACCTTAACTTAAAAATCCTAGCCGGGTGATTTTTTAGTTGTTAGAGCATAGCGGGAAACAGAATGATGGTGCATAAATAGGAATAAAGAAATACGAGCTTTTTTCAAAGTTTTTCCCCTATGAAAATATGCTCATGAGCTTCCATTGAGGGGAGTACTCTGACAACAAATATCAAGTTCGATACTCCGGTTCTTCTTGAAAAGATGTGAACATATTTCTTAGATTTCATCAAGTCATTAAAAAAACATTCTTCTATATTTTATTGCTTTTCACTTCAACCAGTATTAATGTGTGTTAGGGGTTTAATGAGATTGACGCTCAATTGGAAGGCAAAATTAAATAAAAAGAATGGTAACTCTGTAACAATGTATCTGTAATATTTTATGATACCCTCTGCCTTACAGGAGCGATTACGGCATAATGAGGCGTTGCGGAAAGAAGAGACAATTCCAGAAACTACACGTATTTAAAATTTCCCCTTTCGTGAAAGAAACGATTGCATCGAAGAAAACAGATTTTTCGATCAATAATAACCAGATCTACTCAAAAGACCAACACAATTTATTAATCTATAGGGGTCCCGACACATGTATTCTCAACTCTTACCTTACTCTAACCTTATAACTTTGACTGTCTTTGAATTACTCTTCGGTATCGGATGCAGAAATGAACCAGTTTTACGGGTGATGTGCTACGTCTCTTGCAGATTTTACTAGTTATTTCAAAATAAGTGAAGGAAGAGAAGCACATTCGTTTAAATTTAGGGGAAATATCCCTCAAGATAAAATATTTCAATACGATTCGGTAAATTGGAAAGATTTTTTGAAGGATTTTTAACTAATATCTAGATACGATCTTTATTTAGGCATATTGTCAACCATTGACCCATAAATGGTAAACACGAAAATGTATGCATAAATACCAATCACAAAAAAATTTTGTTTCGCCTCTTTTCCCTTTCCTCATTTGACAAACCAACCTTCCGTTTAACTGCTTGTGCTTTCGTGCACTATACAGGATCAAGAATTTAGTAAAACATAGTAAAGTAGATAAAAATTAATTAAGCCTTAGGCTCTTCCTAGTAAGAAAAGATGAGGTAAGTATGAAAAAGGCTGGCACTCCGTTTTCGCACTCGATGTGGGTCAGCGATTTATTCAAGGTCATGAAACTCAAACATTAGGTTCTGCACAACAGAACCTTCGAATAGCTGGAAATCAGAAGGAAGGAAATAACCGGAGGGAAAACGATTAGCGGCTATTTTCCGAGAATGTTTGAAGGAACGCGTATGTGAGAAGTGGCTAAAGGCGAGAGAGTGGATTTTTTTCACAAAAAGATCACACGAGAGTGTTTATTGCATGATGGAGGGTGGCTGAAGAAGCTCTTTTAAAATACGTCAAAAGGATTGTGCCGGCAGGGCCAGGAAAAGGAGAATGTTTATCGCCAGATTCACAGAAAGGATAGAGGCATTAGGATGAAAGCAAAAGGTGGCCGTGAGATGAGCCTAGGCAAGAAGAAAATAGTATTAAATATGTTAAAAGTAAATGACGGATGTGAAATCTAGAGGAAAGACGAATTCTTAACGAGGTAAATGAATTAATCTCCCTCAGCGTACATTCATGGACATTCTTACGCAATAATCCCACGATTGTAGGAGTAATCATAATTGGCATCAATGAACGTACACGTGGACAAACCGAATCCTTGCCCTCGATGAAATCATCATATTTTCCAAATATGAGATGATCTTATTTACTTAAACGATTACCATTACCGCGTTATTTAATGCCAAGACCGAATACGGCCTCAAACTTTTCCCCCTGGTGGTTATTTTCAGGTTTCATTAAAATTTCAGCCTATCGATGAAGAATATATTTTAGCTCAAAACACTATAATGTTATGTGAGAATTATTTTTCATTATTTCTGATATTTTGCATAATGTAAGAAATAATGACATTCGATTTATTAGATACATAATAAAATATCACCATCCTGAGTAGGATATTATTTTTATTAATTCTTCTAAATTAGCTAATTTCAAGATCCTAAAATTTGAAATTAAAAAACCATATAATCTATTTTTAATGCAAAAAATATGTAGTCAATATGAATCATACATGTAAAATAAGTATATTAAATGCCCATATTGAGGATTTAAATAAATTCTGTTCAATTAGTATCATAATATTGCATTCCCAAAATCGTTGAAAATGCTTCCTCCAATTCCCGCCCTCTACATAACTTACAATTAAGCAGAGATTTAAAATATGTACCGAATATCATATTGGTTCTACTACAAAAGATATTTAATTAGAAATATGAATTTTGTAATCCGGATTTATTATTCTATGTATATATATATATGCGGGTCGCGGTGGTCTAGCGGGTAGAGCGTTGGACTGCTCACCAGAGGGTCCCGGGTTCGATTCCCGGGCAAGGCACTTTGGGCACTGCAGCTCCACCCAAGCTAGTTGATTTTTCGGGTACCAGGTATTCCTGGGAAACCATAACCGGCACAGGGAAAGGAACTGGCCCCCTACCCTGATGTGTGAATATTCACACGCCGTTGGGCTTGGTACATGGGTGAGCTCTACCATCACCTACTAAACCGACCTTCGGGTTGATTACTGTGTTTATTTATCATAAAAGATGCCTTGCTTGATTCCTTGCTTATAGCTGTTTCTTTCTTAAACGCCAATAAAGTTTGTGAAGAATCACATATAATAAAAAAATAATGTTTAAATGTCCTTTTACACTGAGAGCATAATTTGCCCTCATAACATTTAAAGTTTTAACCTACTAAACCGACCTTCGGGTTGATTACTGTGTTTATGGTATATATATATATATATATATATATATATATATATATATATACACTTTTTTGGAAAACCCACAAACGTGTAATGTAAATTCACTGATAGTCATAACAAACACAGAAACCAAAACACAAAAGAGGAAAAACTCACTGGTTCTCGAATTTTCGGTGGTCCAACCACCTTTCTCAAGAGGAATTAGGAACAGAACTTTTTCCTCTTTTGTGTTTTGGTTTCTGTGTTTGTTATGACTATATATATATATATATATTCCGCAGGAGGATTTAACTTATTACGAATACTGTCATGAAACCTATAGAGAAAGCAGGATATCATTCCGTGGATCAAAATGAATATAGAAAAGGAAATATTTTTTCAAATATTAATTAATAGCATTAAAAATGTGAGAAGCCAATTTATAAAAAATCCTGAAATACAGAAATTAAACTTTAAAAAGGTATTAAAAGAAGAACATTTGCCCCAGCATTCAATTCAATCATCAATGTCTCACGGATATTAAAATATAATTAATTTGTTATTTCAGGGCAAACAAACAGACAAATTCAATGGTCTTTTATTTTTTGTTCATTTTCATTTTGGGATTAACGAATTAATTTTTCATTTTACAGTCGACTATGTATTCGTTGCTGAGCTGGATTACGGGGTGAAAGAATGGCAACTTAGGGATAAGAAGAAAGAGGTTTTATGCTCGGAAAGGTTAATCAAATATGAACCGCAGGGGAAGGAAAAATGAATAAAAGAACAGGATTGGGTAGCGGGGAGGGTAAAAATGCGTGATCCTTTGTCCGAAGAAGAATGAGACGAGTCGGTTGTGCGTCGAGGGAGAGGAAGGACATCAAGAGAGGAGAGAGAACATAGAGAATGCGAGCGGAAACGGGAAAAGTGGGAGGAAAAGGGGCATCTGAGAGATAGGAGAGATGACGGAAGTGAAAGTGGAGGAGGAGATTTAAAAAAAGTGAACGCCGGAATCTAGGAGCAAAGGAAAACTGATAGAGTACTGCCTCGGAGGACAGAAATGTGAAAGAGTATACAGGTTCCAGTTAAATTATAATAATTGATTGATAATATTGATAATTCTTACTACAGGTTCCAGTAATATAAATAAGATTATTTTTGAGCTCTTATGGATTCCGAAACAAAATGTATGTGCATCGACGATGGAACAAAAATCTCTGACAAGTAAAAATATAAATTAACACCTAAGGCAACCCCCTCTCATAATTGATGTCCCATGCTGCGAATTTTAGGGTGATTTTAAAGTTTGAACGAAAGGAGCACCTCAATCAGGATAGGATGGTCATAACGTAGCTCCATAGGTAATTCCTCCTCATAGTGTTAATTTAGGCATATTACACCCGTCACTCAGCAACAAATAAATAGTTCAAATTATTTATCTTAAAAATATTCGTAAAAAATGGCATGAAAGCATTATTAATTGTAACTTACAGCTTAATGGCTACAAAAAATATGGCATACAATATGGGAAAAGGTAATAATCTAAATAAAAATCTAAATAATAAAGCTTTCATCTGGCTCTTGGATTCCTATAATCGCTCAGGTATTAACATCAGATACTAATTACCCCCTTTATACACATAATTTCATCCCCCTCCGCCCCCAACAACTCCCATATCATCCCTGCCTTTTTTAAAATTCCCGCGCCTAACGCTACCCCTCCAAACCCCTCCCCTTGCATACCTTTTCCCCCCTTCTTCTTCCATCCAGTGCCTCCGGGCCCTCCTCTACCTCAGTTCTGTTCCTAACTCCTCTTGAGAAAGATGGTTGCACCACCGAAAATTCGAGACCCAGTGAGTCCCTCTTTTATGTGTTTCTGTTTCTGTGTTTGTGTCGACTAGTCCATTTACATTATATACATTGTTCACCGTATGGCGGAATTTCGTGCTTGAATGTATATGTATATATATATATATATATATATATATATATATATATATATACATATATATGTATATAGAAGGTGGAATCAAGCAAATAGCCAAGCAGATTTCAGTGAAATTTCAGTGATTTCAGCCCAATAGATTTCAATCTATATTACGTTTCATCGCTAGCTCAAGTGGTTAGAGCCCGGGAAGTCAAGCGATCCGGTTTTCAAGTCCCGGAAAAGGAAATATTTTTCCACTTGTGATCTGCTCGATTCCGCCTTCCCCACATCTCCTATGTTCGTCTTTTATGTGTTCCTATCCCTTTTCCTGATATTTATTTCCATGTATGAATATTTGTTCGCTATATGGTGGGTTTTCGCATTTTAATGTATGTATAATTCGTATCAGGAAGGATTCATGGTACAATAAAACCACCACGTCTATACTAATACGTAGGAATACATGAGGCCACGCACGCGATCCGACTCCTTGATGATAGCATAAGCATGGTACGTTGAATAAATAAATGACCTGCGGAAGACTACAAATCGATATTAATTTATCATGACTTGCTGATTTTACCAGTATTTTAAACTCGTATATGCTACAGTAATGTTAATAGAGTATCTTACAAGGTCTATCCCATGAGTATTACTTGTTTTTTCCCGGATAGACGGACGGACGGGCGGCGGTTTCTTAGGCTGGGTTCGAGGAAGGGGAGTCTCGGGGAAGGCTGTAGGTTGGTGGCAGTTAGCTCCCAGCCTTTGCAGAGTACAGATCGTCCGTTTCCGAATCATCTATAAAGTGCCTCGTTACGCTCCGTCGTGAACTGGTCATTGAAACAACGCTATACCATCAAATTTTGCGAAAAATTGGGAAAAACCGGGAAAGAGACTCTAGGCATGCTCAATGCAGCTTATGGTGATAACGCCATGGGCAGGTCAAGTGTTTTAAAGCGGCACAGGATGTTTCAGGAGTGTAATAATACTCGGTTAAGAAACAAATAAAATATTAAAAAAACCATAAACACAGTAATCGACCCGAAGGTCGGTTTAGTATAAACTAAATAAAATATTAGTTCAAATTTTACCATACCGCACATTTTATGTAAATAACATTTACAAGTTGACAACAAAAAATAACATTACTTCCCGGCGGCGGCAGATATTTTTCAGTGGTATCTCGATCCCTATTTCAGGTTGTGGAGAGCGCTTTGATTGAATACTCCGTCCGTCGGATGGGACGTTAAGCTGCGGATCCCTAGGCACCCTTCGTTAAGAGAAAGCTAATGCCGACACCAGGTTTCTCTCCACCCTTCATTCTTTCCTACCCATCCCTAATTTTGCGAATGAACTCAGCTGTCGGTCGCCTCGGCTAAAATCTACTGCTATTATAAAATTACTACTTCTTGATTTTATTTAATTAAAACCGTCGATTAACGTTAAGAGTCGCGTTTGTTACTCACAAAAATAGGCCCACAGCGATACTAACCCCTCAGCGCCTTTTTAAGGCGACAGTATCTTTTTAACGTAATATAACCAATGTTTTCCACTCTTGTTTTGGACTGGATAGTAGACTCAAGAAAAAAGATCAATATAATGACAAATTCACACCCAGGCTACACTAATTTTTACTTACTATGTTGTTGAAGCATGCGCTCACATTCGGACTTCTCATGTACATTTTGGGATTGCAGTTGCCGTGGAGAATTGATTATGCCTCAAGGGAATCGAAAAATTTTGAGTTTAGCAAAACAAAGCGTTTTCATAGGGAATGTACTATAATTTAGACGAAGATACCGTACCAGAAGGAAACAGAGTGGGAGTCGTGGACGAACGGACGGCATTTACAAAAGCAGGGAACGTGCAGACCAATGACGCAGACGTCGAGTAAAAGAACGACAGGTTGAAACGGAGTGAAAGGGTGAGCGGAATAGTGTGGGGCTGCGGAAAATGATTTAGTTGGAGACAGAAGGAGAAATGGAGGTGGAAAGGAAGGTAACACGGACGGGTAGGGAAGAGGGACGAGTAGGATGGGAAGGTAGAATTGGTAGAACTCTGTTTTCCACTTCGCCAACGGCAGGCTTGGACGAAAGAATCGATATATCGAGATGGATGGTGTGGGGGACGGCGATGGGATAGGCGAGACCCTGGAGGGGAGTTTGCAAAGCGTGAGGAGGGCGGGGGAGATGATGATGAAAGAGGTTCCGTTCCGATTTCCCTTCCAACCCCACCTCTCTTCAATCCGGACTAGGGAGAACCCCCCATTGCCGCCCCCCTCTCTAAAGAAGACCCACCCACCGCTTCTCCCCACCCGGCTCGCTACCCCTACCAACGCGAATGAGGAAACGCTCACAGACCTTGGTGAATAGATGAGGGCTACGGTCGTTGGGCCGGGTTCGGCTGGTCGAGTACTTCAATTTGGCCCGTTGAGATGACATGGAATTATGAATCCACTGGAAAATATTCCTACATGCTTCCATTGGCAACACCCTGCGTGGAACTGAGTCCGCTTTTTTTTTAGTCACCGTACTGTCGATCCGGATTGACAACGATGATGGTGCTCACACCGTACTGCTCCCGAAGATACACGCAATACGTCCACTCAGGTTACAGAGCAGTCCATGTCCTATGTTTTCTAGGCACATGCATTAACTTCTGGTTTCCTTAAAATTCTCACGGACCGGTTTTAGCTCTCCGAGTGTCTAGATTCACCACGATTTGAACTCGGTTAGGAGTCGAACGCTTTCTCTATCCACAAGCTACCACAAATGCAATTCTTCGATTTATACTGAAATGGCCATTCTACGAGAAAGTTTTCCCAATTTTGCTTTAGAAGATCTTTGGTTGCAGTTTTAGCTTGTACACAGATCAACGTTTCCAGATCTTGTCTCCCTTTCTTGCACTCCGTTTTAATTCACACGTTTGCAAGACTAAACTTGGTGTAGTAAATTTACAATGAAGTCAGAATCAAATTTTCGACTTGTCATCGCATTTTATCAACCAAGCTATGATGTCAATATTTGTGTGGCAGTAAAAGAGTAAACAGAATTTGAGACAACTAAAAGACACATACGAGTTTCTGGGACATTTCATATTATCATATATTTTAAGAAAGTGACCAGTAATTAGGATAAGTGATAATTTTACTTTTGAACGGAGATGGTGGCATTTCCTCGTCTACTGCGTCTTCATTTCCGCCACACCCCATCATACTGCACTAAATCATCCTAATATTTTCTTAAGAAAATTATTTTCAACAAAATCCTTTCCAGGAAGACTCCATCTTCGCTGCCGGAAAAATCTCTTTTCTTGAGACCCGCAGATATTCTCTCTCGGAGCCTCAGACCCGCGAAATTATCTCTTATCTTTCACGATAGGCTGAAAATTACACATATTTAAAAACCATTGCTGAAAACCTGATGCACTCGTCGAACAAGAAAAATCCAAAACCGAATTACTATTCTGTTTGGCGATAAAATAGTACGATCTCTTCTTGACTAATTGATCCAAAAAAATACAAGGTGATTGTGTCTTTATTTTAAGTACCTCATCAAGAACCCTCTCTAATATCTCATAGGTTTCTTAATTAATATAATATATCTGATTTGATTTCATTATATCAGAAAGGTTGATCTTGATTACACTCTACTAATTTGTGTCACTGAAAATGATACAGAAGCATTGTGCACTATCGGAGAAAATTAGATGTAAAATCCGCTTGATATTTCCCACTTCAAATTTGCAAGTTGACGCTAGTACAAATTCATGAAGCAAGAAGAAGTAATTGACTTTCCCAAATATATGACTGATAGAAGAAAATTCTTGATAATAAGGTCATTTTTCCCAATTTTATGCATTTTTCACGTCATCTAAAATTTCTAGTGCATCATTTTAATGGATAGCATTAATATGATATAATTTCCATTCTTAATCTCCATCATTAATAAATCTGCAGGTAGTCTACCGCGCACTGGTACATTTGACAAATTGTCTTTAAAAAATTACGCAATGGATACCCACGTAACTGTCTACATTCGCTGAGTCTAAATCATTATGTACGAAATAACGTATTCCGATGACGGCAAGTGTCTATCATAGTTGAGAACCAAAAGGTTTGCTATAAATCGCACAGAACCTCTAGAACGGCGACGAATCTGCAAAGAGGAAATGAGGGTGACAGACCGCCTACGCGGCTCGGCTGGGGTCGATTTAATCCGGTGGCCTGTCAAGTAGACAGACCACCCGGCAGGCAGGACGTGGGACGCGCCGAGGGTTTCGCTTGCGATACAAACGCGGTTCTAAGGAAACCTATTTTGCAGTCTTCTCGCTCATTCACTCCTTTTTACTTTATTTTTTACTTATATTCTGCTCTTTGTAAAACTCAATTCTAAAGTGCGACTTATACACATTATCATCTCAGGAAAAAATGAACGCACAATGTCAACATGAAATTAAAAGAAATAAGACACATCTACGTCAACTCTTTCTCTTCAGTAGGGTTACATATTAACATAATCAATAATATCAAGATCGATGGAATTGTGAAGACATATATTGCGTCACTCTAATCTCCTTCCACAAACTGATAACGCGTGGCGTGTTTGATATTTCGTGAAAAAACTGTTCAACCTTATATTTTCCAATACCCGATACCTAGATCGCTGAACACTGTCGATAATCACCCAAACACTAAATGACAATGAATTTGTGCAATTGTGTAGCGGAAATATTAATAAATCATCGTATTGTGGAAATGAAACCGGCGACTTATGCAGGTCATTGACCAGCCGGTTAACAAAAAGATCACTTTTTTGAAAATTTGAATAGGTCACAGCTCCTATGTTCCCAAGGATGGGCTGTTTTACTTATTCTGACCACTAGCTTACCAAAGAAACATGTCGAGGCATCTTGTCACTGGATAGTATGGGCAACCAGAGAATGTCGGATTAAATAGAATATTATTTATATTCATCTCTCTCTTAAAACCGACACTTTTTCGAAGGTTAACAGTTTCTAACTACGCGGAATCGTGTATCCACCTTATAAATAATTTTATACGCAACAAATGCCTCTTTTTTTCTCCCTATTTTCATCTGTATGATGTGTATTAGCTCATTTCAGTTCATTAAAGTTTTTCGGAAACACAGGACAGTAGTTGAAAAATGTACCATGGAGACCTAAGATTAATTACGCAACTGCAATATATAATTGGATTATAACCACGCATCCGAATGGACGCATCTTGGATAATTATAATTGCTCTTTCAAAGTTAAAAGCAAATGACTGTAATATAGGAATTTAAGTCACGCTTATATGTTAAGCAAACGCCCCGCATTTAGGTCATCATGCTTAACTCTTTAGGGTTTCCAGATATTTTTGTTTCTATGGATATTTTTATCATAATACCATAAAAAAACCGCCAACCCGAACATGCGTGCTCATTACGCGCCAAAACAATTAATAGAAGACGTAGTCTCATGTTGTATATTGTGATATCCATCACTGTAGGCCACCAACATGCTTTTAGAAATAGTATTTTTTTCAACTCACCAAGGCTATCAATCTTAACGTAAAGGGCATATGCAGCGGGACACTCACCTGAAAAAAGAAAAACATAACAGTAATACGCGAACAGTTCCAGATATATCTACTAATTAATAAATAAGCACTTATTAGATATTTTAAAGCGTGCAAGAGAAACACACATACAGATAAGAGCTCTGGTAATGGGAAAATAGAGCAAAGAGCTCTAATGAACAATTTTAGGACTGTTGATCATTAAAAATAATGAACCATGTCTAAGAGTAAAAAAGCAAATTTAAGAAATGTGGGGGCAGAAATGGAAATATGGACTTGGAGAGGATTACTATTGAGACGGTCTAAGAGGTCAACATCATTTGGTATCGTCAAAAGCCATTACTTGGTATCGTCATTTTATGATTTATGGATTGAACTGTGCTGTTCTAACGAAATCAATCGATAGCTGACAACGAAAATAAAATTACTAAAAAGGGACGAAATCATCAGATAAAAAAGTTCCTTAAATGAACTTATAAATTTATAAAAATAAAAAATATACATGAGAAAAATATATATATATTTTTTTTAATATAAAAAATAAATTTAATATAAATATGCAAAAGCTTAATTAAACTGCTCCCAGGTAGCCCTAAATTAATTACGGGCATTGGTTACATGTGAATAACTTATGTTTGACTCTCGTTTTAAATTATGAAATTAAATATATGGACACAAGAAATGCTCAAATTACGAATGCATGCAGGTGTAACGCTGTATTTAAGCAGGTTCAGTTCCATTTCTACCAAAAACTAAACCTTTAAAAGACTTTCACAAAACGTACTCCTCTGCGATTTGCGAAAATAATATAACGACAGCCAATATTCCGGTGTTTACGTACTTTTTTGGCTGTCTCATCTCCTCCCTTCTTAAAGCATTTAGCCATCTCCTCTATCTTCATTTATGATTCCCTTCAGTTAGACGCTACGTCCTTTTTATCTCGTGAAATATGTCTGCGAAGGCGTAGCGAAGGATGACGACAGTTGATTGAGAAAGATGGCGCATGGAGGGGGGGGTGAAGATCCCTTCCCGCTTCCCCCTCACCGGTCTCCTGTTCTTTATTCGGTCCTCCCCCCCCCGCCCGTCCCTTTATTCAAGCTCCCTCTCATTTTCCCTTCCCCCCTCATTTTTTGAGCTCCTTCTCGCGAAGAAATACGCGGAAAAAAGGAAATAATTTGCCAAAATATATTTTTTTACTTATTCGACCCTTACCGAAGTTAAAAAGACACATGAGAGCGGAGGGAGAGGAGTGGAACGTGGAGTGTTGCAAGTGGAGCGAGGAATAAAAGAGAGGCAGAGGACAGAAGATGAGATAAGGGTTGGCTTTTCATTTATTTCTGGAAGATAGCTCTCTCTCCGTCATTCATAATATATACATTTATATTTTCTTTCGTAGTGATATTTGCTAAGGGAAAGGGAGGGTGAGAAAATAACTGGGTCGTGCAGCCAATATAAAAGTTGCGTGATCAGAATCTCTCAAATTAAATTCCAAAAAACATTCAAGAGATTTGAGTTTCCACGTCTTAATTCTTTACACTGTTTATGCACTTCTGTGGTAATTTCATGAAGATACGAGAAAAATTGTTTGACGATTACTGATAAGTTCACTATATATTCATGGAGTATTTAGATGTGCGTTTTTTTATTGTGTGAGAAATTGGAATCTCAACTGACCAAACACTTAATACAAATGAATTGATGACAACTAAAAGTACTAATTTTCAAATGGAAAATATGAGAATGAGAATTATGAAGTACAGCATAAAAGGCATGTATACATTATTTAAATTAAGTTAAAAATTAAATCTTATACTCACGACATTATTATATTATACAACGAGTACACCATATGAATGAATAAATATACATTTGGTTTACTGTTACCAAATGTAGTTTCATTGATAATTCGATTGAATACAACCTCAACGTTGATTTCGATTAGTAAAAATATGCTAACTTGACCATCATCTTTGCCAAGATTGTGATTATGTGCTGAAAAACAAACACGGAAGCTTGTCCATCTTTACCAAATTTTCTTTTGAGAGGGATGATGACGTAACATCGAGAAACGTTAGGAGTTCAGATACAAAACTGATGTCTTTCCCGTCTCGAAGCCGTTGGGAAGTATGGTACGAAGTGACTGATCACTGTTGCGTTTCCAAGGACAAATTTCTCCATTTCCCACCATCAACTATCTCTTCCTGTAAAATCGCTGTATTTATTTGTAATATTGATATCGATTTTGATCATAATCAACTGAAATTAATTTTATGTCAACTCATGGAGACGAATGGAGACATTAAATGCTCATCGTACTCATATTAAAATTCCTTTTCAATGTAAAAAAACTTAAAATATTGCAACGCTTAGTCACAAACTAGTGACACATTTCCGTATAAACATCTATTGATGCGCAAAATTAGTTACATAGTATTCTAACTGTTCTATGATAATAGTTAATCACTGTTTGCTTAATATCGAATCATTCCATTTTTATTATACATTTGATTCACCTGTGCATTCCATATCCTAACAATCGGGAAAAAATGACTTGTTTTCAAAGCTAATAAATAATGCATATAATTTAAAAATCTTACCAACAAATCTAGTAAACCGTCAAAAGAAGACTTCTGCCCTGAAGAAACTAACTGGACCTCTAGTAAAAGTTTTTAAATTATATTATATGCTAATGAAACCATAAAAATAAAAATTCTCAGTGATATCAGTCCGGAGAAGCCTTCTATATTATTATTTATCATAGGTAGCCCTTCAATTACCAGCTGGATTCGGAAGGATCCCGAAAACTCTTACGAACCCAGATGAAGTCTTACGTTAGATCTCCATTTATTTTCTTACGCTCCTGAACCCCATTCAGGAATAACAAAATGTGATGCCTTTCATACTTTCACCCGAAATGTCCCCACAGATTAGATCCCTCGATTTCCCACTACATCTCTACTCCCCCTCTTTTCTGTATTTTCTAATTTTGCCGAGCGTTGCCCGAAATATTATCATGTTCAGCACAACCTCTTTTGTAATCCCTTCTGTGTATTAATTTTGGCATCATTTTTCAAACTCTCCCTCTCAAGAGCTAATTAAATAAGACTATGGGATGAGTTTAAAGGTTATGTAAAATATCTCATAAAAATTATCACGAAAAATATTGGGAGTGGGGCGCTTATCGGAGCTTGAATAGAAGCCCGATTAAACATGAAGAGAACCCTTTTAAGAATGCAGGGGAGTTTAATTGTGACCCCAAGAGAATCATTATCGATCTTATTTGTTGCGTTAATCATGCCACCAGGATAAATACATAGAAATAGAGTTCAGTAGTTTCACCTTTAACCACCATTCTCTCGCACAATTTGGGAGAAAACATTTAATAAGGTTCAGTTCCTCAGCAACAATTACCACAAAGTCTAACTGCTATTATTACTAACTAATGACTTGCTCAGGAGCTGAAAAATAATAATTGGGCTTCCTCACCCATGACTTGAAGGATAATAACTTCTTTCCAACATCATCACCTAGCTGTATATCACGAAACAAAACATAATTTCTCCAAAACATTTTCTCTGTGACTTTAAATATAGCACATATTTTCCTCATTACAGTACATTATTTTACTGATAACATTTTATAATTTAAGCATAATTAATACAGAATAGATTTCTCTATGATCATTGTGCGTTTTAGTATTGTGGTTCCGTTATGACTTGTCCTCCTCCTATGTACCTCCATTTCATGATTTAATTGCCAATAGCCTTAGCCCCTGGGATGATATCTAAATAAGCAATTATCATCCGTAAATCTAACAACCATATTTTTCTTATTTCTAATGGAAAAATAATCTAATTTATGTATTATAAATATCTCTTAATATATGCTCTTTTATATATCTAGAGACCGGTTGAGATTACAGGCAATCGTGCGATTTCCTTGCCCATGTCTTTCGAATCCCCACCTCCAAGAAGTGTATAGTTTGACTCGTGATTATATTTCAAATAACGTGCCTATCCTTCAGTCTTGTTCTAAATTCACATTTACATTTCAAATATCGCACCTATTCTTAAGCTTAGTCTCATTCTACTCTCCAAATAAATAAATAAATCAATCAATAATGAAATAAATAAATCTGTGGAAAAGTACAAATCTTTCTTTCTTTTTTGGTATGGATATTAAATACTTCCACGAAGTGAAGCTTGAAACAATAGAATGTATTCATTCTACTCTATCTCTCTACTCTTTCTCCTTCTTAGTTTATTCTAATACTCTGCGATATTTCTGTTAACTTGGTCCACTCTGTTCCACAGAACGTATTGAATATATAATGGGAATTAGATAACCTACTAAATAAGTTCTACATCCTTGTTCTTCTTTATTTTTATCACATGCACGTAGTCAGTCACTTTCCTATTCTTTCTCAATCCTAAAAAATCTTTAACAAAGTACATATTCCGTGTTTGACCTGTTCTCCGTTTTTGGTTGATGATTCTTAGCATCACTCTAGCCAACAAAATCATTCCCCTGCATCCTTGAATTTCTCCATCTATACAATTTCTAAGATGGGATTACAATTAGTACATCGAAATGTTCAGATTTAAATGCATTTCTATACAAATTTAAAGATCTCAATCTACATTTATAAGATTTCCTTTATTATATTGCTCAATCGAAACTTCCACATACATTTTTATAGAACACATTATTGATAAGTTATTCCTTATACGATGAATTACCAGTTAGTTTCCTTCCACAATGAACTGACAATCGTTACATGAAATTCTTTCACGTGTTGTTTACCATATATATCTCGCGGTAGTTCAACAAATATTCTTTTTTGTTTGCTTATTAAGTACTCTTCCTTTTTTTTCAAATTTCTGCTCATTTTTTCATGACCACGTGACGTGTCGATTGACTATTTTTTCATTTTGATTTCTTACATATAATTCTCTGTATATATTTATTTCTTGAATTCTTTAGCCTTTAATTTTATATCTGTATCCATCTTTTCATCACCTTTATTACTATCAATGGCTTCCTAACCACCACCTTCATAAATTCCTCTTTCCTAATTTTTCTCGCTAAAACACCTACCAATTCCTTTTCATGTTTGCTTCCGTTTTTTACTTTCCTTCTCATTGCCTAAACCTTAATAGTAACTTTATCCACTACTACATTATATTCCTCCTATTTATTCCAATTTGAGCTTTCCCTTCCTCTTTCTCACCGTCTTTCCTTTCTGGTAACTCTCGAATTAGGTTAGTAAGTCATTAAATCCAAATTTAGACCCACTCCTTCAAATTCCTGGTGAGTGATGACTCGGTTCTACATATCTCTATATTTCTAATATCATATATATTTTTTTTAACTTCAAGGAGATAAGATGTATGTATGTAAGGGCGTTTCACAAAGAAAGGCATGAGTACAAGGGATAAAGGAAATGCGGAGACACATAGAGGTTTTCTTTAGGGAGGATGAGGTTGGGGTAAGGGTTCGCCAGTTCAAAAACAGACCAAAGCAGAGGAAATGGCATAGAAAAGAGATGGGAGACGGTTGGTGGAAGCAAACCAGGCGTCCAGAATCAGGAGTGATGCACCGCCGTAAAAGAATCCCAGATACACCACCTCTACCCGTAGCGGGAGAGTAAGTAGGGAGGGCCAACTTGAGGCTCTTAAAAAATGTATAAGCATTGGGGAGGGAGGTGGTGTCCGCTCAGAGCAATGGAAACCACCAGCAACCGAGTTGGGCCCACTTTACACCATCCCTGCCCTTGGTCAAGACCACACCAGCGGCTAGAAAGCGGGAGGGAAATGGGAAGGGTGGAAGTGAGTGAGTGGGTTAATTTCGGGAAAAGAAGACTTGAACCATAGGATAGTGAGGCGGGAACAATGGTCCATTGCAAAGAGAAATATTTAGCATCGTCGGAATATGGCGAATCTCAATTTGTCGCGTCCGTTCCATTCCCTCCTATTTTCCGCACCGCCTTCTACTCTCCGCGCCCTCTCTTTCTCTCTTGTTTCGGTCTGTTTACGACCCTGCCAGCACCACACAAACATCATTCATTTACCTACATTAATCGACCCAAAGGTTGGTTTCGATAGGTGGGAATAGCATTCATTTCGAATTAAGCCGCAAGGCATGTGAAATGCTCACATTAATGGTAAGGTGTACCATTTCCCTTCTTAATGCCACCTGCATTCACAGTAACGCAAAATTCGAAGTAAGGAAATAACATAAAATAGCACTGCTAACTTTTTTCGATGGGGTTATCCAAAGGAATAAACCGGGATATTAACGCTAGATGCTAATGGAAAAATAAAGCTAGAAACTAAGTTATCACATCGTTAGTAGGCTAAGAGTGAATTATATTGAATCTAACTAAATGTATTCAAAACAAAGTTGTAAACGATAAATGTTGTAATAGCGCAAGCAGAAACGATAATGTGACCAGTATAGTTATATGAGTATTAAGTAATAGCAATGGGACTGGATATTAATGCGAATTTAATTTGTGATATAGCATCAGAAAAGTTCCATTAACTACAAAACATATGCCGCACACAGGACACAGGTAAAAAAGATATGATGCATCAGATGCTTTTCGCAGATGATGGTTTAATGCAAACTCGTACATCGCTTAGTATAAGAAAACTCGACCCACTAAGCTAACACCCCAGCACTCGAACACAACCCTTCCAAACGAAACCTCTCTCCTCGCCTCTTTAAATAATCCTCGTCTGTCGAGGCCATTTTTACTTTTGCACCCCGTGTACACATAAAAATCCTCCCCTTGAACCCGTTCAAAACGCCTCTCCCACCTCTTTCTTTACCAGCCAAACATCAGCATTTGAACGATAAAAAACTATCATAAAATGTCTTTTCGAGCTGAGACCGTTAAAATTTTGTGCTAAACAAAATGTGGAAATTTACAATGACCCTAACTTTCATAATTCCACGCAATGTCTTTTCAAAGTTATACCTGATAAAGCTGTCATTTCATTAACTGAAACCAAAACTTGTAAGTGCGTCCGCATTACCTCAGGAATGACCGTCCATTCACCCATTGGCGGCAACAAAACCACCCTCTTCCCAATATCATACCATCAGAATGACATGAATCTCTCTGTCTACCGCTGAGGAAGTGGGCGTCTAATTCAGAAATGGGCCAAGTTCTTACATTGCACCCACTTCCATTACGAGAAGTGCACGGAGCATACCTAAAATCTCTATAAACGTGAGACGTGGTTCAAGCTTCAATTCGAACCCACTCGTAGTCTCTCGGAATTCCGCTCGTTTTCGAAATGTGCCAGTCTCCACGACTTCCTACCTTTGATCTCCGGCCCGGAGAACAAACACGCAATGCGCACGCAGCGACGCGACGCGAACAGAAGCACGCTGAGGATTTCGCCTCCGGAGCAATGTGCCCCTCGCACAAAGCAAACCAAAGCGTTTGCGATTCATCCGAAGGGAGGGTTGAGGAGAGAGAGCTGGATGCATTAAACGAACGGGGATGGATTCACTACATCACTCATTCATCCCTCATTTCCTTTCCTATACCAGATCGAAAATCCCCACGCACCCCTAATGGATCCCAGTTGAATTCTCTCAATTAAGATCCCACAGATAAATCTTTACTTTCTTCTTAACCTGCATATTGCCGAGCACATCGTAGTAAACTTATGTGGTGACGATTGTGAATGATTGCAGATGAAACGGAAGATTAACCATGTATAAATTGAATATGGAAGAAAAGGGTATTAATTCACCGATAATTTAAGCTAACTAGACTCAATATCTATTGCATACTCCATTTTTAAAGTAATTATACGTTTGTTGATATATTCACATACAAATTAATAATTATATTATACGAGCGTATATATATATATATAATGGAAAAATACATGTATGTATATATACACACATACACACTCGCATATGTAATGAGAAAGCGGGGAAATGTAATGAGAAATTTAAAGAGAAGTGTTATTTTGCTCTAGTTAGATCACATTTGGAATATGCCGCAAGTATTTGGGATCCTTGGGAGAAAATCTGGCAAAAAGAACCAGGTAAAGTCCTGAGAAAATCCGCCAGATTCGTGAAAAATATATATGACAAGAACACAAGTGTAACAGGTCTCTTAGGGGATTTAGGCTGGGAGCCCCTTGAAATACGAAGAGAACAAGCGAGACTTAGACCTTTGGAAAAATTCAGAACCAGCAAGTTTAACGATGACACAAAAGGAATTATAATGGCCCCACACTACTTAGGTAGATCAGACCACAAAGATAAAATAAGGGAGATGGATTCCAATACAGATAGATTCAAATACTAATTCTTCCCTAGAACAATCAGAAATCATAATAGTAAGAATCCGATGTCCATTTAAAAGCATTAAAAACATTTAAGTTAAATGTCGGAACAAAATTAAAAATTCAAAGATTGTGCATGTGTATGTTTGTTGGTAGTTTGTGGCTTTGTATGTGTGAAAGGGTTGGGGCGAAAGGGTTCTTCCATGAATATTTACCATGTTTGGGTTGTGGGCTATAAATTTGTGTCTTTTGCATGCAGTTTTTTTTTTCTAAATCACTGGTGGTGCTCTAACACCCCACGCCACACGCCCTTGCGGTGGCTTGCCGGCTATTGACTAGATGTAGATATGTAATGCAGGTGTTTTCCCACCATCGATTTTTGAGGCTGAATTGTGTAGAGGAAATGAGAATGCATTGATTCATATCTTCGAAACTGTGGCCATACGTTTCCACTGCCTCATCGTAGCGCGGAGTTTGGATAAATTCATCGCTGTTAAAAACTTTGCCTTTCAGTTTTCCCGTGAAAATTTCTACGAGTTAATGTTGAATGTAGAACTTTGATTGTGGGCAGGTTTTTTGAGCTCAGCACAGCTCTTATTTGGTATGTTTATGCCCCATCTCAATGTCCGTTGAATACCGCAGCATCAAATACGCTACTTAAGTTCCTGATGATGAGGCCTACAAATGACGCGAAAGCTTGGACATTAATGTCACGAATGATAACGCAGAAGCTACTGAAGCAACCTTCTAGTATATATGAATATAAAAAGAATCCTGGGGATTTTATTCGTCCATAGTCAACTTATATTTTTTAGTTCTCATAGGCTTATAGTTTTATTTCATGTCATAGTATTTCAAATCAAAGATGTTAGTAAACCTGCGAAAAATGTGCACAGTATATTATCCGGTATTAACTGCGAATGATTTTTAATAAGGACAAGTGATTGTTACATTTTACTAAAAAATGGCTCCATACAAGCAACAGCAATGGCAAATTCTGTGGGATTAATTATTTTATCAAAAATTTCCTCTGTTCTAATTCCATTCGAGAAAAAGTTATTGTTCAACTTAAACTCAAGTATTTTCTATCTGCATTTCAAACACATAGCTGCATAACTGCATGTTTTAGCCGAGATAAATTCTCGCTCGCAAACACGCGCTTTTTACCGATCTCTTACCCAAACTGTCTTGATTTCAACATAGGCTTTCGAAATTCCTTTATCTCTTAACTCCATCCGAGTGTTTGAATGTTTATGTCCTCTTCATCTAGTTCCAAGAAGCGGAATTCATATATTTTAAATGTAGAGACAATAACAAAAATAACAATAACTCTGCTTCGGAAACAAAACGATGTCGCATTATCTGTGAGCGTAATTTGCATCTATTGTAAAGAAAATTAAGCTACACACAATTTTTTTCATTTTCTCTTGAGACTTGTTGAGGCTCCAAGTATTTAAAATATTATTATACATTTCATCATACTAGCATTTATCTTTTTAAAGAAGAAAATTAATAACAATTTAACATTTAGCCTGAAATTCTAAATAGAAACCCCTGGGCTTAAAAAGTGCTATATTTTACCGGAGCGAGCGTTATGGTATATTATTACATTTAGAGGCGGAGACTATGAGTTACATGTCCATGTGATAGTAGAATTTTCCCCTCTTACTTTTCAATTTTGCATGAACTATATGGTTATGATGTAGGCCTGTCGTTTTCATATATCCAACAGATTCAGGCGAGATGTAGTGGAAGTTCGTCATTATAAGAAAAACAAATTTGCACTTTTCCACAGATTTATTTGTGACGTACAACGCGTTTCAGTTCATCAAAACATCCTCAGGTACAAGACAAGATTCAACTTGTGATGCATCATATTTATACCTGTTTCAGGAAGGGGGGGGAGAGTGAGGAGTATTAAGGAGTAATCAGGTATAAATACGATGCATCACAAGTTGAATCTTGTCTTGTACCTGAAGATGGTTCAATGAACTGAAACGCGTTGTACGTTACAAATAAATCTGTGGAAAAGTGCAAATTTGTTTTTCTCATAATGGCGTACAAATGGTTTGATTCTTTTTATTTCCTCTTTTCTTAAAAGATATAACTAATTTCTCAGGTAAATCAACCCATTTTAAGAACTTAGTCTCCCTCCACCATGTATAGAATTATGTACATTATTTCATAGATTTTTACGATATATTTTTTCTTTTCCCCTTCCTCTCCCATGTCCTCCGTTATCATCTAACCTTCCCACCTGGTGCTTGCACCACCTGCCACATACATTTTTGGCGGATTTCGGGATATTTTTGTCGATGTCGAAGAAACAAAAAATGTATGCAGTGTGGGATCAAGGCATACATTTCCTTTTGCGTCTACTTTATTCATGAGCATTCATTAACTTTTAAAGAGAGAATATTATTAAAATTAAATGCACACAATAAAAATTTCATGCTCATTTATTTTTATATTCATAGAGAGGCACGCTAAAAAAAATATCACTTCCAAAGCCACTAGTAAAAATATTTCATTTAGAGTAAACGATATGATAATTAATATACCTAAGCTTCATTCCAATTGCATAATTGTAATTAAATTCTTTAAATAATTTTTTTAATTGTTTTAATATTCAAAGAGATCGTTTGTTTGATACTCTTCATAAACAGTGCCATGAAGAATTAAGCAAAATGGGATAAAGAATGGAGAAGATGAAACATATTCCCACGGATCGTTGCACGAGATTAACCCTTTATGAGTCTCTTTTTGGACTCCGTGTCACCCTTGATTTTAGCTTTTTCTTTCCAATAACAGAGTTCATCAATGCTTGTCAGTGGGTGGGAAAACGTGTTGTCACGTTAAGGTTGACAACCACTCAGGACGACGCGTAGGGAAGGCTTTGCAGAAGTTAGCAAGCGCGTCCCGAATAAAGGTATTTGTGGAAGTTCCACTCCTTCACAAACGCCAATCTCAGTGGTCTTCTGAAACGCTTTGGTTCGATCATATGATTTTCTTTCGATTTTTTAGTTTGTAAAGCACTCACGGAACAAGACTGTAAACCGACTGCCGACCTTAAGACTGACTGTGAAAGATTCGATCTCGCGGCTAAACTAGGGAATATGCCACGATGCGTGTCAGTAACACAAAATGGCAGACGGCTTCTGACATGAATGGAAAAGTATAGCTTGGTCTTATTACGGCTCCTTAATAAAATATTGAAATGATATGATGACCATAAATTTTAAATGGAGCTTCCTAGTGGCGAGATCTTCTATACCATTGTGCCAGTGGCGGACCATAGTGTGAAATCCTGGTCACTATGAATAATGAGAAGACGTTTTGAAAAATAGACAGAATGGTTTCCAAGTTATTTAAAGAAAAATTAGAGAAAGTCAAGTTCATACAGTTTAAATTAAAGTTACGTAATATAGAGCTAAGGTTCGTACTGAAAAATGGTAACTGAGAAATCGGTTTTGTATATCAGATGATATTAATATCGTTTCTGTAAAGAAAATGCAGAAAGAAAGATAAAAAAAAATATTTTTACACTTTCCAGGAACTCGCTACCTCGCCCGGGTATCTCAAAGGATGTGCCAGAGTGTTCATACGTCCCGGGAGAGGTTGGGAGGTCTTTAAAAATATCCCCACGAAATATTAATGAATGAAATAAAAGACTTCGGTCATCGGAATTGCGCCAAGTTATTTTCTTTCTCAAAAATAGTGTCCCGCTTTTAAGTGCCAACTGCTATTTTACTGCCCCCAGATGTCGAGCAATTGAAATCGCATGCCGCGATCCTGATGTGTCTGGAAAAAAGGCATAAAATTAAAGTTGGAAACATGCAAATCGTATGCTATCCAAACCAAAACGCATCATCATCATTTCAGAAACTTTCAAGATCACGGGGTAGTGAAGGAAAATTAAATTTTTAAGATATTCATGTTTCGATAGCTTAAAAATAATAAGTATAACTTGACTTATACATTCCTAGAAACTGTGTATTTTCCACACGTTCGGGACTCGACTTAGTCATGCATCATTGGTGGCTATATTTTGAAATGAGATTTAAGGAAAAGATATTTCTTAGCAGCCATTATGAATACCACATATGCCTTGTCATACAACGTGACTTATTTTTAACACACGTTCACACACACCATAAGACACTGATTTTTCGTTTACAGTTTAGTAATATATATATATATATATATATATATATATATATATATGGTTTCTTGTGTAGTGTGTTTTTTGATGAAGTGCTTTACGCCCAAAATTTATCTGAATACATTTATTCAAATTTAATTCTAGCTCCAATGTCTCACACCGCTTCCGAATTACATTTAGGTCGTTAGCTAATGATACTTTATATTCGCGGCTGGATATTTCTCCATATTTCACGGCATCGTCAGCAAATAGACATATAGGTTTACTGGAAACCTGAGACTCGATATCATTAATATAAATGGATAAAAGAAATAATGGCGGAATTATAAAACTTCCTTGTGGGACGCTCAATGTCACGCTTACTTTGCCCTTCTACAAGGTGCGTTCCGAAAGTTATGCAATGATTTATTTAAAAGTAATTTTTTGAACAGATTTGCACAAACACTTAAAATTCTTCAAAGTACTGTCTTTGAGCCTCTAAAAATTTTTCCCAGAGAGACAGCCATGACCGGTACCCGCCCTGGAAGGCGCCTTCGGGGACCTCTCGCAAGACCTTCGTCACGGCTGATTGGATCTCATCTGTGGACAGAAAAGGGGTTCACTTCAGGGCTGCCTTAATCCGAGGGAAAAAAAAAGAAGTCAGCTGGGACGTCAGGATTATAGGAGGTGTGGGCAGGGCAAGGAGCGTTGGCACCTTGTGTTGGTAAGGAAGTTCCCCATTCGTAGCTCGTTGTCGTGATGGAGTTGCCAGGTAGCGGAAATATCTTTTCTCGTCCTGATGACCCTTTTTCGGAAATGTTCCAGCACATCCACGTGGCAACTGGCTGTCCTTGAGGAACAAACTCCTTAAGGACCACTCCTCTACTTTCGAAAAAGACAATGGACATTGTTTTTAATTTATATTTGCCCATTCTTGCATTTTTGGCTTGGGAGGCTGGTCGGTGTGCCACTCAGACCTTTGGCGTTTTTGTCTGGGTTATATTGAAAAATTAATGTTTCATCATCAGTGATGATGTCCAAATAACCAGGTTCATTTTCATACGTTGAAAAATTTTCCGCTCGGTTTGTCTTTTGGTCATCAGCCAAGTAAGACGAAAGTGCCGAGGTTGAACCATGGATCTTTCGACTTGCCAGGCTGATCATTTAACCAAAAACTGGCAACTTTTTTACGCTTGTAAACTTCTCGATTCCACCTTTCCCACAATTTCTGTGTTTTTATACTATTTGTGCTCCTATACATACACACAAATACTATATTTTTTGTGTGCAAATATAGATTTGAATACTTAAACGAGACTGAAATTTAAGAAAAGTCGGCGGACGCTACTGCTTGCATTAGTTTGAATAATTCTGTGCGTTACAGTGTAGAAAGTAATGGATGCCGAGGGACTAAGTGATGTTGGTTATAAGATAAAGTATCCAATAGAAACCCTTTTGAAGCGAGTGAAATTGTTAGTTCTGAGAGTAAAAGCAATCTTTTCGAGAAGAAACTTAAAAATAGGCTTCGTAAGACCAAGTTACCCGCGCAGCCTTGTCGTTTTGCGACAGATTTTCCGTCCTAGATCAGTAATGGGCATCTCTGAACTCGAATGTAAAAAGAAAAACCCGTCTGAGAGTGAAGGAAACGGTTTTGCCAATACAATTCGTTTCTTTCTCATTCCCTTTCCTGCGCTTGTCCCCTTTTTTCATGCTCAATTCGAGTTGCTTCTGGATCCACGGCATGTGCACACAACAGCGATGGATCGCAGAAATGGAAAGAAACGCCTCAGAAAATCCCTTCCATCAAGTCAATTTTTTTTAACATCGCAGCTTCCTTCACCCCCTTCGTGTTGCTTTATCCATTTGCCCGATACCCTGCAATAAGTCTTAGGCCCCCACACCTACTTCTTTCTCCCCCGCTTTCTCATCCACTGGCGCTTTACCCTGCATTACCCTTCCCAAACTGACTTCCTCTCCTGCGGAGGAAATTCTTTGTATTCTCGAACCTTATATCCTCGCACTTGGAACGAATCTTTCTCGTCACATTTTTAGAAGTATACCCAATACAGCTGAAAACTATCAGCCTTCTATCATCCACAAAGGATATGCTCTTGCACATTATTTTACCTAGAGTTCACAATTGTAATTAATTTTATATCAAGCATGATACAATCCATATAATTAATACAATTTAGTACTAGTTATTCATGACTCATAATATTATAAAGTTTCCTTGGATTCTATTAACTTGTTGTATAAAAACGTTCTTCTACGAGTATATTAACCATGCATAAGCATTTTATGGCACAGCATCATCTTCAGTGGAATGTTTTAAAAAAATGGGTCGTATTATGGCATTATTTACTAAACTTTTAAAATTCATCATTCAAATTCCTCAAAAAATCCTTTCTTTCAAATTCTCAGTGTGCTACTAACTAATTAAAATATATAGTAAAGGAAGCAAACTTTTATTCTCATTCATATTCATATATATCATGAATACCTTTCAATTATATCTATATATATATATATATAAATATATATACATGAAAGTCGGAGGGGAATTCGTAAAATCGGTTAGGTTTGCTGATGACCAAGCATTAGTTGCTCAGTCAGCCAAGGGGCTGCAAGCATTGTTGAGTGAATTGGAGGTTCAGTGCGATAAATATGGGATGAGAATAAATATTAATAAAACAAAGGTTATGCGATTTTCCAGAAAGAAAAAGGCTAAGCTAAATATTAAAATAGGCGGGGAAAAAATAGAGCAGGTAGAACAGTTTACATATCTCGGAAGTGTTTTGGACCAACACGGTCAAAGTGGTAGGGACGTAAGGAGAAGAATTGCGTTAGGCAAGGAGGCTTTCTCAAGGAGGAGGGAGTTGATGACGGGGACGTTGAGTAGGGATGTTAAGACAAGACTCGTAAAAACTCTGATATGGAGCGTAGCTATGTACGGCGCGGAAACGTGATCGCTGAAGCAGGAGGATAGACGTAGATTGGAGGCTTTTGAAATGTGGGTGTGGAGAAGAATGGAGAAGGTGAAATGGACCGAAAGGAAAACAAATGAGGAAGTACTAGAAATGGTGGGGGAGGAGAGGGGTTTGTTGAGAGAAATCCTATGGAGGCAGGAAAAATGGATGAAAGGCGTATTGAGCGGTAGTGGAATGTTGAAGAGGGTAATAGAGGGGAGAATGTTGGGAAAGCGAGGTAAGGGTAGGAACATAATAGGGATGTTGGACGGGATGAAGGGAGGAAAGAAGTACACCAAGATGAAGAGGGACCTGATATAGATTAGTTTGCTAGGTGGGAAGTCACAAAATGTTTATTTGATAGTTGTGTCCATCCAAAAACCTACCTTAACCGGTAGATTACCTAATAATATATATATATATATATATATATATATATATATATGTATATAATTGATGCGGAAGTACTCACGAGAGCAATATAACTTTTGGACGGCACAATAGAACACAGAATAAAACAGATAACACGTAAAAGGACACTCACACTGTAGATGATTTAAGCTTTCGGCCTACTCAGGTCTCAGATCAACCGAGGCCTTCTTGTCTTAACCCTTGGCGTTCATTAAAATTGTCATTGGGCAAAGTTTGCACTTGAAACTTCATGAAAGTTTTCAGTGAAAAGATCCAAAAATATGTATTTCATTGGAGAAATAATTTTAGATATTATTTTGAGAAGTAACTGACTAGTACGTCACACCAATGAGGTCTACCGCATATACCTATCGGTAATTGTTCATACCACCTTCCTGCATTCGGTGATTTGCCTTTAAGTTAATTACTCAAAACAATGCAATGTTAATTCTAATGGTAATTATTAAATAACTTGAATTTTAACAACTTCCTTTAACCTTTTTATGTATGTTTTGATGACCTGTAATGGAAGTATAAATTATGAATTTTTTATATTTTTCTAATTGCATTTACATGATAAATATTTTAGGAAACGATTTTAGAGTAAGGCAGAATATATTGGTAATACGCTTACATTCCCGTTCAGATGACATCGTGCCCGTGTTTCAGTTAAACATTATTTCACTTCCATTGAACAGTTTTCCTTCAACTTCTCCAAACATCTCTGTGTTCATTTGTTTTGGTTACTGTTATTTAAGTGAATAAAGTGGCTACTTATACCTTAGCTTGCTTAGCGTTCCTATAGTAAAGTTCAATTCCCACATTATTAAAATCGTCATGAATGTCTTTGTGTGCAGGACGAAGTGAAAAGACAAAATATATGCGACATCATTTATGGCAACTGATTACACAACCACATGTATACAACGACAAAAGGTAAACCTTCTCTTTGTTTGTCTTTCCTATTAGTTGAATTAATATTGTTTATTTGAAGAGTATAACTTAGGTTAACTAGAATTTAGTTAAAACTGATCTAAATCTTCAATTATATTTTACCTTTTTGGGCACCAACTTGATATTGGATTTCTTGATATTCTACACATTTTACTACTTCCCATCTTATTCCACAACGTGCTTTTTTCAAGATTTATAAGATTAATGTGTATATCTATTGAACTTGCATCAAAACATCAAGACATATATAGTAGTATTAGGCACGAAGTTCAAATACTTGTCTTTCTGATTCCCCAAATTGGACTGTTCGCTCATCCGTTGACTTAAAACACTACCAAACTTCCTCCAGACTTCATATTCATCCTTTTGTGAAGCCTTCACGACAAAATATCACAGGCTACCTGCTTCTTCCTCAAGGACTTCTACCTCTTTTATTTCCTGTCTTCTTTTCCCCCTTCTGTCAACTGCATTAGTTCAAACCCATCTGGATCTTAAATCCCCTCTTTCTATTTTTACTATCTTGGATTACTCTCCCATCTTCATAGTTTTGTTTCGGAGCATCAATTTAACGTGCATGGACGATTTGGACGACATTGACGATTTATCTATTTGCATTCGTTCGCTCTAAATGATGTTTTTTTTATTATAAGAGAGGGATAAAATTGCTAAAATTAGAAATAAAATGAACAAGCATTGGGATAAAATATTCCCCAAAATGCCATTATAGCTATCTGTCATGTCCAGTCCAATTATAAACATATAATACACATTACAAGACTCGTAAAAACTCTGATATGGAGCGTAGCTATGTACGGTGCGGAAACGTGGTCACTGAAGCAGGAGGATAGACGTAGATTGGAGGCTTTTGAAATGTGGGTGTGGAGAAGAATGGAGAAGGTGAAATGGACTGAAAGGAAAACAAATGAGGAAGTACTGGAGATGGTGGGTGAGGAGAGGGGTTTGTAGAGAGAAATCCTATGGAGGCAGGAAAAATGGATAAAAGGCGTATTGAGTGGTAGTGGAATGTTGAAGAAGGTAATAGAGGGGAGAATGTCGGGCAAGCGAGGAAAGGGTAGGAACAGGATAGGGATGTTGGACGGGATGAAGAGAGGAAAGAAGTACACAGAGATGAAGAGGGACCTGATGTAGTTTAGGTTGCTCGATTGGGTTTTGTTTGGAGTTACAAAATATTTATTTGATAGTTGCACCATCCAAAAACCTACCTTAACCGGTAGATTACCTAATAATAATACACATTACTTATAGCAACAGATTATTTCAGAAAATTTTATTATCTAGTACTTCAAAATGGTAAAATCAAATCCAAATCAAATTCTTATATCCCCTCTCTCATTCGTCTCACTTTTCCAATATGATTAATCACTATAGGCGTCCCAAAGGCCTTTTCAATATCTCAAAAAATTACAACGAAAACAAAGTAAACAGGATAGTACCAGTTGAAATTCACAAACCTGATCTGCTGGACCTCGTATGCTCTTACCGACAGAAACATAGGATTTCTGATAATTTTTCAAAAGAAAACGAGCTATGAGTGACTTGACTACCAAGCAAAAGTTATTTTGAAAAACATTTTTGACACTTATATTATCTATTTGGTCATCATTACTACTGTGTTCGTGTTTACCGGAGAATACAGCTCCGTTTCCTCAGTATTTGGATACCATTTATAGCTAGTAATACCATTTATAGCAGACATTAAAGATACTCAAACCACAGTAACAAATCAAAAGGTCGGTTTGATAGGAGAGAGAGAGAGATTCAACTAACACTAAGCCCAATGGTATGTGAAAGCCAAAAATCAGAGCGTGAAGATCAGTTCCTTTTCCTGTGCCACATTTGGTTTCTTAGGATAACCTGGTACCCGAAAAATCACGGAGCTGGTGTAACACTGAGGGTGGACATAAGCGTTCCTGGCAATCAAACTCAAGACTCTCCAGTACAGAGCTCAGCTCTTTGCTTCTTCATATTTCATTCCACTTAATTAACATGCATTCCATTCTCGTTTTCAAACCATAATGACCGGTTTAATGATATAAATATGTTAAAAATACGTGAAAATTGTCACTTCTGATTGTTTTTTTAACATTTTTACATTATTTTATAATTTTATCAGCTATTATTACTTCACTAAAGCACGTATTTATTTACCGAAGAAATATTTAAAGATTCAGAGAAATTAAAATTTCCTATTTAAGTAATGCTTTGCACCTCTAATAATATTCACTGTGCTGTGAGCAGATGCACATAACGTCTTCTACTAATCTCATTTGAAAAAGAATGTTTTTTTCAAAATATTGTGTCATAATCATTTTTAGATTAACTGCCAATAGATCGGATATGAAAACACAATTTTGGATTTGATTTTACCATTTTTAAGTGCTAGATGATAAAATTTCTGAAATAGTCTCTTGCTATCTGTAATGTGTATTATGTTTATGATTTGACTGGACCTGACAGATAGATGTAATGATATTTTTGGGAATATTTTCTCCCAAATGCTTGTACATTTTATTTCTAATTTTAACAATTTTATACCTCTCTTATGATAAAAAAAACATCGTTTAGAGCGAACGAATACAAATAGATAAACCGTCAATGTCGTCAAAATCGTCCATGCACGTCAAATGGATGTTCCGAAACAAAACTATAAAGATAGGAGAGTAATCCAAGTTTTCAAAAACACAAACAAACAAAACATGAACACATGTTCACTCTGTTATTAATTGTAATTAGTGCTACAGAGCATTATATTCTGACACTATGAAAGATATTTTAGGTAACTTTAGCTCCTGAAAATCTTTGCCTTCAAAACGTACATGTGGAAATAAGACCGTAGTGTCGGTTTCACAATTTTTTCACTACTCTTTTAATGAATCCATTGTTGTGGAAATGTGTTAAGCGTGAAAGGATCGCGACGTGAATTTCTTCGAGAACCACTGGGAAATAGCTGACGCGTGATGGGAAGAGGAGATGTGAGGTCGAGAGTCGTTTTCACACAGGAGGGTCATAATAACCCTCCCATTTATTGTACACGGCGCTGATGACCGTCGGTCGGTGTTAGCCGCAAGCGGAGAGAGAAAGGCGGTTTTGGGAGGTCTCCGGAAAGTGTGTGGGGGCGAAACATTCGGCTCAAAGGCGAAGGGAGGTGGAGATTAGGGGAGATCGATGTAAGCTTTGTGGCTGATGGGGAAGGGATAATATAAGAGTTTGGATAAAGGTTTTTTTTGGCACGTTAAAGGGGTGTGTCCCGGTGACATTTAGCCATGGGAGAGAGAAAGTGAAAGAGAGAGAGAGAGAGAGGGAAAGTGAGTGAGTGTCTGTGTGTGTGTGCGATGGGGTTGTGGTGAAAAGAGAGTGTCAGAAATGAGACGGGGGAGGAGGAACTAGGGTTTGCGCGCAGGGGAAGAAGTGGACGGAGAGAGGGGTTTGTGGATCATTGAGGTAGAGTAGGTCATAGGTCAGTTGATAAAAGAGCCGGGAGTGGATCCGGATGGAAGGATGCGGGGTTGTGTGTGTGTGTGACTGTGTGTTCAGGTCGTTGAAGGGGTGAGAGAGAAAAGGGAGCGAGAGACCGGCATGGATGTTGAGACTGGAAAGACTAGGAAAAACACGCAGTGTGTCGAAACAAAGGACCTTAATGAGCAAGCCCTTTAGGTACGCGTCCCCCTGAAGCACAGAACGTCACCGACGCCACCTGGGTACACACAGACATTTCAACGGAGAGGTTGACGGCATTTGAATGGGCATGTTCCCATACACCCTTTTGGTATTTCAAGAATTGCGTAAGCCTCTTGGCTCGCAGAATGTGTCGGAGTGTATTTCTGGGTAATTGCCTTGGTAAAACATGAGTTAATATTTTACGTAGATGTACGAGTTCATATCCGTGGGATGAATTGAAACATCGCAATTCATATTCATAAGATCTTGTTTTGAATGTGAATCGGCGTGCCCACTAAAATAGTCGCGTTTGACTCCAAATTACACTTCGGGTTTACTTTTATTACTTCCTCTAGTACTAAGAACTGGTATCCACTACACATCTTTAGGTAACAATGACTGAATCAGAACATCTGTAGATTTCGTAAGTGGGCTATGTGATTAATTTTATGAGCCCAGACAGGTGAATATTGAAGTCCAAGAACCCAATTGATCAGGTGATTCGCCTGCCGTAGCATTTGAATCTGCCATCATATTCTATAATTCATTAACCCTTGTTAACAAAGGCCAGGCGTACTACCACCTATCTGACCGCAAAAAATAACCAGAAATTTCGTTTGTATGTTAAATGGGAGCAAAAAAAATAACTAGATCCAACGTCTGTACCTAATGAGTCATGCTAAATACGTGTAGTTCACTTAAGAAAGTGTATTCTTCTTTTACTGAGGGCTGTGATTAAGGAGAAGGTATTGAATAAACTTACGTTTCTGAGAGAATTTTCTGCAGTGAAATATACATTTCATCAAGGAGAATATAGCCATTTGAAGAAAAACGGATAATAAAGAATTTCTTGCTACTATATATTACGTACTAAATTTCTATCCCAATTGAATGGTACATCTTCCACTATAATCCTGGTAGCCTATAAGATGCCTTACCTAATTTTTTTTTCAATTTAGAAATGCATTTTATCACTTAAATCCTTTTCCAATTATTACTGTCGGAAAGGAATTTGAGAAAAAATAAGTTTTGCCACTGCCGTCCAGTGTCGTGAGAAAATAATTTTTCTGTGCAAAAGAAAATGAAACAAATATGTCATGTGAATCATAAACAAATCACTCAGTGATCACAGATTTCAACGTAGTTACCCTATTTGATAATAATACATACACATATTCCTTTTATTATTTATTTTTCATTAGAGAAACTTGTTTCATATTGGCGTGTTGTCGTTAAATATTAATATCTTGACTCTAGTACTTTTATGCATATTTGATAATTTATAGTTTTAGTCATATAAATTTCTTAAGTATTTTTAATGCCTCTGTAAGATAACACTACTGTAACATGTATATGTTTTTCTTGCTACAATTCAAGTATGAATGTATGACTCTTACTGTCACCAAGACATAGATTCATACATTTTTATGCCAAATTGTCTCATTTCCAAAGGATTAAAAAAATCATGAAATATTATCTTCATTAGTTCGTAAATGGACGTTAGATGTTTTTTTTTGGGCCCCGCTATATCCCAGGCGGAAGAAATCGTACGGGACAATAAGGACGTCAAAAAAATGTTTAACTGCCTTCCTCTTGTTAATTCACGCATTTGAAATGGTGATTAACAGTATAGGCGTGCATGAATGTATCGTCACGGTTTCACAAACGCGGCAGATGTTGAGCAAAGATTTAACCATTGAAGAGGAAAAATCCGCTTCGTCGGAGTTCAATGGATCCTATCCCCGTTTTCGGCCTCATTTTTTCCATGTCCAATTTGTGTGTTCCCACGTGGTAGGAGCTCTTTCCAAGCCCATTGGTAGGTTTAGCACTCATTTTAATCCGAAAGTTCCCTTTCGGCATTACGCCACTGAGCCGAGATTGGTACAGCAAAGAAGTTGGTGGAATGTACTGCTTAGTTTTAATGCCGCCAATAGCGTAAATAAAATTTTTCACAAAATAAACGCTTCAATCATGGAAATATCCGATCTCACTCACAGATTTTGAAACATAGATCAGTTTCGTAGCTATAATATTGAAGCTCTAAATGGTATACGGTATTTCTTTAAGATTTAAGCGCATAAAATGTAACAACCATTTTTAAACTCACGCTATGATATGAATTTATATGGTATACAAGCCATGTACTTCACGAGAAAATACTTCTATTGTAGAAAAATGGAGTCAAACATTAGTATGACAGTGTGAATTTAATTTTGTATTGAGACAGAATTTACAATTTAATGACTTGAATTACGCTCACGATACACAAAAGGTAAGTAATATGAGCATATTTTTATGACGTATATTTCAATTTCAATCAAACTTTGAAAAGAGGACTTCATCGAAATAAATTATTTTTGAGCAAAATCGAGGATATAAGTTTGATTATCACGTCCTGCTTCTATTTATTATCGTTCATAAAACTATTGACGACCAATCTTAGAGAAAATGCAGCGCTAAAACGCGGTCATGCCTTCGGAAAAGGTCACAGTAATTACTTTTCCAAATAAAAATTTAACTGAACTAACTAGATGATGAAACCTCTTCGTTTCCAGGTCACGTAATGCTGATAGTTGGACTCAAAGAGGGTGGGGAAGTCACCTCGTCTTGGAAATACAGTATTTTAGCTGATCATACTCAATATAATGAATAACTAATTCAAAATAACGAGTACGTATTACGAAACATGGGATAAAAAGTTTAATAAAATTTTTAAAATAAAAGGGGATACTTTTATCACGTACGAAACGGGATAAAAAGTTTAATAAAATTTTTAAAATAAAAGGGGATACTTTTATCGAAAGAATAGTTAATCACGTACGTATGTCTGATGATGGAAGCTGTGCAAGTAGAAAAATAAAACTTCACATAAGTCCACCAAATTCTCCTCTTACATATCCCCTAAATTCTCTCTTTCCGCATGGAGAATTTAGTTGAGAGATGAATGAAATCAATCCTAAAGTTGATGAACTGGGATGAAGATAGCTTAGCATATTGGGAAAAATTTTGCGAGGTAATGATCAAGTTACATGTTCCATAAACACAATATAATGTAACATAAAACATACATAACCGCAAGAAGTGAAAAAAGTAGCGACGTTAATATTTATATTCCAAAAACCACGTTTCATTTTGTGTTGATTACGTGCCCAGTAAATTAATTTATGCTTTCATGTATGTTTTTTTTAAATTTATGTATGAATACTAGCAGCTAAGCTCGGGATCGCCAGATCAATACATCGGCGCAGCTGAAACTGTATTTAATTCGTTTTATAGACCTTTTTTGTGTATGTGAGCAATATATTTTTCGCAATGTTGACTGTTTGCACCCAACTTTGCGGAAGCTTTGTTCAAATACGATTTGATTGCGGATCGCTCTGAATCTATCTCTGTTCAAACTCCTTCACCATGCCTAAGAGTCGTTTGTTTTTCTTTCTAACCTTTTCGCCTTTTCCAACCTTTTCCACATCCATATTTTAAAATCCTCCAATCTACGACCATCATCTTGCCTTAATGACAACGTTTCCTCGCTGTATGAAAAAAATCAGATATTTTAAAGAAATATATTGTATTACAAAATTAAGAAAGACAATTTTTATGACGCATGCTTAGTGTGCAATCACCCCTTCCACACACCTTAGGGATGGGGGGCAGTTACTGTGTAAATAGTAGCTGAAGATAGATAGTAGAAGCTGAGGGTGCCGAGGGAAGCCACCTAGATTCCGACGTAGGCCCCCCAGTCAGTAGCTCAGAAGCCTATCCAAGGGACTACTGTGCCCCGGTACTCGGAAATTATTTCCAAAGTAATTATTGCATGCATATCTTAACAGAACCGAATATTTTATTAATAATTCTCTCCCAAGAATATGGTTCCGTAGCCACTAAATAGTTAAACTTAATGATTTCATAATGTAAATAAATTATTAGAAATTAAAAACACACTCGAGCATAAGGAAAGAATCATAATAGTCTTTAAACCTCAAAAAACTAAAAAGAAACCTTAAGAAATTTTGGTATTTTTTCGGTCTTAAAAATTCCAGTTAATTATGTCCCAGATCTAGCCTATGCCACTTTGTGAACTTTGATTCTATTTTTGCAAAACATTAGAAGCCCTTAAACCGTAAACGGAGTGATATGCCCCCAAACAAACTGATATTCAGAGTTATTCTATTATGATTATGATATGTTTCTAGATTGTAGAGGAGTGTACTAAGAGGGGAAATTTTTTGATGCGATTTACTCGATTTCGGGTTAATGTATGGCTAAAAAGGCTAACTACATGTTTCCGTTATTTTAACTCTTTGGGAGAGAAAGAACGTGTTACGCCATTCAACTACGCCCCTAATACCCTTTTCATGATTTACATGCAATGAGGATATTTTTATCCTCTGACAGTAAGACATTGACTCCCTACATGATTTAATTTTCTTCCTAAACAGTACCTTTTGTGCTTGTTTCCATTCCACGATATGAATCTCGCAAATTATTTTTCTGAAGTAGAGATTGACCTTTCTAAAGAAACAATTAAGACCTCTGTTAATATGAGTACTACAAATCAACAACAACACTTCCATGTTAGCATCTGCAAAACTTCACTTACCACACTCTCCTTCACGTATTTGGTTTCAATCCGAAATCATTGAATTTATAGACCTGAAGCTCTTAACATTATCTTTTCGTCCCCATGCATCTCTCAACCGACGTGATTTCCAAGAAATTAAATTACTCATATTCTCTTCAAAAAACACCTGTAAGCACACCAACGTCATTAATACTACTGCTACTACTAATTAAACATTAATACTACCAACGTCTACTTCTACCTCCCAAATTGTATTAATCATTTCTCTAGCGCTGAATCCAAATGACCCACTCTGCAAAATCTTTTTGTAGAGTGGCTCAATATTAAAACAACCGTCAAACTCATTCCCAAAATGTCCTGCTATTATTTTCAAACCTTTTATTTCTTCCAAAGGCCAAACACCTTAACAATTTCTCCCGCCTTCAAAGACCCCCACATATTCCTTGTAATTGCGAAGTCGAGTTCGAACTGGTCTCATTACATACACTCCCTTTCTCAACCGAGCGTTCAAAATTTTCACGCCTCACTTCCCGCGTAAAATGAACATCTAGCTACTTGGTATACATAAATACAAAATTCGCCTTTCCGTTTACATTAGTTAATTCACCACGCCTATGACTCTCCGTACTAACAACAACCGAGAGCCTCCCGCAATCCCTCTTCCCTTTCACCCCTATCCCAATTCCAAGCCAAGTTTCCCTCCGTAACCTATTTCTATAACTGTTGTAATACATCCATTCTCTCCCTCCCACAATCATTTCACTTCAGCTTACAGCCTTAGAATCAGCATGCATTTGGTCTTTTCAAGCAATTCTTCAATCGGGATTATATGTGGAATATAATACATTGCATGGAAATATGTTCCACCATCACCGTGCCCTCAACCAAGAGCGTTTCTCTCAACCGCCTTCCCCTCCTAGCATTCCTCTGCCTATCGATTATACCCCTCTTCCCCGTCATGTCTACCCACAATTTCTGTCGTCTGCGCTTGCTGTTCACTCTCCCTTTACCTCTTGATTCATTTATACTCTTCCTTCTCGAGAAGGTCACAGAAAATTCAAGCTGTTGTGTACCTGTGTTTGAAGGAACTATCGACCAGATTTAATAATGAGGTTTTTGTTTGTTTCAAAACGCTTTCTATTATAAAGCATATTCAGAACTCCAAGGACGAGTAGTATTCATCAGCTTTTAGAGAACAATTTCTGTAACTTTTCAGTTTTCTTAAACTTACAGGGTTCGTCCGGAAGATAAGTGTACTGATTTTTTCCGGATTTTTTACAAAAGAGGAGTCGTCTACTACGAATTTGTATCTGAACGACAAACTGTAAATGCTGCATTTTACGTCCAAGTGCTCTACAGGCTTCGAAAACGAGTCGCCCGCGTCCGGCCAGCAATCAAAAACATCTGGCGGCTGCATCACGGCAATGCGCCGTCTCACACCGCGCTTGTCGTGTCGGACTTCTTGGCCGAGCACGGCGTGGCAACGCTGCCGCACCCGCCCTACAGCCCGGACTTGTCACCACCGGACTTCTTTCTGTTCCCGAAGATAAACAGGAGTTTGAAAGGAACGCGATACGGGACTTTGGACGCCGTCAAAGAGGCCGTGACGACGTGTCTTCCAGAGGTTCCCGATGATGCCTTCGCGGGAGCGTTCCAGGAATGGGAACGCCGCTGGAACAAGTGTATCGACTCACAAGGGTCCAATTTTGAGGAATATTAGCTTAAGATATGTAAAAGTGTAATAAATTTTTTTTCCTGAGCTCAGTACACTTATTTTCCGGACGAACCCTGTACGTGTCCACTTATGAACTATGATTATTGCCGTGGAACTTACATTCGTGAGGAGTGTATCAATATGTAAAGGATAGAGTTAGCAAGCGTAAAATAGGAGAGAAGACAGTGGGATTCGAGGACCCAAGAGGGAAATAATGGGCAGAGTCTAAAGAGACCGCGCTTGTTCGAAGGAGAACAGAGTTTCATTTAGGCGATTGAGGCGAGCACTGAGGCAGACCGTGATTGAATAATTGGATTAGGATAGGTTTAGTGAGGAGCCGAGGCTCAGTTTGAATTGCCGCAGAGTAGAAGGGGAAAATAAAGCAACTTTCAACGTCCTTCCTGGATTTCTCTGGAGGGAAAACATATGGGGATGAGCAAAGGAGAACTAGGTAAGGAAATATAGACGGAAAGGGGAAAATTAAATTTTCCCTGTGTTCATCACGTGCCTTATTCATCATCGCTAGTTTCACAATTGCCCATTAGAGTACCGATGCCATTAACCGTGTTACACATTTTCACTGTAGATATATTTAACTGTAAAGAAAATAAGCACCCTAATGGTCAAAATGAGTGAGTGTGTAGATGTACTTCATACAACTCTTCATGACTGAAGATAAAGGGTTTTTTTAGATATCGAGGAACAAAATATAAGATTTCTGAAAGACATAGAATATATTGGAAATATATTGTAAAATTATTTATGATCCTAAAATATGCATTAATTATGAGCAAAATAAATGATTATAGATAAGTTAGAGGGTAAAGTGGAATGTCTACAGAGATGGGACAAAACTTAGAAAATGTTTAATTGATATTCTCAAATAGATTCCCTTGAAATTTGGGAGTTAATACTCCAATCAATATCACAGTTAATCAGGATTTACTTGTTGTTCATTCAATTCAAAAGACAATAAAGAGGTGTTTTTTAAAGAAACCAATTAACGGTTTAACGAAGGCCTTTTATTTTGTTCTTGCATTTATTATATTCTATGGATGCTATTAAACCGCCATTTTAACTTTATTAATCTTTTTCCTGTCATGACCACATCCTGAAAGGTATTATATTTGAAGCTGTTCTCATTAAAAAAGTATTATAATTTAAATTATTATTTATTCATATAAATGATTATTATTACTTAATGACAAATAACATGAAATATCATTTCACCAATTTTAGGAATTTCCGGGAATTGATCTAGAATTCGGATCTATATACCATTAATTACCCTGTAAATCTCAATGTAACTATGGTGATAGCTGCGATTTTTGTAAATAAAATTACTTGAAACAGGAAATGCAATGATAAAATGGGGTATTTGGAAAAAGTCACCCCATGCATGTCTTCCTGTTACAGGGATATGCCTACTTAAGGCTGTACGGATGAATAGAGAGGGCATCAATCAGAAACCAATAGACTTTTTAACAAAGTTTAGAATATTAGAACTCAATATTTGGTGATAAAAAATTAGTGTGCTCTCTCCCCGATTTCAGTACACAAAAAGATGGGATGAAAGATTTCAGGAGGAAACAAGACGTCTATTATTGTATTGTGCGCCATATAATAATTTGAAGAGAAGAAGAATCAACTCGGATGAAGTATTTAGACAACTAAGCTCATTTTCTAGCAGAACTAGATTTAAAGATAGGTAAGGTAAAATATTCCTTAACATCTTAACAGTATATTAACCAGGGAGAAAGTTGACATTTTAAATCAAATTCCCATCATATAATATGAAAATCATTGAATATGTCAGTATATTTGTGCTACCCTTGGAAAATAGACATGATAACTGATGTATGTATTTATTTCCTCAAATTAGATCGCAATTATGACAAGTACTAAATATACTAAGTGCAACGTCATTGCTCTGAATGACTGAAATAATGAAGGCAGTAAAGTGACAGAAAGTATGAAGAAAAAGAAGTAATGAAGTATGTAAAGATGTACTTGCTTATAAATGCCTTTTTAAACATAAAAGGCCGGAGTTCAAACACCTGTCACATGCCGCAAAGACGGTTACCCAAGTAGCCTTCACGGCGTTTTGCAAGGTATTATGTGCAAAGATGAAGATAGATATAATTTATTTCGATTCTTCGAAATTTAAGATGAATTGTTTAGCAAGAGAAACAATCTTCAAAGTCCATTAAAATTAAAAATTAAATCAATAGCCAAACAAATTGTTTGATCTAATTCTTCCATCACATATTTTGTACAAAATTTCCATAAAGTTACAGAATTACACATGCTGATTACATTGGGTCAATACAAGAGGTCGTCCCGGTAAAAGCAATACCAATCCAACTGAATTCTCTCCCTATTTAGAACACTGCTTTCTGATTTCAACAGGATTTTTTAACCAAGCAAACTTGTAGGAAACGATTTTTCCAGATTAAAGGAGAATCTTCATTGCACATTTTACGCCATGCAGGTTAGCTCTAAATAAAGCTGAGCATGAAAACAAAATACTATAATTATACAAAGCAGCAGACGCTGATAAAATAGCATTTTTCACGCCAAACAATCCTTCCATACTTCATTAATTATCCTTCCTTTATCAGCATCCCTTAACGCCCTTCCCTTTTTATCCCTCATCTCTTGTCCTCACGGAAGAATAACATGCGCTCAGGGGACTAATGCGTTGAGGTGCCTGGCACGGGGGAGTGTTTAACACTCGGATAGCAGCAATCCTTCTCGGAACAATGGTGGAAGCTCGCCTTCGTCCTTCCCCAGCCCTCATCCCGCTCCCCCCCCCCACCCTCCTCACGTCCCAACCCCTCTGATTTGGTCAAAGACTACCCTCTCTCCCATACTAAACCCGCCGCCCCCACTTTCCGTCCCTCTCTCCCCAGCCCTTTATTCCCCTACCTCCACACTTTCTCCCTCTACGCCAAAGAACGATGCTTCTCTTGTTCTCACTATAATTCCATCCTTGTATTTGCAGCCCTGCATACATTTTTTTTAAATTCTTCCCCCACATTCTCCCTTAGCGCGAGGTCCCTTGCCCTGGGACGATGATATAACGGATGTTGGGATATGTTTTATTTTTAGATCCTGGCACGACATCCATCTGTACCTGTTACCAGTTGTTCGAATGACAGCGACGAGTGAAGGAAATATATAAATCATGATTCGTCCACTCGTAACAATTTTTCGTATTCCGTAATAGTTTTGCCTTAAGTCATTTCTACTTCCGGCACCCTGAATATTAAAATATTTTTTAAAACTTCTGCAACTTGAAATAAGTCGAACTAACAAATATGTCGACGGAGTTTTCACACCAGCAATATCTTATTACTTATGTTTCCATTGTAAATATTATGTTCCATTGTAATTCATTGGTATTTTTGGTGGATAATATATGTAATTCTTTCACACTTTACATCAAAATGACTACAATCAAGTTATCACGTACTAAATAATTAAGTTACCAATAAAAGCATACTACGTCGGTAAGGAGATAAAATAAAGTATTACCGATAATATTTTCAATACTCACATTCATTATCGGGTAGAATAAGTATACTTGTGGTTCATCGTACATAGGCTATGATCCAGAAAAAGATGTCGAACATTAACGGTGACTGAATGACATCCGCTTACCAGAGGTTATTTCTCTATGAGTGGTTAAATATTATAAATTATTCTTCATTTTACTTGTTGAAAATTTTAATACGAATTGCTAATATAAATTGATTCATGTTTTTATTTTTATCTAACCAAGTTTGAGTTCCGCAAAATTTGCCCGATGGTTATTGGGCATGATTTATATTTATGTTACAATACACTAGTTGTTGTGGGTAGATTCAATTTCCTAAATTTTTAATAAATATTTATGATGAAGTGCGAGGTTATACTGAAGTATTTCGATACAAAACCACTGAACACCATTTAACCGTTCGTGGGACTCAATTTTTAATCAAAAAATCGAAGAAGAAATTGGAATAGCAATAATTTTTCTTTTATGTCTATTCATGATCTGTCGAACGCATTTATAATATTTTAAGGTGGTAAAAATTTTTAGAATACAAACTGCCTGGCTGATAAATACTTTACAAAAAGGCCAGTAACTTATAATTGGTTATTTTCCAATTGAATTCTTCCTATAATGCAACCATTTCAGAGAGTAAAAATCATTCGCCTTGACCGGGATTCGAACCCGGATCCCTCAATATCCGGCCAAGTACTTTAACCACTTAAGCTACCGAGACGTCATCTTATATGGTTGCATTACAATGCACACATAGCGGGTGACTCCGTTAAAGTTACTATTACAGTTTCTTGAAATTTGAATTCTTCCTGTTGAATTAATCTTGTTAGCTCTTACAGTCATCTCAATCCGGTAACTATACTGTAATTAATAATACTGTTTAGAGAATTAGTCATTATTCCCTCATGGTAGCAATTAGGGGATTGACGCAGAATGAGGGAAAACTTGATGATAGCTCTTATATGCGAGTATTTTATGCTGTAACGTTCATAAAGCCATGTGCTACGAGTATATGGATTATATGGTAGGTAATTGTCAATTGTACATTAAAATTTCTTTAATTATGGAATGCATCGTATTATTAATATGCGTATTCCACCGGTTAAGGTAGGTTATAAATATCTTGTCTCTCCTAACTAAATAAAATACAACATCCTACTCAACAACAGTCCTCTCTTCATCTCCGTATACTACCTTCCTCCCTTAATTCTATGCAACATCACTATCCTATTTCTTCCCCTTCCTCGTTTTCCTTATATTCTCTTCTCTATCACCGTATTCAACATCCCACAGTCGATTAATATGCTTCGTATCCATTTTTTCTGCCCCCTAAGGATTTCGCCCAGCAATCTCCTCTTCTCCCCCACAAAACACACAACCTCCTCATTTGCTTTTCTTTTCAATCCACCTAATCTTCTCCATTCTTCTCCACAACCACATTTCACAAAACTCCAATCTAAGACCATCATCCAGTTTCAATCACCATATTTCCCCGCCGCACTTGACTAACTCCATATCAAAGTTTTCACCAGCCTTTTCTTAACATCCTTACTCAATGTCCCTATCAAGACTTCCCCCTTTGTGAAAGCTTATTTGCCTAATGGTATCCTTCCCCTTATGTTGGTATATGCCGCCGCAACCCCTACTCCGAGGTCGCTACCTAGAGTAAGACATCAGTGGAGGGGAAGGGAGGGAATTATTATAATAGGCAATTCCAATGTCCGCCGTATAATGCCTTCCTTACAACGGAGGGTCCAACGTGAGGGCGATATTGGATCGTTGTCCTCGTAGGGGGGGGTTGGTCCTCAGGTGATGTAGGTGGTGAAGGCGGCTGAAGGTGAAGTGGATTGCTGCAAGCTACGAATTGTATCACATGTAGGGACAAACGACGCCACGCACCGCAATTCGAGGAAATGCTGCGTTCTTTCGAGGGATTGCATTCAGAGGTGAAGGCGTAGGAGGTCGGGGCGAAGATTAAAGCCCCAGTAAAGCATTCGCTCAATCGTCCCGCGATTTGACCGTGGTAGCATGGTTTGGAGTCAGGTTGGAGGGATAAATAATATATTGGTAAATTTTTGTCGGGGGATTGGAGTGGACGTCATAGACTTGCGTCCTGTCCTTGCATCGTGACGTGAGCCTCTTAATCGTTCTAGAGTACATTATACGGTTGAGTCATCGTAGAAGGTATTGACTAGAATTCAGGAGCATGTGATGAGAGTTGAAGATATTAGTTAGGTTATGGAGTAGGTCAGCTAGTGGAAATTTACTTAATAAACATCACACGGGTGATTCACAAAAGACGTGCGACAAGAATCATGTGGCATATGTAATGAAATACTAGACTAAGCACATTGGATTGTGTTTTGTTAGAAGTCACGAGATATTTTGTTGGTAGTTGTGTCCATCCAAAATCTACCTTAACCGGTAGATTACTTAATAATTCTAAAGACATCATTGGTTATTAAGCTTTAGCTTTATTTAAATGTCTTATTTAATTTACTATGCACTTAATACATACTATGTCACTTGTGCAAACGGAAATCGTATTGTTTAATTAAAGTTGAGGCACAGTATAAATCTTAAAATTGTGTGTTTACAAGAAAAATTCTTCATCAAGGCACAGAGGTAATGCACATTCGATCAGGAAGCCTACACAGCATAAATAATAATATTACACTTTTGCGTTATCCAAGACTCCTAAGTTCCTATTTTCCGAAACAGAAGCTCTCTTCTCTCATTCCCTTTGAATTCGAATCCATTGGTTTTCTCATCCTCTTGAATAATTTCACGAAAACAACTATCAAAAGAAAAATGAAACAATGTGAAAAGTGGTATATAAAGAGATTGGGTGTGGTTAAATTACGTAGGTTTTGTCCATTGCGTGTGTGTAGCTTATTGAGAGTGAAGAAAAACGGGTGTGGTTAATTAAGAATGACTTGCTCCAAATGAATCACGACACCTAAACATGGCAGAAATGAAGGATTTCTAAATGAATTCGGTTCACTCAATTACAAGTGACAATTAAAGTCTAAAAGGGGAGACGCCAGACATTCACTCAAAGAGATGAATTCATTTTCCTTTAAATTTCGCTGAAAGAGTAAATATGTGTATTTGACTACCTAACACATCAAAGACAAGTATCTATTAATTACTCAGTGATATAATAACCTAAATTAATAACAGTGTTAAGTATTGACAATTGGTCATTCGAGTACATGTAATTCTCTGACAGAATTTCCTGAAATTACTTGAAACTTTTTCTTTTTTGAAATTAAAACTGCAATATTCAATTTTTAAAATTCCATCGTTGAAGCATATTTGACTTTTCAATAAGAGGGACTTACTATGATTATTATTGGTGCCAGAAAAAAATCCTATGAAGCTTTATATTCATGGCACTTAAATACTTACTCGTATGTATCTACTCCCAGAATGACATCTTGAATAATCGCATTAAGCCCTGTAGTTATCACCCAACCCAATGAACCATATTGAACGACTTTTTTCATGAAAATAAATTAATATAATTTTAATTAAAATTGTAAAAAAATTAATGGCACACTTTTTATATATTTTAGTGGCCCAGAATCGGAAATTGATTTTTGAGAGTCTGATTTCTCACAACTAATTTAATGCTTCTCAAAGAAAATATAAATATATTATTGATGAAATATCAATCGGTTACAAAACATATTTACAGCTAGTACATTTTAAGGACAAATGCATATAATATCGAGCCTTAGTAGGAAATCATCGCTAAATTACCCTATTTTATAAGTTATCTAAAATTATTATTCTTTGTATTGAAATCACTCGGTAGAGCTCTAGAAAATCATATAAAATGTAAAATTGCAGTAGGGCTTCATTTAAAATTACGAGCTTTGATAATTTTTTCTGGGACTTTTGAGAGACGAGGAATCTCTTCCATAAACGAGAAAGGTAGTTCAACCCATGAAAAAGCGACAAAAACCTTTTAGCCGAAGTTGTGGTCACAATTCTTTCGGTGCGAATTCAACCACCGCGGGCTATGCATTATCCCCTCCTGCCTCTTCCCCTTATCGCCCCTCCATCAAACTTAATACCGATTCTCTCGGCCCCTTCACGACATACATATGATATATACATATATTTATACACACACACTTTTTATTTATTGTCGTATTTAATATATGTACAATCATGAATGTGTGTATATACATCGTTACCCTTTCTCCGATACTCATAAAAATCGACCCGTCTCGAACTTCAGTCCTCATTCCTCACGTGATACCAACAAGCCCTTTTGGATCACATTTCGCTTCCATCACTCCTACACGTTTAGTCTTCTTACCATCTCTGCTGGAAACGTATCGTTTTTCTCCCACACCCTCAGTCTCACATAAGGTCACAAAAACTCACAAAATACACACGTACAATCTCCGACTCCTCCCTTCTTCTTCCTCACTAGTTTTCTTCCATAATCCTACTTTTCCCAGTCAAACTACCAATCGTAATATAAATGACAGATAATCCATGGGCTCGTTTCTTCGTTATCCAGCAATATTAACGCTGAAACCATGAATATTATTAATCGAAAATCCATTCCTGGTGCTGCTGTATCGTTGGAGTATCTTTTACCTTGAATATCTCATGGGGATCCGACCAGAATTTTTCTTTCCTTGAAAAACATACTCTTGGAATTCGATCAAGTAAGCGGTATTTAAATCAAAACCAGTTAGTAATTTCCAAGCGCAAGGAAAACAATTGACAAGTATGAATAAAGTATAGAGGAGGTATTGAGCTTAATTAACGTCCTATTACAGCAGTATTAATAATGGCGTTATTATCTCTTGCATGAATATAAAGAAGAATTTAGCAATTTTTGACAGGCTAGTATGAATTAAGTAAGCAGTTATTTGTTTTCACAGGTAGCAATTTTAATGTGCTAATCACCTTGCATTGGGTACATTATAATATAATACTGAACTTCATAACCAAGTCTGTTCCCTGCAAAGTTCAACTTCATAGTCACACACCCAATTGCGTGTGGGTATTAATGCTTTGGTGTTTTCATATCAAACTCCAAATTTGATTACTAAAGGTTTTTCGTGAAATAAAGTAAATAATAATTGCAATACTTATTATGCAATGAAAATATGGAAATGGAATAATTAATTTATACTATTTTCATTTATCGAATGTTTAAATAACATTGTAATTATAAAATTTAAATTATATATGGTCATCACCATTTATGACAGAATCCTTGCATTTTAACTGAAAGAAAAAATCAATATTCTCCATTGCATGCCTAACTCTTTTGGAATTAAATGAGAATTACTATTTAAAATAATTCGCCTTCCTTACCGTGCGCTCTTATAGAACATGCATGATGTTGATATCATGCCCAGGTCACAACTCTCGGGTTGAATAACACTGGATATATCCCAGGAACTATTATTAATGTCCTATACAATGCGAAAATATGGTAGTATTCGTAATAAATAATACGCTACTGAATATTTTTTGAAAAAAAAACTCGGATACCCCATATAGTTACGTAAAATTGAATCGTGAGGATATTATTTTGCGGTTTGTTACATTTAAACTATTCTCCACATGAGAAGCATCACATCTAAAGATTAAAATTTTATACACTTGGAAATTATTTTGCGACTTCCCCAATGGTTTGAAGTATTTTTAATTTATACTGCTTTATTCAAAATAATAAACGACTTTCTTACAGGCAGAAAGAGTTGCATTACATTGTAAAAACATTTTGAACCGCGGCCGATTTTTCTCCCTGCAAGAGAGTGACTGGAGACCTTTTTTATCCGGACGTAAGACTGCCTATTGACCTGTTTGTTGTAGTATATCCCATTAATTCTCATAAAATGATATCTTAAGCCCTTCCATTTTATTAGCATCCTGATACTCATATTTACAACCTCCCTTCATTCTTGTATAAACCGTCCTTTCGTTTTCCGATTGGTTTTCGCTGATATAGTGGATTTCAATGGTATTTTCCCTCTCATATTATGCCTATCACTGCGCCTTCTCCATATTTTCTCAAATCTTCTCTATATCCCGCCGGTCTCTCTCAAAGCCATGCTCCTCCGAGTTCTTAGCCCCGCTCAAGTCCCCACTACGTAATTCCCTTCCCCATACCCTCCCCTGCCTATCAACGTTCAATCCACCGACTCTCCTTCAGTCACGTGCCTATTCATCCTTCTCTCTTTACATCCCCATTCTCTTATTCTGCCTAGTTCTCTCCTTCTCCAGTTCCCCAAACAATCATCCCAGTCATTTCCGCTTCCCGCTCTTCATCCTAATGTGATTTTCTCCAACGATGGCTGCTGCGCCCTCCTCCTCGTCATCACCCCCAGACTGCGTATTCCCTCATCCCCCTATCTTTCACTCCCTCTTTCTCTCAATCCACTGCAGCCACCACTTTCAGTACCTCGGTCCCACCCCATTTATTTTTCAATTCAAGCCGTTGCGCGTCCTCTTTTCCCGCAGCTCTACTCACCCTAACCTCGAAGCCATCATACACACTCCTGCGCACAAACTCACACATGCATGTCACCCAAAATTCTAACCCGTGGATATCACAAGGGATCAATTCCAAGTCGTATTTGAAGGGGATAAAATTCCTAGAACTACTGTTAATGACGAAACCATACAAAGGGAAATTTTATAATATTTCACGGGTAATGACAACGCTTGTTTTGTGATTCCTTTCTTTTATGATCCAGGCCAAATCTTATCTAAATCTTAATTTTGTTCTTGAAACTTACAGTCAACTGCCGTAGAGCAAACTTTAGGGCGTGTGCATTTCCTTAAAATATAAAAATGTTCCTATTCAAATTACAATTGACCCACATCGAGAATAGAATTTTTCATAATTCACCTTTCATCATTTATGAAAGGTTTTTCTTAATTCTCTTTTACGGGTGATGACTTAACACCACACGCCCTTGAGGCGGTTTGCGAGGCATTATGTAGATGTTTTGCATCCTCCTTGTTACTTATTTAATCCAATTTTCCAACTTCATCTTTTATGAGGCAATGAAATAATTGGGGACTTTAATTATAACGTAAGTCTCACCCTAACCGTTTAATCAACATAGAAGTAATACCATAAAAATGAATGCTTAGCCTAGTCCTTGAGAAGTGAAGCACGCTCTTCGCGAAGAAGTTCACAATAATAGAAGCGCTCATCTTTCTAAGCCTTTTTCCATATTAGTTAAAGTTCACTAGAACGGTAGGCATGAGTCATGAATGAAGTCATTTGCATGTTTTTTTAATGTGCATTACTGGCTATCATTCATTCAAGCTGTGTACTTATTGTCCCTCCCACACTCATGCACCTATCTCTTTCCTTAATATATACTCTTTTTAAAGATGTCCATGCATCAAATAATTATAATCTTATGCAATCCATGTCACTGTAATTCACAAATATAAAATCGTACTGTTTTAATTAGGTGACCTATTATTACAGGGTGGCCATCGAAACCAACCATTAAATTCCCTTACTTTTTTAGCATTAATATTCCTTCACTTCACTAGAGGGAAGCCATGATCGCAATACCCAACGGTGGCAAGCTGCTCACCATATTGTAACCAGCTGAAAAATTCAAATGGTATGAAATATTTTTTCCAAATTAAAAACTGTGTAGGATATAAAATACTCATAAAATTGTAATCCGTTTAATTTATTTTTGAACCACGTTCCTAACTCCTTTGGTGATATATATAATTATTTAATGCTTCATCACTCAAAACGCGGCTGCAATGATGTGTCCGGATTTATAATTCAATTGACGGAAGGTAACGGATTTCCAAGCAATAAGAGCTATAGAAAATGGGTAGAAAACCAAATGGTATTTTTCAGTTAAACCTTCATTCTGATGATTTTAATACAGCAGTTCTCCCGTCTTACCACTTCATAGCCTCTTATTTTATCTAAGTCACTGTATGAGAGGACACAGTGTCGTATAACGAATATCTAATGACACTTTAACAGGACTGCGGAAGTTTATTTACTTTGGTCTCGACTAATTTTAACTGTTGACAAAGCTAAGGGAAGGATAGAATAGGAATTCACCTAATAAGTGTTTACCTTATGTTTTTCCTAAATGAATAAATAAGCAAATATCAATTTTAGATAACTGATAAATGATTGTGAGCCTTGCACTTGCAGAAATAAATAATATTGTAAGAACCTGTTTATTCCTAAAATTCAAACACAAAAAAGTTATTTATTTGTTCGGCGATGTTTCTTAATTTTACTCTAATCTTTCTTATATTGTTACATTAGGTTTTTTGTCTTATTATTACATATCTGAATTAATATTGAAAAATAGAGTTTTTATAGACAGTAAACTTAACACTCACCCCCCTTTACCGAGCAAATTTCAGTATGGCTGGCTCTAAACGCGGAACAAGTATGGATATAGGGAAGACGCCATTGAAAAAAAACCGGTAATGCAAATTTATAAACAAGAACTCAGAATTATAACAGGTGAGGAAAATTTTCTACTAACATTCATTCATTAGTAATTTGTGCATAAGCTAATGAGAAAACACTTTTAATCACCTAGAAAATCATCCAAAGTGTACCTGAACGTCAGATAGTCTACTTAAGCGTTAGTGGTATCAATTTTTTGGTGTAAAAAATAAAGAAATAAACTATCCTCCAGAATTTCTTCGCGCTTAAACTCCGAATGCAATGTTATTTTATGAACTTTTTTGTAGCAAGAAACAATGTTGATGGCATGAAAAACATGAATCCAAAGAGAGGATTGCGCAACGGAAAGATTCCTACCATAGGAGAACTGCGCAGACATTTCCTGAAGGAAGAAATACGGAATAAACACCGTCATTGAAATAAGGGATTAATGAAGAAACGCAGTGTAGATCATACTTCATTTGATAGAAAATTTTCCTTAACATTAGTATCAACGCTAACTACCAATATTCAATGAATTGGCAAGAAAAACGAAAAATCGCAAAGGTAAAAACTACGAGCATGTTGGAATCTGTTAGAGGTAACTAGTTTTTGGTCTAAGACTACTACTATTTGCATCATTAACTCGAAAAAAAGCAAGCAGAACATCAGAATATTCATCAGAAATGAATCTCAACAAAGAGTATTCATTGTCAATGAAACTTTTTTCACAAGAAATGCGGTGCTTAAAGCTATTTTCAAAATTATTACGGATAAAATATGATGCAATAAGCATAAATATTAGGTATAATACTTTAACAAAATTAATATTTTTAAAATAATCATCAGTTTTTTCTTTTTTATGCTCTGTTCTATTTTCACAGGATACTAGTTTCACATAAAATGAGAAATGTGTAGATCGATTTCCCAACAATATGTAATTTTTTGCTTTTAAACCCAGCTAGGCATATTTGAACTGTAATGAATTTTCTTTGGATGAATTGAGGTGCCAAACGATCTCACTCGCGGAGGACTTTAAAAATCTAATTTTTTCAAATATTTATATGGTTTTAAAAGCGAAAGTGAAGATGAAAAGGTTCACTAATGTAAAATTCATCAAATGCATTATTATTTAAATAAAATTTATTTGATCGAGCATACATTTTTTTCATCCCAATATTGCCAAAAACAATAATCTCGTTTAGCAAGATGAAACATTCAATGCATGTAATTACACGTGGCCGTATGGCAGAAACAATTTAAAGAATATTTTGATAGCGATTAATAAATGTGGTATTTACCAATTTTTCGTTTCATAAATATCAACTGCAATCGTTTTAACAGAAATTATGTAAAACTCAATGCCATAAGGTAACAACGCCATTACTAAACGACTACGCACCATATCTTTAAAATAAAAACGAAATAATAGTTTGCTTGTGTCTACATATTTTCATGTAAAAGAAAAGTTAAAAATACATAATTTTCCAAAGCTTCAAAGGAAGTTATAAAAATGAAATAAATATTACGTTAATCCTTTATCTGTAGCTGCATTGCAGGTGGGGGATATGAAAGGACGAAAGCAAAAATGGTATTGAGAAATATACATGATTCATTACATACCTTATACACTTACAGCCAGCACCAGAGAATTCCAAGGATAGAAAATATCATCATGAAGTTATAGCACGTGATTTCAATTGAATGAATTTCGACATTATTATAATTCAGAGTCGCTGACCTCCTTTCCGACCTCATCCAATTGACTTTCAAGAATTCTTATTATTTTTTTACATTTTTGTTTATTTTTTCAACTCGCCCATCCGCTCATCTCTTTCCCTGGACTCTCTCTCTATCTCTCTCTCTCTCTCTACCCTCAACACTTCCTGTCCTCCAGAACATCCGCGAAGGGAAACAGACAAGAGCCTCCGCTGTCTTTTCTCGACGATAAGGAGGTAAAAACGGGCGAACATTCCTCTTGCCCCCTCCCAGAAGGGCTTCACTTCCTTCCTTCCGACCCAAAAACATGTATTTATTGCTTTTTGATATTCAAATAAGTTTCTTCGAAAGAGACTCTCCGCTCACTCCTCCCATTTCCACATAGCAATATATCGAAATAAATGTTTAAGTAAGAAAAAAAATGCAAGATCCGAGTTTTGTGGGGCGATGCTCCTTTCCGCGTGTAGCCGCACACTGTCAGGAAAGGTTCGAGTGCTATGTGTGAGTTACGGGAGAAGAAGAGTAATTGCCTGTATGTACTTCCGTAGAGATTGGTATTAATCACTACGGGCGTCCGACCACTTTCGTATGTCATCAGCGCCATTAAGGATAGGCAGGTAGGATTTTTGGATAGGAGATGTGGTGGAGAGACTCCTAGAACTCGCAGCAGGCTTGACCTCAAAGAAATGCCAGACTGGCTTCTGTTCAAGGTCCCATCTGAAGGGTAAAACTCGAGCGATTTTCCTGGCTACTTACACTTTTAACCCTTCCCGTCCCTAGCTGTTTACCAGATCTATCTGGGCAACCGCGGATCGCACAGGGGAAGGAATAGGACCCACTTGCCGTAACGTGTGAATTCCACAAGCCTAAAGGGCTTAGAGTGAGGTGAGATTTACAGTCATCTATCAAAACAACCACCAGGTGGATTGCTTTGGTTTAGGCTTGATGGATTGGATAGGTACGCATTGAAGTTAAAGGCCACCACACACAATTTGAAAAATTGCCCGCTACGAAATTCGAACGAGGTGTGAGACGCCATTTCAACGAAAACCACAGTGATCTCATTCCCTTTTTTGGTCGAATTGGCCAGGAAGACAAGGAAGGGGACGGTGTAAAGCGGGCATGTGCTGACATTGATTTGCTCTGTATGAGAGGAGTGAGAATAACGAAAGTGGAGGGGTCGAAGGGAAGTACTTCACACCCTTCGCTGGAGAGGGAGTAGGAACGGATGAGATTCAGATGGGGGGAAGAAGGTTCGTGCGTGGAGATTAACGGCTTCATTTGCAAAAACACACGAAAAGCCCTTTGGCGTCGACGTTACGCTCTGCAGTGTTCCGTCGCCTAATCTGTGGTTAATCAATCGCCTCGAGGTGTTATTTCACCCCAGAGAGGAATAGGGAAGAGCAACTTGACGGCATTAAATATCGACAAAATTGAATATTCGACAAAGCGTGAAAGAGGTGGGAAATCCATAAAAGGGCTCGGGTTAGCGTATTCTAATTTTGAATAAAGTGGTAGAAAAAATTACATTTGCAATTTTTCCCATAAAAAATGAATAACAAAGGATAAAAGAAAGGGGTAGTCATTATTAACTCCTCCTCTACTCTAAGGAATCACTCATATAAAAAATCCATCAAGCAGAATATAAGAAAAGGAATGTTGAAAGCCAAGGGAGGGAGCGCAAAAAAATGCTAGTAATTATTAATATAGTAAACTATCCTGATAAATACTAGGTAACACCATACTCTTGGGTGTGTGGATGGAAATTGCAAACGGTAAATTGTTCATAAACGGAATAACAGTTTGATTTTATCGCGGGATTTGAATTCCAGAAGTTATTGGTGCATAGAAGATTTGCTTTGGTGTTTAGAATAAAATAGGATCAATAAGTTATTCTTAAAGAATTACCTTGAAAGGAATACTCAATGAGTCGGTCGCTAAGACTGCTTTATGAATCACGTAACATATTACGGTAGAATGCGTCGTGAAGCAACAACTGTGTTCCTGGTCTTGAGAATAAGTTTATATCTAAAAACAAAAGTTAAAATTAATTGAAAAAAGGCTCTGACTTGGAAAAACATTGTGTTTTTATCCAAATTTAGAAAAACACTAAACAAATCATTGCAAAGGTCAACCCAAAGCCGATAAAGCCTTAGGACATAGTAAACCACAAGTACGTGTGGTGTGTACACAGTACGGGAGAATGCAAACGACACAGTGGGTGAATTTCCCACATTAAGGTAGATGAATATTTCCTTTTCCTACCACGTTTCCCAGGAAGATCAAGTCATCAAAAAATCACAGAGCTTAGGTAACACTGAGGGTGGCGCACACCATCGGTAATTGACCTAAACCAGGACCTTAAAGCTCCAAAGCTCAACCATATAGGCCCCCCACCCAAGTTAACAGTTTATTATATTAATCATCGTTTCATAATTTTTGGGTAACATTTTATACATAATGTGACCTTCTCCGGGGATTTAGCGTAATTACTGACGTTTTTATATGACCCTCATATGTTTTAAGACGCCAAAAATCATTTATCATGGAATAAGCAATATTATTTGGGCATGCATGCTTCAAATGTTCTCTTTATAGACCAAGGTTTTGCTAAAAAATTGCCACTTTATGTATTTTGATTAGAGTATACATTAAAGCCGAATATTTAAAGATTCAAGAACAAAAGTGTTGGCTAAATTTATTTCCTTATTGAGCTATTCAAAATAGGAACTCTGTCCTGATAAATCGTCAGTGCTATTGTGAAAAGTTTAACATTTTATTATCATGCTCAACGTTATTCATGCGGACTTAAATTTTATGCTTAAGCCTTACTGTAAGAATTTATGACCATTTCACGTAAAACTCCAAGCTACTCTAGAGGAACGCTTAGACTTTTAAATTACATTAAAATTTTGTCCCTCAGAAAGTCATGTGAAACTTTATGGAGCTATATAAGGTATAAATTTATCTTAAATCATATTTTTAATTCTCTTTCTAAACTTAGATTCGTCCGAGGGGCAAATAAAAATCGTTATATCTTGCTTTCTAAAATATCCTGTTCAAAGACCCGTTAGAAAAGGAATAGCGTAATGTTTTTAAGGTTTCGGGGGAAACGGGCTGTGAGAATAAAGTGCCGATTATACGTGGCGGAAAAGAACCTATGGAGGATGCAAATATGCAAAAGAACACGGGAAAGGAAAGACTGCTTTCAGATAAGAAACTCCCTGGAATATCGATGGGTGAGCAGCGGTAGGACAAGGCTTTGCGCTTCGGGGGAATGATATAAAGGCACGCAAAGGAAAGAAAGCGGACCATAGGAGTCAACACGATTATTCTTGATTGAGGCCAGGTGGAGTTTCGTGGCCACGAGGGTTATATTGCATTTTCATAACCACATATTTCTTCGTATCAGTTAGTATATTTAATAATCGGAGTAAATCTCAGGAACGGTCACTTTCTGTCACCTCTAAGATATATGCTATGGAAATTCATATGAAAACATAAATTTCTTTCAACTTCGTTGTTTTTTTTTTCCCCTACCCTCATATCCAGAATCAATGATTTATGATTTAATTTACTGCTTATAAGAGACGTTATTATATATTGAGGCAATCAATCAGACTTTTTCCTATAAACAAAGGAAATAAATCCAGCAAGATTAATTAAATGTATTTGAAAATGCTCATGTATGTACCTTATAGGAAGGGGAAGACTCCCCGAAAGAGAAAACGAACAGTCAATACATACATTTTATCTTATACTCATTACTTTTAGGCACAACAGTGAAAAACATGACATTGGTCATTACTTGCCATTATTATTTCATCCTAAATTTATTACACAAAGTCACGGAAGAAATTTTTATGATTAACTGTCAAGAAATAGTAAAACCTATAATTAAACTCGTTTCCGCAATGAACAGCAAACACATTAGACGGTTAAGCTTCCAGTTTACATGCTGAAAAATAAATATATACACTTTGACAATCATACTGCCACAATAAATAACACAAAATAAAAATTACAATAGTTCAGGTTTGTGTTGATTTATTAAGTTGTCACCATGGCAAGAAGAGACATTTATAAAACTGATGCTGTTCAGCGTGTGAAGAGAGATTTCTTAGCAAATCTAAAAAATGTACTTTCATCATTTCCCTTCTCTCCGAATACAACTCTACTTACTTGTACAGCCACTTACTTTGTAATTTTCATACATATGCAGAATATTTACACTCAATTTTAAGAGGTATTTTTGAATTATCTCAAAACTATGACTGAAGCTTCACAGAGCGTTGAAATGTTTTACTCATTAATCTTTTCAGATAAACATAGTACATATTTTCCAAACTCTAGGTGTTTTAATATGGTCTTTACGCAGCAGAAAATCATGAAAACATTTGTTTCGTTAGATTTCCAAGCCTAAAGAAAATTTAAGATTATTATAGAACGAGGATTCTAAATTTTTATGAGACAGCGATTGTACGACTGGTTAAATATTCACGAACGTCAGCCTATCTTCGTGATATGACGAAAGAAACTAAATCCATAAAGCATTAGCCAAATAAACCGTAGAAGTTATCAGTTTCTGTTAAATCATTTTTAAATTAGTTCATGCTTTTTTCAACAATCTAAGGGCTTTAAAACTTTTTCCACTCGATAAAAGATAAAATTTTGCGTTTGCAGATTGTTCCTCAACTACCTACCTTCCCTAAAACTCCTACCTCACTTTGTTGCTTTTGATGCATTCATGAAGTTGTCGACATTTTTTCTCACTCTTTCGCGGAAAGGTTGAGAGATGCTCCAACATCAGAGCCATTCCGTCGGGCATAAAGAGCGTGCCAGAGAAAGAGACAAAGGGATTGCATGAGGGAGCGCGAAATGTGGGGAAAGAGACGTGGCGAGATGAAAAAGAGATGCTTGCTCTTTTGAAATACTTTACACGAATCCTCTCAGCGTAGTCTAAAAGAGGAACATAGACGCACCGTGAAAAAAATACATCGAATCCTCGCTTCGTTGTCGTATCCAAGATTATATGTTCCATTTGTTTCTTCAATAAATGGCATTCATTCAGCAAAGATCTTTCGGTACTTTCGATTAATTTTTTTTCTCTCAAAGGAAAAAGAACGGCAAACCCAGAATCGCCATTTGTCTGAGATTTTTTTTCGTATGAACATAAACTGAACGATACAGAGTCACGGAAAATTTTCCAGCTCCTGAAAAAAATTGAAGATAAATTTTCTCTCACGAGCTTATTGAGTGAAACGACACTTTCACTAATGTCTTCGCATTTAGATTAATTTATGCTAGTTAATTATCAACAATTTAGATACACACACGAGTATGCTGTTAATTTGTTCTACTGGAGTTTCTTTCAGGCTATAATTTTAAAAATTACATTAAAAATTTAAATGCTCACACCTCTGTAAGTACCCTAATGAGGCACAACCAAATATCATCACTGTCAATAACTGTAACATAAGGAGGAATCGTCGAGGAGAGACAGAAGTGCGAAACAGGGTAAAAACGTAAGAAAAGCAACAGAAATATAAGGTGAGATAGATGAGTGGAAATGATGAAGCACTACTGTATTATTCTGAGGTGAAACTGATTGATGACCGTTTAACGACGTGGTGAATGAATGTGACAAGACGAGACAATAGAGTGAGTCGAACAGTCGCTCCGTCCACGAGGTCGCGCACCGGATTCCTACACGTGGCCTTCCGAGCGAGTATTATTTTCACGATGTTTTATTTGAAAGTGGAACGTACATTCCGCTTGTGTCTGATCCGCAGGGGCTAGAGTGGTCGATGACAGAAAACCACGAGTCACGAATGAGCTGGGGTCGAACGTGTAAAAGGAAACAAGAAAGTAGAGAGACAAAAAAATATGGACGACATGAGGAATTCAAGCTACATTATAAACTTACGAATTATTGAATGGTTAGAAATGAAACAGATCAGGGAACATGAAAGGTTTAATAAGCATCCCGTTAGTTCCATGTTAGATTTGTTTGCCATTTCTTTACTCTCTGTTCAGAATAGTTTCCTTTGAGAAACATTTAATATAGAAGAATCAAATATGTTTTAGTCTGTAGGTACGCAATTTGGACTAATCTCCTTCCGATTATTATTTTTCGGAAAACCCAAAAAATCTCAGCCAAAATTCAATGATGCAATCCTCAGATTCCCACTAAATTTGAGCACGTATTTTACCAATTTTTCTTTTCATACCATTCAGCGTAAATTCTCACTTCTCAGTATATGAAGCCAATGAACAAACTTTTAGGAAACAATCTTTAAAAATATACATTTTCACGGCATATAGGTAACGTACTATTTTATATTTTTAATTGAGATTTAATTATAGGTCTAGGGGAACTACACGCCCCAGTTTCGAAAGCATTTTGGTATTTAGAAATAATAATGGCACTTTCTCATTCACAATAGAATAATTTTCAGAATACAGGTGTGGAGAGTACTTTCTGTACAATATGGTATGAACATAAAAAGACGAAGATTCTGTGCGACGATATGACGACACCGCTATTTAAGGAATTATATCCACAAGAGCTAATTTGTTGTTATATTGTTTGCTTAAAAATAATACTAGTTTTTCTCTTCACAGAAAATACAAGTGTTAAATAGCCTGTTCAATTCTTCATCCATAAAATGATTTTGATATGAAATTTTGCCTCCCCAGTTCACTTTCATTTTTGCCCTCGGACCCGGCTTAGCCAATAGTTAGGCGGTAACATATGACGCGGTATCTGATGACAGCAAGCGGCAAAGATAAGTGACAGAGGACAGGCAGTGAAATCGCTTTGACCTCACCCCTTTTGTCAGTCCAACCTGACTTTGAGACGCATATTCGGGTAACAAAAGCAATAAAATATAAACGTGACTATCAGAAAACTCAACTTGCATTTTGATTGCTTATGGTGACTTCTTTCTTTACTTGGTGCTAATCTTTTTTCTTCCTTAACATAGGTACTGGATATTTTTACTAACAACTGATTTATATTATTGTTTCCATGGGTTATTTACTAATGGTAAGCATCCACTCTTCATGAATTTGAATCTCGTTATTTTTTATTGCCTTAAATGATTGAATATTTTTTACTTCTATTCTTTCCCGTACGCTACAGGTACGTGACTACAATTATTCGCGTTTTGTGCAAGCTGGTTTGTTACATGATTATATGTTTTGTTCAGGTGGTTTGAATGCATCCCCTGCCATACATATTCCAGGTAACAAGCAAGGTTTCGTGTGCATCTTTCTAATGACGTTCCGTATCAACACCAATTTCAAAAATGTATACATTCACAAACACCAGTTTACGCATAGGTCCTTACTTCTTTTTACACTTTAAATAATTCATCTCATTTCAACATATGTTCCTCAAGCTCTCGTCAATGTGTGAACATGAATATATGTCCACTCAAATACATACATACATAAGACAATGGCATAGCAACTCTCTCCTCCTTGCTCTCCCTGAGCCTGTCTCGCGGATTCTCCTTTCTATATCCATTCCATTTCTCTTCTCTTCATAGTCCTCAGTCCCAGCCAAATACCCTACGTCAACCCCGCTCTCCCGATCCCCATTCTCTCCCTTCCCACAACGAAATCCATCGTTCTACACCCACACACACACACATAGTCTCTCTCCCGCTCTCGTCTCACTCAGCCTTTTTATCCCATCCTCCGAGCCTTCTCTCCTCTCCCCACTCTTATTCTTAGTCTGGCCACAGTTTCCGCTGCTGAACCGTGCTCCCCTAATGGAACCCTTTTAGAGGGCCACCTCTCACCAACCGCCCACTCCCTGGCCCCCTCCATCTCGAACCCCTACTACTACCCTCCCCCATCCCCGCGAAACACCCCTCACGATCCACCGCCCGACCCCCAGATACCATTCAGCTACACTCCTCCTTCTCCTCCACCCCCCCCCCAGCCTCGTTAGACGCTACCCCTCCCCGAAGTAGCCTTACCTCCTTCCCAAGGACATGGGTGACGGTTGGATCTGCGACACCCGTGACACGGTTAACACGCCAGAGAGTTATTCGATTGGAACGACACATGGGGTGTGAGGTTTAAACCAATGCCATTTTCTCGCTCAAAATACATTGTACAGACTCATAGAAAATTTAAATGTCTCACAAAAAATATTCATCCGCTAAGACCTAGTTAATGAACCTTGGGAAAGTGAATGTTCACCGAGGAGCGGTTGGTACGGTGGGCGGAGAATTCATTAATATGCCCAGTGAAGTCATTAGAGCTGTGACCGAATGAATGCCTACTCTAATTGTTCATCCTTGAAAATTGGCTTTCGAACAAGACAGTGAGCTTCTATTGTGCTTCTATCTTATTGTCTACAGTGATATTCTAAGCTTGTTTTAAGCCTGTGACGTGAAAATTTGGTACCCTTTGCGAAGAAAAGGATACTATGCAGTATATATAACTGTTTTCTTGACTTAACAAGCATAATATGGTGAGAAATGACAATATCAGCAAAGGGGTAATACAGGGTGCGGCAGCAAAACTTCCTATTTTGAATGCTTTTGCGTTTGAAGAAACGAACTTATGTCGCCGCATCCTCCATTTGGTACATTCATCGGGAATTCAATTTCAGCCTTTTTTTATCGATTTTCCATGAATATTTTAGGGACGAAATAAGGATATTTTTGACCAAAATTATACTCTTCTGACTAAATTCAACCCGTATTACCCGGGTAGTAAAGGTATCGTATGCGTTTGATGGTAACTAGCTGAAACTAGTCAAAATTCCTAATATGAATAGAATATATGGCAAAGTGTCGAGTAGATACATACTCATGTATTCTGATCAATTTTCATAGATTGCAGCCATTCCTGCTGCCATGCAACGCCAAGTCGTTCTCCAACCAGGACGTCTCCCTCTACCACCTCTCCAACGCTCGCGTGTTAATATGAATCCCACGATCTTCCACATTTTTTTATCTCCCCATTTTCTTATCGAAGCAACCTCACACCCCATCACCCGCTGCCTCACCTGCTTCAACATATTCCATTCTTTGTAGTATTCACCGCTTGCTCGATGACGAGATATGATAGCCTGGACAGGTTATTCCCGCTGACGAAATTTTTGAAGCGACTTCATTTTATTTTTGTGACTAGTCCCGCAGACGTGTCAGCTTATTGTTATCTTTGAGAACTAATGCTACGGTGGTCAGATGACAAAACAAATTGTAAGCATTCCAACCTGGGTGACTGAAATTAAATTATGTCAATCAACTCAGGCGTATAATTCGTCAAAAAAATTGAAGAGAATTATTTCATTTTTCAAGTTTAAAAAATGTCCTTGTATTCTCCAATGGAATTCAAAATTTTAACTTTTTAAACTTCCCTCTTTCTTTTAAATAACATCTTTTGTATCGAAATGCTATGTTAATTATTCACGATTTATCTGTTTAACATCTCGAACCAACGCTTCACATTTAGTATTGACGGACTTGATAATGCGGATAAACAAAGAGTAACTGTTTCACAGCAAAATCTTCATATGCATTTCGTTTAGAATAAGTACAGAATAATTTATACATATGTCTCTAATTTTATGCATATTGGCATTTTCGCAAATCCATCAAAATAATATAACTACATAAAGCCGATAACTGTCCCTTAAAGAAACTGTCTTCAGGTGGAAAAATTCTCTGTAGAAAATAACCAGGGATGACAAAAAAATTGGTTATGTCTGCATCATTCGTCGATAAAAAAGTGAAAAGTTCTAAACAGTGAAAAGTTCTAAATTTTACAGAACCCGGTTTTCCGTCGTTTCACATTTTTTGCATGTAATTTTTATTTTAACTTTTAATGATTCAAACTACGCTACTAAGTAGTTTTCCATGATGAGCATTTAGTATTTAACATATCCGTGGAGGGGATAGTTTTAGATTAGGTAATTTTGGGATAAACACCTGAAACAATTCTAACAAATAGTTTTTGAAAATGTTTTTTCTATTAGTACAATGGTTTTCTAGCTATAATTTTACAATCACGCAATGTACACCTGGAGATTAACAGGAATCTAAAATTTCCTTATTTCTTTATGTGTATAAATTATATTTGCAAGGATTTTACGATTGACATGGAGGGGCATGTTGTAGATGTCGTCTTAATTTCACTCAAATCTATTTACCTATAACACAGGCCAACAGTGTTTTTGGTGCCGGAGCTTTTAATGTTGATTTAAAGAACAATTGAGGTGCTGAATCCAATTATGACACTAGTTTTTTCCTATCAGCTATAGTTTTCAAGATATAGATATGTTGTTACTTACGTAAAAAAATCTTCTACATGATGATATGGGAATATTATATTAATAATTATTAATACACCTTGGTATAATCAATTCCATATACCTTGGTTATATTTTTCCTCAAGATTTTCTTTCCCAATCTTTGCACCTCCCATTCTTTCTCGTTGCATCCCACTCTATTTCCTCTCGCTTCACTTCTGTTTCTTCATCACCTGGCCGCCTAAGAAGCTATTAAACCATTATACTCCACTACAGGATTGGTTCACCAAATGCATTCCAATGCTTCCCGGCTTCTTTCTTCAGTTCAACACTGCCAACTCATTGCTGCTTCCCATTACCCTTAATGAATCAAGTGCTCTTACAGAATGAGATAAAAAAATAGATTGAGGAAAAACTAAATTTGTGGCATAATAGTTATGGAGCGAATGTAATAATGTTTTTCCAAACCATCTCTTTGTGTGAAAATATGATGAATGTACTAAAAAGCTATAGACAAGATAAAATTAAGGAATTATATCAGGAACAAGAGTATGGCTAATTATTTTTATTTAAAATGAATTTTTTAATTATTTTAATATTCTAAGAGAGCTTTACCTCCAATATGTTATCCTGTGATCCTTTTACTTTGGTTAAGACGCGTCTAAAGTCTGCGGCCTTGAGACTATAGCTCAACATTTTTTATTGAATTCATGAACTATTTTTATTTATTCTCCTAAATCGGTAGCAGTAATAAATGATATAATGAAGATTATTTTCAGAGTTTGAATCGTATATTATTATTGAAAATTGTTTAAAATCATAATGCGATTGTGTTTGTGCATGTTCAAAATGTATTATGTTAATGGTAATAATGATGTATGTGCTTAAAATTTCAAAGGAAGCAGTCATAGGCACTTGCACTAGCCTAAGACCTTATAATAAAAAAATAGGATTTCTCTCGATGACATACCACATAATTTCTTTCCTTAAAAGCTGTTTTTGTCGGAACTTAGAGACCAAGTTAGGGACTATATAAGAGCATATTTGGGAATGACGATTAATATTCACGGATATAGGACCTGGGCTCGCTAATCCGTTTCTAATGAACACTTAAGAAATACACTCAATTAAATTATTTAAACCACTGGATGAATTACCAAAGCTCAATGTAAAAAAGTAACAACGGTGATCATACAAACTTTTCCTTGCGCTAGGCTATCCGCCAATTTTCAAGGTCATTTTTCTGATTTTACTTGCAATTTATTTCGTGAAATTAAAACAATTATTCCCAAACACCTGGGTAAAGTTCTCCAGGAAAATGCGGGGCTGCAAATGTGTACGTATATTTGACGGCCGGCATCAATATCTACGTGATGACTAAGGCCATTTCGAACCACAAATTGAAAACCCATTAATTAAAAGAGATATCATCCGTCATCAAGAAAGGATTAAATCTCATGACCTTCAGTTTGGCTAACCTTACCATCTCTCTGTGAACTAATATTGATGACTATGGATATTCTCAACTTTTACAATTATACTCGTAGAATATAAATTTACTGTTTAACAAAGCAATGAAACCACAATACATCACGAAAAACAGTGCCATAACCACAAAAACCTCCCAGGATGTTGGCTTGATAGGAGAGGGTAAGTTTTACCAGATTATAATTGTAAAACCAGTAACATGAGAAATTCAGACTTCAGGGTAGGGAGGGAGGTATTTTATTTCCTGCGCCAGCAGTGGTTTTCTTCAATAAAAGCAGGATGGTAAGCCAGGGTTCTGCTGATGATACCGGGCCCGTGACACCCCTGCTGTCGCGGTACCTCACGTTTTTTATAGTGCACCTCTCATGCCTGATCTACCAAGACCGCTCAAAACACATGTTTAACGAAAGAATGTGCGATTGGCACAATATTCTCCCAGCAACTGCGCAGCTGTATAACCACCACTCTAACTTGACGCCAATCCAATTGTATTCATTTTATAGCGCGATATTCACTCTCAGTCTTTTACCTCCTTACAATGACATTTACAATACACCATTTTTGGAAAAACCATCTTCAGATTTTATTATATTTTCCTCACCCCTATCTCTTTTCCTCTCTCTCTCTCTCTCTTGAGTGCTGTAGCCATCCGAACCTCTGCTCCCGAGGACATTTGTTGGGGTGCCGAAGGAAATGCGAGCATATTCAACATGAGAAGCTGGCAAAGGAACCTGGGTAAAGTTCAAAACAATAGCTTTTGGTGTTCGGGCACGCCACTGTTTTGTAGGAATGGCGGAGGGAGTGAAACAGACGAAGAAAGTGATTTTGGAGAATATTAACGATAATTAATAATTAATGAACCAGATCTTTAAATGAACAATCTTTTGCATTTTTTCGGGAATGAAAAAGGTTGGTAAAAACTCTCAAAGTGGATCGGTTCGGACATTTAATTTGTCTTTCATTTCTGCTTACATAGGTAGGCAATCGTGACGATAAATGAAAAATTGACTTGAACAGAAAAAAAGATTAATTGAACTGATAATTACTGTAAAAAATTATCCACTTTTAAGACAGTTTGTAAGATTTTTCTTCATTAATCCGAATACAGATAAGTCTTTCGAATTTCACATAAAATTAATTACATTAAAACATTAATTTGTATTCTAGGAATTGAGAGAGGATTTGGACGAAAAAACTACACAACGATGAGGTTCTTTTCCCCTCCGCAAGAAAACAACCTACTACTATATACAGTATGACACTACAATAAACCATTCTTTGATTATGCATACCTCCTTCCTCCCTTCATTCCATCCAACACGTCCATCCCTCTCCTATCCCTTCCTTCCACACGTACCACTTTCCCTTCTACCACAGTCTTCAGCACACCATCCCAAATCAAAATGTTCTGCATCCATCTTCGCTGCCTCTTTTGGACTTCAGCCAAACAATCCTCTCTCCTCCCCCACTATGCGTAGCTCTCTTTTCCCTTTTATTCATTTTACCTTTTTCACTCTTCTTCACGCCTACATTTGAAAAGCCTCTAATCTGCTTCTATCATCTTGCTTCAATGAACATGATTCTGCGACACATAAAACATGCTCCATATCAAAGTTAAACGAGCCTTTTCTTAACATCTTACTCAGTATCACTGTCAGAAATTCACTCCATGTAACGAATGATTCCTTGCATAATGATTCATATTTATATACAATCAAATTTGACCATATGGGTTTAAAAATCTTCCAAGCATTGTAAAATGTTCTACCTGTATTAATTTTGCTTTCCCATTGGTTCTTAGCTTAGCATTTTTCTTCCGAAAAAACCCATAATCATTGTTTATTTTACATTGATTTTTATTCCATATGCCTTACACAGAGAGCTTCTTATTTGCTCAGGAATGTTAACTCCCAATGTAACTCTTTAGCTGACTGATTAAGTAAAATATGATTATTCGCAAATCTAACTGTTTTTATGATTTCCCCACTAAATTTCTTTTTTACGTAATGTATACCCAGTTCCACGCTCTTTCTATCTCGCAATCAAGTATGACTGCAAAAAGGTCATCTCTATTCTTACAATTCTCTTTCTACGTCTAAGGTTGCTGGAATTAAACTTATTTTACCATATAGAACCGCCTTTTATCCCTTTACCTTCTTGAGTATCTCGCTTATAATCCAAAGTTTTCTTGTCTTTTTCCTGTTTACTGTTCCTAAAATTTAGTTTGCAGCTTTCAAAATCCCTTTTCCTATACGTTCCAATTTTGCTATATCGTGTCATCATTTCTTCATTCATAATTTTCTATGCAGGTTGTCAATATTTTTTTCTTACCATCCGCGTAAATGTTTCTTCATTTTATATGCTCAGCTATTTGGTCTGTTTTATCCCTTTCAATCGTCTGTTTCTCTTCAGTACTAAAAAAAGTACAGTGATCTGAAGCCGCATCCGCTCACGGTAAATGTTGCAAATTAATTACGCTCTTTCTAAATCTCTACTTAACTAATATCATTCTGAATCCGTGAACATTTCTCAGGTTTTAATTTAATCATATCTAATACAGAATCATATTGCTTTCTTCCTACGGTACCCAAACTCTCTACCATCTTGCCATTCCTTCCTTCCATCACTATCAAACATGTTCTTCAAGAATCATATAAAAGTATTTTTTTTAATTTTTGGTATACCCTGTCTTCCTCCCTAAGATTGAATTTCGAGATGCAGACCTGATAATGAAATCACAACAAAGAATTTCACATACACGGGAGTGGGAAGAAATACTCCTCTAGCGGGAGGCCAGCCTACAGGCCAGAGGCCAGCCAGCCAGCCAGTGGCAGGCTGGAGGCCAGAACCTACAGCCTGTGAGTTAGCTGTCGAGAACACTACGTTACCGCCCGATCACAATGGTATACAGGCACGGGCAAAGTGACCCGATTGGGTTATTATAATTAGTACTTCAATAAACACTTTTAATGCAACATATACGTGTATATATCATTTAATTCTTATCGTACATGTAGGTGCGTTTCAATATAAACTACTTTCGAAGCCCTATTCGGATCAATGACGAAAAAATCCTAAAGTCATTAATCACATTCTATCAAAAAATCTTTGCTTCATTAGTTAATAATAATTTCAAGAATACAATTTAATGAATAAATTGACTGCGTTGGTCTTATTTAGACTTTTTTGCATTTTGGTCCCCAAAACAGTGAACGTTATAGTTTAAACTGAGCCAATAAACATTTTTTAGGCCTTAATTAATATTAAATTCTATTTTGACTAAAAGTTTAATTTTCATATTCGCAGTACATTACGTAACTTAAAACACTAGATTCAATTACCTTTCAGAGTATCCTGATGATTTATTAAGCTCACAAGACAACACATCTTTATCAGCTCAAAGTCAATAATTCTGGATTTTTATATTTCATTAAATCCTGTATTGAGGACTGTTGATGTTTTACATGCCTTTACTAGCTCAATCTTAATCCAACTGCGACAATAATCAAATGGAATTATATATGTATTGAATGAATTGAAACATATAATTAATCTTATGCCACAGTCTAGACAACAGTAACTTAACGAAATAGCCGTAGTAAACAAATCAATCGATACTTATTTAAGAACTCCGGAAAAAGGAAGATATATTGTGACATATTGACAATGATATATTGGATAATGTGAAATGAATGTAAGATGAATATTTACTCGTTGTACGAGTCACAATTTCGAGACATGCGGTTGTTTCACTATTCAATTTATAGAATGTTATATCATCAATAAAGACTTAAATTCTCAAAATAATTTGAAATTTAAATAATTTTTTGGAGTATAACCGGCTCTAAATGTTTGCAAAAAGTTTGAATTTTGTGATTTTGAGCCTTAAACGAATCTAAAAAAAATGTTAGCCTCACATTGTTTTAGTTGGAAAGAACAGAAGGGGTTAATAGGAAACATGCATTTGAATCGAACACATCCATCTGAGTTGCCCTATCTTTTATCTACATTTTTCTTCAGCAAATCGGAGAGAAACGAGAGCGTTAAACTCTTGCAAGTAGTTCTACTATCTAGAGCCTTACAGGTGCCATCATTGCCGTGGATATACGAGGTGAAACGTACTGTTATTCAATTCTATTAGCCACTGCTATTTGGAGATTACAAAGGAAGGATGACTTTATGATTTCAATGAAAATGTTAAATAATAAGGTGCAATAGTCCAACTAATATGGTATAACAATGCAACAATTTTAGAAAGTAAAAATGATTCGCCTTGACCGGGATTCTAACCCGGATCCCTCGATATCCGGCCGAGTGCTTCAGCCAGTTAAGCTACCGAGACGTCCTCTTACACTCTGCAATTTATTAAAATGATGATTCCGAATGATGATTGATACGAATGATGATTTATATAAATGATGATTTGATTCGATTGATTTTTACTCTCTGAAATTGTTGCATTGTAATGCACACGTAGCGGACGACTCCGTTAAAGTTACTGTTGCGGCATCTCCCGCAGTTTCTTGTAATATGGTATACATTTTTCAATTGCAGGCATACATGACAGATGTTCCGACAAGGTAAACAAAGAAAATAATTTACACGTTTTCTGTAAAAGTAGCCAGGAACCAAATGGATTAATATTAGTTCATGAGCAATAACTGAAATCAAATTATCTTCCTTGCAAATATGTTCATATCCTTTTTGTCCCTTTTCCCCTAAAATTTCTTTTCTCATCATCTGAATCGGTGAAGGAGAGACTGAATCATATTAACATCTTCAAATGGTACAGTGTGCGCATTTTTGTTTCTTCAACTTTCTTGATGAGAACTTTTCAATCCTTCATCTTTCTGATACAATAGTAAATTAAGTGAACGATGGAATATATATATATATATATATATATATATATAAACACACCAACACGTTTAAGGTTGGCAAAGTAAATATTATTAGGTAATCTACCGGTTAAGGTAGGTTTTTGGATGGACACAACTATCAAATAAATATTTTGTAACTCCAAACAAAACCCAATCCAGCAACCTAAACTACATCAGGTCCCTCTTCATCTCTGTGTACTTCTTTCCTCCCTTCATCCCATCCAACATCCCTATCCTGTTCCTACTCTTTCCTCGCTTGCCCAACATTCTCCCCTCTATTACCTTCTTCAACATTCCACTACCGCTCAATACGCCTTTCATCCAAAGTTACTATATAAGTATATTATTAAGTATTATACTAGAACTTACAAGGCGTGGGGCAAAAAATGGAGAATTGATATATAAAACTAAAATTGATATATTATAATAAAAAAATATATAGATATATCTAATTCTGGCGATTAAAACGTCCTAATTTCTATAATGCATATTCTACAAGAGTTAAAGGGAAAAGGTTTAGTTATCACCTAATATTTTTCCGTCAGTATACCCTTTACTTCCTGTTTTTTTCAATACATAGCATTCTTCTATCCTTATTTAACAGGAGGGAAAGTATACCTATTTTCTTTTTCGCAAAAAAGTTTAGAAACAAACTAATTTAAAGAAGTTAGGGCGATGATGTGAGAAGGACGGACGTATGCATTCATGGATCCAGCCTCCAACTCCTTATCCAAAGTTCATGGTGCTGTTTCACATTTTGCCCTCGCTTTCCGACTCACAGTATCCTAGCCCCCATTCTCGAATACGTTCCTTGCTCGCCGATGTAAGCGAATTGGATCGTAAACGCTTTTTATGACACTCGAATAGTCAGCGAGTGGAAAAAGCTTTTCAGTCTGATGAATTCTTTTTTACCTTTGGATAAGCAAGGAGAATGGATAAGAATTTCCTTGCCCATCCTAAAGAGTAAAAACGCATTTGATAAAATGAAACACTCGTATTACTCCCGATTTTTGATTTTTATCTTGTTTTTCTCTGAACTACAAAACTCATTCCGACCTCATTCAAGCTGGGATGAAATGAAAACAGAAAATAATCTAATGAGTAAAAGAAAAATCAAAGTTCCTTAATTATGGTTAAATGCTCAAATTACATCCTGTAGAAACTTGGGTTCATGCATATAGTTCATACTAGTAGTTCTTGTTGTGATTTTCCATGTTAATTTTAATTTTAGAAAAGAATTTTATTTATAAAACAGTAGTATATACAGGTATACGCATATATACCTGTTATACTACTCGTATGATATGATTAAATATAAAAGTATTATTCGACTTAGCTATGAATCCTACGTAATTTTCATTTTTCATCTAATAATAGAAATCTGTCATTGTTGTAGATCCCCGAGGAATACAATGTGTTAAAGGAAATCGCAATTTTAGCACAAAAATTATGAAAAATGAGAAGTAACATGATCATGACAAATTTTCTAAAACTATCATTCTATGAAAATACGAAACTGGAGCATCTAATCTAATTGTGTATTTGCTTTTGATTTATTTTTATTTTGCCATTTAAAAATACGCGTCATTGATCAAGTATTTTGAATTAAAACTCAAATAATGCAATTAAAAAAACGTAAAGACGTTTTTAAAAAAGGCATAACATTAAAGGAAGATTCGGGAAATGGGAACGATTCAAATAAAAACCAGTTAGAATATGAATGAACAGCATTTTAAATTGCAGATGTAATCACTGATATGGTAGAAACTTCTAAAGATAAAAATATCATCTTGAGCTAGAAGCTAAGTAAAAATCATATTTTACTTCTGTGAAATGAAACTTGAATGAAACTTCCGATTTTTTAACAATGTCAGCGGAAAATTCAGCATAAAAGACATTCTCCTTTCACCAAAATTCGATCCCGGGTTCCTTGATATTCACCAGAGTTCTTCGTTCAGCCAGGCCAACGTTCTCTAACAAATTGAGCGGCCGACTATTGAATAATCTGGATTCGAATGATTTCCAATCACAATTCCAGTATCCCGTTTTACATTAGCAGATTAATACGTTAAAGTACATGTATCTTGCATTTTCTACTGTTTTTAATTATTAGCAGAAGCTAAATATAAGACTCTCAGGTATATATAAAATAAACTCATATGAAAACAATTCTCTTACTTTTCACTTGGCTTAAAAATAATTGTTGAATTTTCATATGTTAGTGCCAAGAGACATAACTAATAATGCTTATGCTTTCACTAATTGACGCAAAATATCCTTAAACCTTGTATCACATATTATAATAACTCATTCTTTAGATCTACATACCTCTTGTTTCCCTTAAATTCTCCCTCAACCAATAACGCTTTGCCGATATTTTTCCCTCTATTACCCCTTAAAACAGCAATTATATCTTAAAACTCTCCGGTCTGCAGTTATCCCATTGCCTATACGGCAAGTGTCCGAACCGTGAGCAACACAATATTGATTTATTTATTTATTTAACCTCGGTCCGAAAACGGCACTTTTTGGCCTTTGCTTCGGACTGTAAACAGTGAAAACATGGGGAAGATTACAAACACCCAAGTCCTAGTTGGAGGAAAACACACCCAGGTGGGAAACGAGCCCGCGACCCTTAGATTGGCAGACTAGGACCTTACCCCGTCGCCATCAAGATCGACAATATAAGAATTATATAATAATGCAGAAAATGTCTTCTTTCATTTTATGGGAAAATTGAAATACCTTAAAATAAAAAAAACCATATTTCTGAAATATTCATATTTTTCAGTTCAACAGTTGCCTCAGACTGGGATTTTTTTAATACAAGGGTGGTCTGAAATGTTTCCGACCTAACAAAGACGCAAGATATTTTTTCTGAAATTTTTCCGACCTAACAAAGATACAAGACATTTTTTCTGAGTCTGAAACTTTTCAGACCACCCACGTATTCTCAGTGCTTTTTTTCTTCTGCTAAATGTTCTGAATAATTATAATATTTATGCTATTTGTATGACACATATTATCAATCCTTTTCAGGATCGCCTCTTACCAATGAAAGCAAATTTAAATGTAATTAAAAACAAGCAAATTATTTTTTTAATGCGAAAATATTGAGAAGAAAAATACTACTCCGTAATGGAATCAGGGGGTGCTTACACAAACAACACTCAAAACGTCAGCAGGCTGCAAGTACGAATGTCTTCAATTTATTTTACCGAATGAGATCTTCCTGCAAAATATGCAGTCTGCAAGAGGTGATCTCACGTTTATAATATCAGAATTCACCTCTTATAATAAGATATTAGGTGTTATATATTTCAACCAAAAAATACTAAAAAAATTCTGTTACTTTGTACAAACCAATTTCTTTAATACTGTTCAAACTTTTTCGGGACTCAAAATTATTGTTCTTTGACATGCTTCTAATGCATTCTGCCGTAAAAAAATGTAAAATACTGTAAATTTTAACTAATCGATGAAGGAACAATAGTTACTGTTCTTTTCCCTAGAAAGATAATGCCAGAAATATATTACAGCACATTTTTGCCCTGTACCACATATTCTTGGAATTCGATCAGGATTAACTATTTTATTGATTAATTTCAGTTTAGAAAGTAACTATGTATTTACGATTTCAGCGTAGCAAATACCAGACGTAAAAGAAGGAAATGTTTTCATCTAAAAAACAGAACGTATGGCATATTCGCGTATCTGAATTTTTATGGGTAATGAAAACATACGTAAAATATTGCGTTTTTTTCAGGTTGTCAAAATTTTCAAAGTTGCAAATCGGTAAAACTCGCTCTTCATTTACTCTTTATCCACCTTATACTTTCAAGAGTAACGTCTGTTTGACGACGGTTTAAAATTTGGACAATTTACACGAGATTAAAATAACCATAGAACAGTTATGAAGATTTGTTATCTTGGCTCTAGTTTTAATTCGGGAAATTGATATATATCCTAAGGCATGGAAAATAAATAATATCATAAGTAATAATCACCTAATGTGAAATCTAATAGACAAAATACTTTGGGAGAAAATTTCTGGAAAGATGCAAACTATGGAAAATAATAAATTTTTGAAACATGCCTTTAAGAACTTGCAGATCATCCGTAGAGGAGGCTGAGAAATCCAGAGTTAGATGTTTCCTTACCTGAAAATAAAAAAAAACATTCAGGAATACAATTATTTTGTTTAATTAAAAATTCAATTTTATTTCAACATTAAAGGTAATTCCATGCATGAATGAATCATTAATCATTATTAATATTATTTTTTTTAATTGCTACTTTTATCCTTCCGAAAGATATTTTTGGGGCTCCACTCTGCAATGAGCTTAAACATGCTGCATACTTGATCAGATTTGTGAGCAAAATTGATTTATTGAATGCAGAAATTAACTCAATGCCTCCATAGATTAGCTGATACGGTTAATTTATTCAGGCTTTCATGTTTCCAATTCTCAAGCAACTGATTTCACGTGACTGAAAATCAGACGCAAATTGTATGCAGCTTCCAAAATGTCGTCTTTTTGTCGGTTAAGTGCACAGAACTGTTCCAGGAGAGAGATTCGTGTTAAAAAAGATTCATAGCTGATCATTAATTTCCGACTACAAAAAAGAACTCCTGCTAATTATAAACTATTATAGACACTATCATAGTTTATTGAGGAGTAAGTTTTAATAAAGAGGACTGCATTTAATTCCATTTTAGCTATTTTTATAAAATTCTCTCTCGTGCTCATATATGTCGTCACCAAATGAGCATAAGTGGTTTACATGCTATGATTGCAACTTTTTATTGTTCATTAATCATTAAATTATGAATAATTTTTATTTCCCAAGTAAATAACAACTATAACACTATTTCAATAACTCTTATCGTATTAGGAATTGATAACATTATATGATCCATTATATTTAGCATTCTAGCTCGAGAGTAGTTACAAATGAATAATTTAATTGAATTCAGAGCTACTTATTTACTATTTTTTCTATGCCTACTAATATAGCAAAGTAAAACAATTTACCAATAGCCTTCAGATATCAATCTTTTCCTAACGATGAAGGCATAAATATTTTTCATTATACAGTAGATAAATTTATTTCCATAGGCATCTAACTGTACTACATTAAATGATATTAGCACATAACCTATAGAAAATACTTTGACTCATTATTGTGCATAATACTCTAATTTCAAAGATAATGGTTACCCCTACAAAATGAAGATTATTAATCAAAACGTCATTTACGGACAGAATCACTCATAACCGTACATAATTCGGTACACAAGGTTCCTGATTCAAGGTAATTGGTAGATTCAATGTTGCACCAGAGAAACTTGATAATCTCGGACTTAATAAATAAAATAACACTGGCTTCCCCTCGTTTACTACGCTTAGGACAGGGCATTTGCCATATTTTTTGCGAAGTGTTTATTCAAACGCTCTTTGGAAGTGAAACATTCCCTCCACCGCCGTTCACTCGGTAAAAAGGGAAAAAATAAATAAAAGCCAGATGAATCTCCCTCTTAGTTTGCTTTTCAGTCCACACTCACACACATCAACTGTGGAGAGGTGAGGCAAGGGGGGAGAGCAAGAGTGTCCTCCTTCCCAGCCTTGAATTCGTCAACATCTCTCTTCTGTCCCATATCAACATCTCCTTCTCACCCCTTCTCCGGCCGTCCCCTTCTTTCTTCCATCCTCGTTCTCATCCCCGAAGGCGCCCCGGGAACGCCCACCCACATTCTCCTCTCGACCCCTTTATGCTAACAACATCCAACCAGCGGACCTACCAACACTCCCTCAAATCTCTCCCTTGACGTTCTTTTATTTTTGATTTTTTTACGCGACTCTCACCTCACACTCGACTGCGGTCCTCTTCGACTTTACATCCAGCCCCCACCAACCCTTACTCCCGTCAACAGGGTCCGTTACCCCCACCTCCCTCCTTCAATCCAATCACTCGGAAACGCGCGTTCCCCATTCATTCTCGTCCATACGCAACGGCTCGAGGGAAACCGTGATGCCTTTAAGCTTTCCATCTGGGTTCCAATTCCCCACCCCTGCCGCTCGTCACGGCACTATAGCCGCCCGTCCCATTCCTACCTCTGTCCTCGTCTCACTCCACTCCCGCTTGCCCCTTACTCCCTATCCATCCTGTAAATCCCGATTCTTTAAGGATCCAAATCCTCTATTTTCTTCCACCAAGTCCAACTACATATTTATTTGTCCCTATTCAGCCTCATTCAGGCATCCTTTCATTATTTTCATCGTGATCCAGCTCTTCATGGAATTTTCATATTTTCGTTTCCACGAGTACATCATTCGCACTCAAACTGTTTTCTCCAGAAAATCTATGCTTAACGGTAGTTCTGGTAACCTTAGTGGTTAAGTCTGAACTTTTATTTATAACAGGAGAAAATGTGTCTTGATAATTTAATAAATAAAACGCTTACCGATCGAATGAATTTTCTCACCGTTAGTATTGATATATTACCTTTATTTTAGCACTCGAGCCATGATAATAACTCATGAATTGTTAAGTGTTCATACTTCTTGACCTAATGCATAGTATAATATGAGATATATCGAACATGAAGTAAATAAATGTTTTAATGTATGACCATATTATCATATTTGAGATACATAATGTACATGGCGCACTAAGAAAGCCACGTTCAAAATATAGAATGTTCACTCAAGATGATTAGAATATCTTTAATTATATTTGTGAATGACGGAAACAAAAAATTAGTTCGATGATCAGGGAGGAAATAATTACGGAGTGTGTCCCTTCATACAGGTATTACTCACTCTCATAAAGTTTTAAATGGAAAAAAAACTTCATTATTCTTGGGAAGAGGTTATAGCCATCCATTCAACAATTTGCGTACTAGAACGCCTGTGTGAAATTCGCGCTTGACAAAAACTCATCGCAAGGGAGGTCTTTTCATTTGAGCCCTCGAAGGCGCTCCACTTAAAACATGGGAGTTACTCTTTTATTCCCTTCCATTCTCATTTTCCCAGCTCCGTAAATTTCCCTCTAGTTCATTTTCCCCTACTTACAGGCTCACCTAAAAGTTCCTCGAACTCTTTCCTTTGCTACCTCAACTGGAAGGAAACAAGGAATAATAGGAACTTCTCAGCTTTCCCAAAACCTTGTTTCTTTCGGTCCCTTCCATCATCCTTCATTAGCACGTGGATTATCAAACTTCTGACTGTATTATTCTTTTGCGGGGGAACAGTTTTAATTTTTGCTTATTTTGTCCGATTGCATTCGATTCTCCAAATTTACGACGGCTGTATTTTAACTCTATGCACTATCAAGAATCACAAACAGGATAAATGTCCTCTTTTAATATCTTTATCATGATTAATTCAGCGATGCAAAATAAAAATTTATTTTGCATCGCTGATAGGCAGATATACACTTAATACATTTCTTAGAATTTTGTCGGAGTGAAACCGGGTTTAATCGCATTGCCATCATTTTCAGCTAACACTTAAACATTACACTGATGTGTTAAAACCCGAATGCATCAGATTACAATTGTTTGAAAAATACTTGCATAACGCAGTCTTTAAAAAAATGGGCTTCAAAAAACTTATTATTCATAAAATAGAACTTAAATTGACATTTTAAATTTTACTACGAGTGCATGGAAACTTTCAACTTAAGTGGATTTAAAAAAAAAATTGAAAGTTTGCGAATGTTGCTGCGTAGATTTTCGCGGCGGTGGCTTGAATAATTCTACATTTTCGGGTTTTCACCGCGTTGTTGTTATAAAGCCGGTTTCGCCGAAGTTGCATTCGGCGTATTCAGGTTGAAGATGAGGGACTCGGATTTTTGGATAGATGAAGGCTATCATCTCCACAACGCGTGGAAGAGAGTTCTTCGGAAAAGGACCATTCAGCGAGCAGCACCTGGACGAGACCACCTATATAAGAGCGGCCAAAATCGCAATCGCTGACTTTCGATTCCTTTCTTTATTGTTAATTTCCACCCCGAAGAGGAGTTCATCCTAAAACGGGGTTTCCGTAATGTAAATATTGTTACGTTTTATAATATTTTATATATCTCTTGTATGTCTATATATTTACGGAAATAAAAACATATACAACTGAAACTGAATCCAGTCCCTCATCTTCGACCTGAACACGCCGAATGCAACTTCGGTGAAACTGTTGTCGGCTTTATAACAACTACGCGGTGAAAACCCGAAAATGCAGAATTCTTGTTCGCGAATGTTATTTCGGCTTTTTATCTTTAAAAATATATAAATACATATATTTTAAGGCCGCTTTAATACTAATTCTGTTTTACTACTAATATGAATCCTTGAAGAGCAGGTTCAGAGATGAAACTACATCAAGTGTAGGTATTTTTAATTTAGAAAAATGTGATTTAAATTGAAATATTCTTTTCCTCATTAAGATCGCCTGCATGAGAAAGTTGTTGACTTGCTTTTAAGACTTTCAAGATGCGCTTAAATTTGATACCAGGAAACCTACTCTAAGTAAAAAAAATACCCAAAGTAGGCGTTCGATTTCCAGTCAAAACTCAATTGCGTCAAATTAGCAAGCTTCAAAAGTACTTTGACCGGGTAAATGGAAGTACCTTTCTACTTTAGTTACAATTTGAAATACTTCAGTACTGTAGTTTCCGAAAATAGATCAAGCGAAATAAATTTCATATTGTAAGGAACAAAGAAGATACCATACGCGGAATATATGAAACACTCAAAGACCATGTAGTTTGGGGGTGGATGGCCGTAGAAATTTACAAAGGTATTTTAAATGCACTCAACTCTTTGAGAAATTTGAGACCCGACTATTCGAAAGAAATCCATTGACCTAATTTAAATTGTCCACCGGCCGTCTGTAATATTTAACTTGCAAAAAAACCCCAAATCGGAGAGGTTTAAGATATCGCAGGCTCTCCGGTTATATTTTCCATATCTTTTGCGAGAAAATCAACGGTTTACATGTAAAAGATATCCGCCTGGCAACGAAAACCTTCACGGATATTATTCACCTTTCCTCAATCCTCTTTCCCCCTTCACTCCTCATTTTTCATTTCCTCGCTCGCAAGACAATATCTTTTGTCTTCTCATTTTCGAAATTTCCTGTTCTCCTCTCCCCTTCTACCTGAAAATCCGAGTCTTTAATTTCGCTGTATTCATCAGCGCTCAAACCCATTTCTCCCCACCCAATATCTCTTTCGCTTCCCGGCCATGTCGCCCACATACTCTCCCACTCCGCAAAGATTTCCTTTCTTCCAAAACGGAGCAGATTTATTTCCCTTTTCTCTCCATGATGCAATTGTGGCTCCCTTCCAATTTTTCATCTATGGCTCAATTTTCAGCAATGTGTTTGCTTTACTGTCAAGAGGAGTTGCGGACGACGGGTAATTGGTTGCTCAGAAAGGATAAAAGAGAGAATGAACCCGTACCTGGGGTGTGGTTACGTTGGTGAAGGATGTACCTATCCACTGTAATTTTCGGAAGCTTGCAATTCAGGGAAATTTTCTACTTAGTTAACATTCCTCTATTTCAGCTCACTTTCCAGGAAGTGCAGGAGTTTTATACGATTCTATTAATTTTGCATTATACAAAATTAAGTATATCAAAATAAACAATGTGTAGAATTATACAAACAACGCCAGTTGAAACAAGCGCACTCTACATCATACCCTAAAAGTGGCCAATAACTCATGCGGCAGGGAGTATTTGTTAGTTCACCAACGGTTAATATAAATGTTATTTTCAGGTATTTCACTAGTAATATTTTCAAGGTTTACATTTTTGGTATCTAAGCCAATTCAAAGAGTATAGGTAAATGCACTATATAGACTTGTTAAAGAATCATTCACAGTTTTATGCTAATTAGAACGATTTCGCTAATTTAAACTCCCTTAAAAATTGTAGGGCGGCGCTTTAATTTCAAAATTTCCCTCAAACGTATTTTTCGTTATATTTCACTTAATTGTCCTTGTATTTTTTATCAACCGATCAATATAGATACCGATCAAGTACTCAAATCATGCATGGATCTAATTGAGTGAATAATATTTTTATAAATTCAAAATACCAATTAATTTACTTTGCAACAAAGGCGCGCGCGATAAGCCTAGGGTATGGTGTTGGACCACTGACCGGTGGGTTCGAGTTCAATTCCCGGGCACGCCTCTTGGTACCTTCAGCTTCGCCTTAGTTTTGTGATTTTTAGAGTAGTAGAACTTCCTTGGTAACCATAAGAGGCATAGGGAAAGGATTTGACCCCTCTACCCTGATGTTTGAATTTCACACGCCACTGGGCTTAATATTAAGCGAACGCTACCGACACCTAACAAGAGGACCTTCCGATTTATGAATGTGTTTATGGTTTTTTTACTGTACAATATGATCAATGATCGATCCAGCAAAAATTAATTAGAAATTTTTTATAGATCCTTCCTATCCTCTTATTTCATTCCATGTTCCAATAGTTGTTCGAAATTAAAAATCACCCTCCATTTTTGCATTTCTATTTCAAGAAGGTGCCATAATCGGTTGGAACAATCGAAACGTACTCTTCTGATTAGATATTTGATCCATACCACTTTTCACAAGAAAATGTGGAATAGTTTGAACTCGAAAATGCGGTGTGAACCTTTATTATTCCATTAACTGGCCGTATTCTTAAGGTTTTAATAGAAAACCGAGAAAAAATCCATCAGAATATTAAAGTACCGCGGACGGAGGATGATTTTTCGTAGGGTACTTTACGCAGCGTGAAGGTTCAGTCTGTTCGGTCATTGACCCGAGGCTCACCAGTTCCAATCCAAATAATGCCCCTGTACATCCCTAGAGCTCAATTTAAACCTCATTCCTTCCAAGATTTCCAGGTCCTTCCTAAGAAACCGCAGGCCGCTCTGGGTAAGGAACAGGTCTTCCTCCGTGTGTGAAAAGAGTGAAATTCACATTCCTTGTAAGGTTTACGCTGCGTTCTACTGCGTTGAGCTCTAACCTCATTGATAAAAACAAATTCAGGGTGAATGTCTACGGTTCTTTAACCCCTTCAGTGACTACTACCATGAGGGTGATTACCTTTATGATGGCGAAAGGTAGGAAAGGATCTGGACGATACAATTGCAGAAATATTACGAAGAGTTATAAAAAGCGGAGAACCCCAAGTCTCTTTGACTTTCAATTTAGGACGGACTGCACAACCAAACCCCTATATTCCTCCTGTATAATTAATTTTCAGTTTGAATTCAATCCCTGAAAGGACGGGTTTGATTGGTTTAAAGGGGGGTGCGGAAAACGGAGAGAACTGGGTGGGGGTGATTTTTTCGAAATGGCTTTGAGCAAACGACTTAAAGCGAATCCTACTCTTTAAAGCTTGACCCATCCGTTAGAATTGCCTCCACTGAAAAAGAAAAATTCACCAATACGGACATTACTACAGAGCATTTTAAATAAATCACAACAAATTTTATCAAAGTAATCAATAAGCAATTTCTGATTAATTCATATACAAACATTTTTTAAATATAATATATGCTTTATTATTATTACTAGTGTTTACCGCACTTAGATATGCATACAAGCACCAACGCGTTTCAAAGATAACATAATTTGAAAATTTTGTTGAATTTTACCCAAGCAAAATGTAAAACAAATCCCTAATCAATGAATTTAATAATGCGTAGTAATCCAACAGCTATATGTGTGAACCATTTTGTAGGACAATGATGATTTGCTTCTCGGAGGTTTGATATCATTGTCATAATTGTCTTCTAGCGCTCATTTTTGGGGAAAAATGAAGTTTACTTTACGCCCACAAATATTAAAGGAAAAATAACAAGAAATAAAACATTTATGGGTATTAATCAGCAAAGTTTTTATTAGCTTTATCCGCCAAAAGGAAATTTGCCTCAGTAGAAAATTACGGTATAAGGTGGAAATGAATTTTAACTATATGGATACTCTTCTATAGTACTGGCCAATCAAAATAATAAATTAATTTAAGATGATTGCCAAAAATCCTGAACTCCAATCAAGGTATCTAATAAAATTCTCTGTAATACTCCTACCGTATCTCCCTTGCCTGTTTTGCAAACCATAACTGTCTACACAGTACCATTCAATTTGAAGTTTCCCTCCTCCTATCTTTCTTTGTCTCGTAAAACTTTACGTAAAATTCGTATGTTAATTGGCAGTTACAAAAAATATTCCATAGCATTGGTTGTTTTACGAAACATCTTAGAAATCAGTTAAAATGGCTAAGAAATTGCATCTGAAAGCACAAATGTTATTGTTAAAGCATGTCTTTTAGCGCAAACGGACTAATTCGTTGAATCAGGTTGGTATTTTTAATCTACATAAGTGAAGGATTAGTAATTTTAAGAATAGGTTTCTATTCAAGATTAAAATTTCTACTTAGTACGCAGTTGAGGCCATAGCTCAATATGAAAGAAAATTATTGAGCCGCGGAAAATGCAAAAGAAGGGTTGATAAGGGTCGAAGGGAGGCGTTCACGGGTAGGAAGAGAGATCGGCGAGGTAAAAAGCCTCCACAACCCAATCATATGGCAATCTGCAAATGACTTGAAAACGACTCTCCCAAAAATTCTCATTTTTATGTGCCTAAGAGAAAGCGAGAAAAAAGGAGGAAAGTAGCATGTCATAAATTTAATCCAATAAAATTTCCTTTCTATGGGAAGGATTCAAAAGCAATCTTGCTAATATAGGTATCCTCAAACTCTGCATAGAAAATGGGACAGTTATTTTTATACGTTTAGGTAGTACAAAATAAATGCAAAAAACGCTACATAAACTACGCTATTTTATGTAATTATCGCCTAGCTTTTATTGGAAATTAATGGAAGAACAACTATTGGTCGGACAATTTATCATTAATTTGGAAAACGAAAAATTTAGATTAATAAAAAGTAATTATTCTTTTAGATAGGATAAAATAAGTTAATTCATATCTAAAGATTAAATGGTTGGTTTACGAACAAACTATTTTTCATTCAAGAAGTTTTCTCGGGTTTCCCACCGGGTCAGGTTGATGAAGTGCACCGACGTTTCGAAGGCTGACTCTGCCATCGTCTTCAGGGTGAAGTTCACCCTGATCCTTCATTACAAACTATTTCTCAGCCAATGCCTTAAAATCAATTCCTCATTAAGGTTTTAAACCAAATAATGAACCACAAACTTAAGGAAAATTGTAATACGGTACATAAATGTAAGGTATCCAGCGTTTTCTTACACTAACACTAAATCGGCTACTCTTGAATCTTCTTTCCCGACTTTTGCTTAAATTTTATATTCCAATACCTACGTTTCCAGGTTCTACAAATCGACTTTAGTTACCACCACACCTTGGTCTAAAGAAAATTTATCCCTGATGAAATATTTATCAGGTATCAAAAGAGACTGAACTTAAATGTTAAAGAAACTGGGAAACTCAAAAAGAATTCAGATTAGGGTACTATCGATTTGGTTTTAGATGAATACCACCTTCCAGGTTTAAGTCGCCTGTGAGACGTGAAAGAAAGTAAAAGGAGGATTGTATGGGAAACTTGAGGTATCATTTTGTAGCAAAAACTGTTGAAAAAACACGCAGTACGCACTAAATAGTTATGACATAATAGATCAGGCTGATTCATGAAGGCACCTACTCGTATTTTACAAAAATATGACTTATTATTGTTTTTCAGAATGTGTTCCTCTTTTATTTGGCGATGGCAGTAATTTATGGTCGGGATCATTTGTAAAGGAAATACTAGGCTCTCTGCTTGATTCCACCGAAACCCATCTCAAGTCATGATATATTAGCATGCATTCAGCTTTCTCGGAAGTCAGGACTCAACATTTTCATTACTAATAAATAATTGTATGTCCTCCATTCCTGCAGAAAACTCTAATTTAAAAAAGGTTTCAAATGGAAATATATTAAACTTAAAATAATTTCAAAACATACCTATTTATTCAATAATCATATTTTTGTTTGTCATTAATATTACGAATATTTGCCACATTTGAGATTATACATGTGCTTCATCGGACTTTTACTTGTCTGCTCTAAAACACTGTGCTTTGGTTACAGTAACGTCAGACCTTTTATAGCGGGCGTAGCCTCTACGCTGTCTCCACTCGAAATACGCCATATAATCTAACAAGGGGTGATATTATTCCTATATACAAATGGTCATGCATACGCAGGTCCATCCAAGCTATGTGAATTTTCGGGTACCAGAACTTCCTGGGAAACCATAACCGACACAGGGAAATAAACTGCCCTCCCTACCTTTATGTGTAAATTTCACACGCCGTCGGGCTTAGTTCTGGGTTAACTCTACCATCACCTACCAAACCGACCTTCGGCTTGATTACTGTTTTTGGATACATGAAAATGCTTGTATCAAAGATGATATATATAAATGTGGGTGGCAGTACTCCTGGGGTATAGCGCTGGACTACTGACTGACTGACCGGAGAGCCCGGGTTTGATTTTCGGGCAAGCCTCTCTGGGCACCTGCAGCTCCACCCAAGCTATGTGATTTTCGGGTACCAGATCATCCTGGGGAACAATAACCAGTACAGGGAAAAGAACTGGCCCCCTTACCCTGATGTGTGAATTTAACATTCCATTGGGTTTAGTGTTGGGTAAACTATACCATCACCTATGAAACCGACCCTCGGGTTGATTCCATTTATGGTTTACGAGTTATATATATATATATATATACACTTTTTTGGAAAACCCACAAACGTGTAATGTAAATTCACTGATAGTCATAACAAACACAGAAACCAAAACACACAAAAGAGGGACTCACTGGTACTCGAATTTTCGGTGGTCCAACCACTTCTCAAGAGGAATTAGGAACAGAACTGAAGAAGATTCTGATTAGATCAGAAGGTTCTGTTCCTAATTCCTCTTGAGAAAGGTGGTTGGACCACCGAAAATTCGAGTACCAGTGAGTCCCTCTTTTGTGTGTTTTGGTTTCTGTGTTTGTTATGACTATCAGTGAATATATATATATATATATATATATATATATATATATATATATATGATATATAGGGATATTCATATATGGGGTCTATCCCAAAAATAAGTGGAATGATTTTTTTCCGTCGATGTGGACCACTGGAGGGGGCAACTTAAGGTAGAGAAGGCGATAGGAGACCTTAGGAAAGTACAGGGACTCGCCTAAAGGGATTCGCGTCAGTTATCTGTCGGTCGTTACAGTGTAAGGGTCGCTGATAGACTGGACCCCTACGAGATTTATATGCCACTCACGAGTCGAGTCACGAATTCACGATGCCACGTTTCATGAAGCAACGAATCATGATACAATTTTGCTTTAGCTCGGAAATTTGGGTTCAGGGACATGGTACTTGTAAATAATGTTCCATTTAAAGGTTTTCCGTTGAAATTATATGTTTCGTGAGGGTAGGTAGGTTGTTGACGAGGAACTCTCTGGATGTCCAGCAGCGACACATCGCGACGAAAATATGAAAAATGTGAGGGAACTGTATACCTCTATTCCGATCGACACCTGAGTGTCACAATTTTAACAGAAGAGTGAAATATTGCAAAAGCCATAGCCCATTGCATGCTTACAGAACCCTTAGCCATGAGAAAGCTGTGTCCCAAGATGGTCCACAAGGTGTCGTCGGAATATCAGAAGTCTCCTCGCATGACAATCTCGTATGATCACTTGGACAGCTGTGAAAGTGACTTACAGGCCCAATGGGGAGCCGCTATTCATCTTATTGTCCCCGTGACAAGTCCCTGAACGAGGTTCCCGTCGACACTCTCTAGGAAGCGTACCGCGACCACCAAAGGCGCTGGCATCGGTGCTCTTTCGGAGAATTTTAGCTATATATACTTTGATCGGAAATAATTTTGTGGCTAGCACAACCTAATTTTAACGAATCTAAAATGAACTTGTTAATAATAATATGTGGTGTTATAGAAAATTTGAATGAGGTCAATAAAATTTTAGCCAGTTTATAGCCATACGAGAAGTGTTTGTACTTATTAAAACCCATATTACATGTTTTTTCCAAAGGTTTTTGCATTTTATTTTCATTTTCGGCTTTGTTGTAGTTCCAATAATATAATTCTACACAACTAATCTCGGCTAAATGGCTGTTCGTAGGATTTTGACTGATTTATTTAGTGCTAAAATTAATATAACAACATTGAAATACATGTCTCGATGAAACATGCACCCAGATCTTCCTGGGACGCCGTAATCAGCAAAGGTAAATTAACTGGCCTCCCTACCCTGATGTGTGAATTTCACTCGCCGTCGGGCTTAGTACTGGCTGAACTCTATCATCACTTACCAAACCTACCGTTTTATTACTGTGTTTATGTTCCATACGATGTATTTATAATTTAGGTCATTATTCTCCTGGAAGTCAGTAAAGTAGGGAACACGATTCAAAGTTCATTTAACCGGCATTTTTAACCTCTCTTTTTGAATATTTTATTCTGTTCTATGATTCCCCTCCTCCTGCCCGATCGCTCTCACCTCCTTCTCTCTCACCCTTTCAGCCCATTTTCCATCCCTCTAAACCAAACCGGCTTCCCCCAGACCTAACTCACGTCATCGCCCATTTTCGTGTACGTTCGTCCATATATACATATATCTTCCATCATTTTTTCATCGCTAAACCTCACCAAAAGCCTTTCTTCCCCCTTCCCCGTCCCTCCAACCGCCATTTCATTCCTTCCCTCATTTCACCTTCGGGTCAACTGCCTCCCTCCTTCCCTCCTCGCCCCTGACCGACGTTTCAACCGACGCCAGGGCCATTCTCGCGGCGGCTGTTGGCGCAGGGGGAGCCGGGATTTCCGAGAAGGCGCGGATGGGGAGTGTGGAAGGCTTTCGGTGACGTCGTGCCTCTACACGAGGCGAGGGGGAGAATGGCGTGGCTGGGCGGGGCAACGCCACGCCCTCTCAACTTTGGCTGGAGAAAATTTTCTGACCACGCCTCTGACCTTTAGCATGAAAAAAAAAAGAAACTACGCAACCGCAACCCAATAAAAGCGGGGAAGAAAGAATTAAACCAGGGAAAGTATAGGAGGTCGGAATGCATTAGAGGGGAATTTTAAGGAAGAGGAAAGTGCAAGAGAGGCAAACGAACATCGGGGAGTTTGAATTAAACCGCGTGAGGGTAGAGACTGAGTCTGATGGTACACACTGGCATAAATCATATAAAATAGCATGGAAAGGAACCCAACATAAATATTTCCTTCTAATGAAGTATCCCTTGGGTGATATGGAATTGTAAAAAAGGGTAATATTTGGAGATACTGTTTCTACTTTTTCAGCATCAATAAACTAAGGCGTCGATCAAAAGAGGGTGTACTTAATCTCAAATAAATAAACTATGAAATCTCATAATTCAAGATTTGTAAATATCATGACTATTCTTTTTTATTTCTTAGTCCAATCACGTAAGTCGCGCCAAAAATGTGACTTTTGAAGAAATATTAGGAGCCTCTAAGTACCAAAGAACGTTTGTGTAAATTCCTGAAGAAATATTTTCTGATAATCTTTCCCATTTCGCCTTATTTCGGCAGTCAAGCAGTTAAACAGCCGCTAAGCCGAAATTCTTCTGTCAGATTTTTCATATTTAACAACCTGCAATCAATGTCCAGAATCAATTATTGATTTATTTTCCCAAACATAAGTGTTTTAAGGTATACAAACTGAAAAATAAAGGTTTCATAAACTGCCATATTGGTACATACAACGGTGGTCTGAAAAGTTTCCGACCTAACAAAGATAAAAGATATTTTTTTCTGAAATTTTTGAGGTCGGAGACTTTCCAAGCGACCCACGTATACACCCACAGCAACTGAGAGAATTATAGAGATCATCGCGCACACGAAGTATAGTTAGTTGCCTCGAAGGAACAAGATCCAACTGGAGAAATCATTCTCATATCACGATAGCGACTAAATTGATACATATACCTTGAGGGTTGGATTTGACTCCAAATTCAATCTAGTTGTATTTAAAAAGGAAGTTGACAGACAGCAGAGATTGATGGCTCCACTAGTTTTGATGGTAATTTAGTAGAGGTAAGACATTCAGTGAATGAGGAATCTTTGAGAGTACGTATTATTTTACGCTTGAAGGAAAGGGCCAAAGGGTATACAATTTGTAGTCCGATCCAACAGACGCTTTCCTACACAGAAAAAACTTTTCACGTCTCACAAGTAAGGATCGGGATACCTCTGGAAATGCCTGCCAGGGTTGGGATTCAATCGCGGACCCACAGGCTGGATAACCACCCTACCAACCAACCTACCTACCACTAACCACCCTAACAACTTGATCCAAAGGTAGTGGTCATTGTAAATGTAAGTTCATCTTGGTCAATGGGGCCTAAATTATTCATCAGAATTTTTTTTAGCATCAAACAGCTAGTTTTTCATAGTTTATATTAGAAATAATAAAAAGTTATGTGGAGGCACATTATTATATTTCATATATCCAATTTCATTTATATGATTACCGAAATTTAATGGTTATAATTCGGTAAAATCCTCACTGACGAAAACTGCAAATTCCACAATCACGTTTTTTCCCTCCCGCACTCTCACATGTGCGTGCTTCCAGAAAGCGTGCACATATGAGAGTACAACGGACAAAAAGCCTCTTTTGATGGAGCCAAAGCTGGAAACTCAAGGAGACGAGCCAATTCTACTCTGCCTTTAAACTTTTTCCCTGCTCCTTTAAAAATCCCTTTCGTATCTCTTCCCAACGTTTATTTAACTTTGACATGCAGAAAGCAAAATGCCTTCCTCAAACCCAGACGTCTATAAAAGATTTCAATTGAACCAAAGCCTAAGCCCAACCTTTATCGCGAGTGAATTTAAGGGAAGCTAATTGCGAGGAAGTGTGAGAGGCAAAGGGTAAGGGTCCGGGAGAAAGTGGAAGGGGTAGAGTGTTTTGTGAGAGGGGCAAGAGAGAGAGAGAACATGAGAGATATGGCTAGGAACGCAATACTGCGTGGACGAACGAGGGCGGAGTTTTTTTTTAACAAGAGGAGCTTTGATTAACAATTGGCCACAATTGCGATCGCGGAAGGACACGCGAGGCAGAGAGGACAGGTTGCCCTCGGGCACGCCATCGGAAAAAAATTATTATCCAAGCCGTGGATTTAATCTGAAATGGGAAGAGGGAGTTGGACATGTATGAAGCAATCAAGGCCTCCCTTGTAAAGCCTATAGGTATGTCCAATCCCGGCTACCTCCATAGTTGCCCATAGAAATTATATTTCATCGGTCGCAACATACGTTCTAGTTTTCATACATGTCATTGCAACCATATGGATGGATATTTTCAATGAAATGATATCGATGAAATGAATAAAAAAAAAGAGTTCTCCTGCCAAACCCGCCGATGGTGACTCACAAGGGACATAACGACGAGTTAATGGAATGTTGGCCAGGGATATCATTTTTCTTGGCACATAATATACATAAATATGGCCCACTTTGAAGTAACTTTATTTTTTAGATCATCGTCTTAGACACACTATTAGCAGCACCAAGATATTAAAATAGTATCAAACATTTTAAAACACGTTTATATAAGTTCTCAAGAACATTTTTGGGCCCGGTAATATCAAAAAATGACTTTTTTTTAAGAACGAAACTTGAAGAATGGAAGCAAATTTAACGAAAACATCAGGTAAGCAACACTAATCATAGCTGAGAGTGAGTGCAAAATCAATATAGATATTGATTAAAAAGTAATGTGGGCAGTAAAAAAAGGTATTATTGAACGTACCTGTCGAATGTGGAGTCAGAAAAATTAGTGTAGGTGTTTTATGTATATTTATAGCACCCTTTTGCAGTCCCTAAGTATGAATGACCTGATGCTCTTTATATAGGCAGTTCCTCCCTAAGCCATGAATTTATTTACTTCATCGATCTCAAAAGGCACACCATTTGTTATTGAGTGAAACACATTTGCTATCGGGCGTTGACTTGATTCACTGATAGGTTTGGAACTATGCAATTGTATTGCTCACTGAAACTTCCTGTGTAGTTATGAACGTTTCCATTTTTCATCATTTATACCATCGGAACAACTAGAAAGGACAATTACCATAGTTCCTAATGTCATGAGATAAATATAAACTGCAGCGTAATATTTTATATTGATAGAACTTTCTAACGCTAACTTTGTCCTACACGTAATTTTCTAATATAATCATCAGTGGATAATGAATGGGGATTACAAATATGAAATACAGACGATAATATACATGCGTATAGAAATACTAGTGAATATTGTAAGGCATGAACGTAAGATACTAGGCGACACCAGAGGGAAGTAGGAAGTGAAAAATTATGGCAAATCAATTTTAAAATTGTTTATTTTTTCCTTTGTTTTACTGGTAATTGAAAAATTATGGATGAATGTAGGATCCACGTTGGTGTAACTAATCACAAATAGGATCATCAATTGGAAAAAAACAAGCTTCCATTTCCATGTATTTTGCTCATCTCTTTCGATAATGTCATACATTCTAAGGAACCCAAATTGCTAAGGACTGCGCTAGTAATGGCATTTTCTGACCTTATATTTAGGCAATGAAATATTAAACAATAAAATCATTTGCCTAAGAAATAATTTGCTAGTTAAAGATCAGAATAACAATTGCAGCCGGAAATTGAAGTGCATTACCAAATACGCTACATGCGTCAGTGGTATATCCATAAGGTTTCTATGAAAATCGATAATGATGGTTAATTGTTTTTAAAGCAATTCAATGATATAAAAGATAAATTTCAGTTATCCAGCCGATAAGAACTTTGAAATACTTTAATGATCAACTTTTTTTTTTACGATAGTATCATGTGCAAACGTAGTAATCATTTTTATCTCTTTAGAAAACTCATCTCGCGAATTTCAGTAATCTTAGGTTTGTACAAGTTATTCTGAATACACAAAAGCACTCAGCTTGCTAAATTTACATGTACATAAGTTTTCATTTAAGTCTCTCTATTTTACAATAAATGAGTGTACTTTTGGTGACAAAATATACATACTATATTATTAAGTAGAAAAAAACTTAACGTTATTAATAAAAATGTTGTTAACCACAGGTGATGATTTTTTTATTTGGAACACTTAAAATAAAATTCTTTGCAATAAAATGCACTGCTAACATTTGGTAAGTGTAAATTATTAACTTTTGAGCAATGGCTTTATGGCTGAATTTCCATAAAATAATTACCTATGCGCCATTCATAAAGTCCACTGTTGAGGCGGCTAATTTATCTTTTGATGCTATGACGTGGACACAGTATGCAATATTGAGATATTAATACGCGTTTTATGCGGGAAAAAAATCCAAAAAATTATAAAATTTGAAAAAAAAAAAAATTAGCCGCCATTAGCGTAAAATCGATATTTTCATTAAATGGACGTTAAGGTCACCTTTTGTCAAAAACTGGTAATGAATAAAATTGGCGTTTGGAAAGATGAGGGTGGAGTGAAGGAATACGTAGCTCTTATGGGATAGAGCGATAGAGGGACAAGGGGGGGGAAACAGAACATGAGGGACCCAATGGTCTCGCGTGATTCCTAACCTTAGACTCTGAGAGGAATGCGTGAGGTGGAAGGTTTTTGGGGGAATAAGAGGAGGGGGTTAGTCATGAAGGGAGAGGGAAGGGCAGCGTAAGAACAGGGATAGGGCAGAGAGAGAGAGAGAGAGAGAGAGAGAGGAAGGGGGTTTGAGGGGCTAAAATGAAACCAGCGACCGCCGCAAAATGGATGGGAGTGGGCCGGATTGATCAGAGCGAGTTGATATGGAGTAAGCGGTTTCAGGAACTTAAGAGCACGGTCGCCGAAATGTTTATTGAAGTCCTTGAGGGGAGAATAAAAAAAATATTAAAATGAATCACTCCCTATAAATTTTCCCCGTTACATTTTTTCCCAAAAACCTTTACATACAAACATTTTTCTTTTAATACTTCTCACTGGGGAGAATGGGGCCAATGTTGCATGCTACCTCCTCCGTAGTACGCAGAATTGATATGCACCGCAAGAGAACAAAACGGTCATCCCCATCCTCTTGAGGAGAAAAAAAAACGAGATTTGAATAAAAAAGGTTTATGTGACATTTTGATGGAGTGCTGACGAGTATACGGAAAAAAATTGAGATATGTGCTTAGCATTTGGAAGGAAAATTGATACATGACTCAAACGCGTGAATTATTCATTGGAGGCGTATCAAGATAATGCGTGAAACCCATTGCGAAAGAATTCCAAATTAATGAAGGCTGCTGGACAATAATTAAATTACTTCAATGGAATGATAAAAAATTGGCGTCGAGGGAAAATTTAGCTGCGCAAATTAGAAGAGCGAAATTGTCTTCAGATACATACATTCAGCACACATATGGTAAATCTCTTGCTTTTTTTCTCCCATAACTGTTAAAGTGTCAAAAATCTTTTATTTTATTCCATAGAACTTTTTTATATAGCCTTATTATTATTTTCAAGGTATTAAATTGTTGAAATCCTTGCGTAGGATCTTTTCCATCAAAACAGCCAGAGGAAAAAGGGAATTGGAGCCTTGTTAGCTATTTAAAATGAGGGGGATTTCAGTCCTGTTGAAGCTGTAGTTGAAGTGTCGCTGGATAAGTAACAATATGATCGACTACCCTACTGAGGGTCATTCTTTTTAAAAAGATAAAGGAAATTATTACCATTTATTATGATTAAAGCAAAAGGGCAGAATATTTTTTAAATATTTTTTTGAGGATCATGAGAGAGCTATAAACTCAATTCTTGGGTCATGGTTTCGTTAAAGGTCAGTTCATAAATTTAAAAATATCAACCTCCTTTGTTTAATAGAGGTTGGAGATACGTTTTCCTTCAATATCTTTGCCCAATATAACAAGGTCAGAAACCGCACGCTAACTATTTCCTAAGGCTAGACTTTGTTCCTTTTGATATCCAAACTCATAGAACTAAATATTACAGAACAAAGGAAGTCGGTAAAGCAAAATGTATTAAAAAAATCAATGAAAATAAGTAAGAATAACGAACTGATGAAACAAATCGGACATCAAGAAGTTCTTGAAAATACTTGAGTGTATTCTCCCACCAATCTATCCTATAATTTTCAAGCCTCTTTCTAACCTATTTTATGTTGCGTAACGGTAACTGGGTCTTTGCTTTTTTCGAAGCTGAGGACGCCGACGAGACGTATTTGTTAAGACGGTGATATAAAGCGGCTGCGTGTGAGAGAGGTTAGAGGAAGAGAGCTATGAGGGACAGTGAGGGAGAAAAGGAGGGATTGTGCGAGGCATGGTGGAATGGGTTTGAATGGAGGAGAGGGAAATATTGGAGCGAAGAGGTCCCCCCCCCCTGCTAACCTCTCACTCCCTTTAGGTGTTTAGAGGCAGGACACGCACCGGCCTGCACGCACGCAATCGCCCCCTTTCGATCCCATCCCGAATTTTACGCCAAACTATTGCCTTCAAGAGCTGTCATTTCGAACCATTCCTTTCCTTCCCATTCTGTCGAACCCAAACCGGAGTTTTCTATGTTTTCGGCAGCTGAATAAGGGTACTGTGACTATCAATCAATTTGTTTTCATGCAATGAATATGGTAGCTACCGAGTAAACTTACGTCTAATATCCTTATCAACAAAATTGTTTAATTTTTAATGTCCAGATGAGAAAGCTCTTAACAGCAAGTAAATGAGTATGTATGCAATAAATTAAACGGTAAATGTACGAATGAGATCACGTCTCATCGCACAATTACATTTATACGCTGAACGAAATGGAAGGGTTTGAAACCAAGATTTCAGGGCAGCGAGAGATAAATTGACCAAACTAACTTCAATGCGCCACCCCATTGCGTCATTGATCATATCCCAAAATTACAACCTCAATGATTAAATATATCCTAATTCCTCAATTCTACCATTATATTAGACTTTGAAGAACAGAGAGATAAAGTGAGTGTTAGTGTAGCATGTCGAAGATGTCGTCAGATTAATGTCGTAGCTGTGTGGCCGACCTCGTTTCGGTGAATGAGGATCCAATTTCTTAGGGAAGGAGAGATTTTATAGAGCTGTTAGTATCCTGTTTGTTTTGTGACCTATAAGAAAAAAAGAAAAATAACCTCTCGGAAAATAGATGAATCGTGGTCCTTTTGATATTATAATTGCAAATCAGCCCACTACACAAGACCAATGCAGTCTAGAAACTTTATGAAACTAATGCTAACTGAAAAAATTTCAATCATTTATTGACCTTTCAATTATGACCTATTTTTCAAATGAAACATCAGTAGACTGTTTTTCTTATGGCCTGAACCATAAACTTTCACCCGGCATACATGTATATCCTCAAGGGAAGGTTTATCACGCCACGATTACGATTAGGTGAATTGCCGAAAATTCTGTTTCCTAGTTTATTGTAATGTAGTAATCAAGGTATACTATATCAATAGTAGACCCAAGAGAGCTAATATATTATAAATGAACCCGGTTATCAAAGTAAATAAATCACAATGTGTGACGCACGTGATAATTATAATAGCATGGGCCCGAAAATGCGTCTCTGAGGATGAAAAAGAAAGCATCATGCTACTAGATATGTGTCTTAGGACTTGAACACTCAACTTCACATTTCTGAATTCCTCAAAGAATGTGAAACTTTTCCATTTGAGAAATAATCATATTTTAAATTTCATTAAATAATTCCATTAATATTTCCCGATAAAACTATTAAAACTACTTAAGACATTGTTGAAAATAATAGACCCCCGTAGACCTTTTGCACCAAACGGGATGGGTGATCTGGTAATTATTTATAAAGAATTTTCAACCTTCTTTCAAAAAATTTTGACTGCAGAGATATATTTAGCAATGGAATGAAATGGAAAGGGGTTTGCATCGGCATGCTATCTTTAATTAGAGGTACCTTTCAATCGGTGTCATTATACAGAGTCTAAAAGCCGCATTCGGAAAACTTCCGACCATTGCCGCAGTCGCATATGCCCCCACCGCTTGGAAAGCAATTCCATTGAGTTCCGCCATCGGCAGCTTTTTACCTCGTCAGTCCGTCTCGACCAACCGTATTGCGGTATTTTCCTCATTCATTTATATTCAAATATCATTCCAATGTCTTGACTTTGGTATTTTATCCAAGTCAAAGTAAAACATAAAATCCCTCTTAATCCCATTTACAACTCAAAATATCTCGCTCTTCTCCATTCACATTCCTCCATCGAAATTTTCTTTGCCCTCCTCCCTTTTATTTCCCCCCATTCGTGGTCTCCCAATTAATTTCAATACTCATTCTACACAAATTTCAATCCATTCTCCCAAATAACCCGCGGATCTATTCAGTTTTTTCACTAAAATTGGCGAGTCACCTTCCAATAAATACCAATGCCGGAAATAAAGTACTTTCTTATCACGTAAAAAAATCAATGCCGAGCATTCTAGCAAATTACCCTTATTCTTGCTCATGTTTTGCGCTTTTCCTTTGTAAAACTTATTTTTCTGATCGTTGATATATTATCTTTCCAGTAGTATTTATTCATAAACTTATTTAAATGTAGTTAAAATGTTTTAACAAATAATTTGTTTCCTCATAAGGCAAACTGAAGCATTAACATTATATTTAAAAAATAAACTTTTATCCACCACTTTATGTTAGATCCTCCAGTTACAGCAGCAGAAAAATAAATTATTAATCAATTTTACCAAAGTTTGCGATTATATTAAAATAATATTCAATTTTCTAAAATAGTAAAATCTCGTAATTTTATAAAGGTTGAATTTTTAAGAAGTCCTGTTATAAGCGCACCGTGATTTACTCTTTACGATTTTCAAATATTTATTTCACTTATACAATTATACCAATATGCTAATCATTATTGGCAATAAGCCCCATAAGTGTTTGAGTTAAATGATAAGTAATATAGTTTCTATCGCATCTATATTTAGTTGCGAGAGGTATTGAAGATCCTCACCTACAAGATGTTAGAGGAAGAAATATCTTTCCTAGTAAGATTTGGATCTTATACCTGTTTAAAGAAATGGCAAGAAGAATTACAATGGTCGAAGATAACGTTTTAATTATCTAATTTATTAACTTAATTATCTGTTAGATTTCGAAGAGTATGTGAGACGGCATAGTAGCATATTGTGGAGCGTTTGTTTACACATATGTAATTACGTGTAGTAAACAAATTGACAGGAACTTGGGAAAACTATGTTCGAATTAGGTTCTCGTAATCCTCAAGGTAATAGACAGTGAGTGATTTTTTTAAAACATAGATAACGAGTTACCGTAACAACTTTATTAGCAATGTTGTAGCTCCACATAATGAACAGTACTATAATGCTCACGTCCCTAAAATTCATTTTCCAATATCTTACCAAGTCATTTCTAACCCCATCATCAAATAGCATACATTTCTTTGACCACTCAGATTACCTCCCAGGAATGTGTCTAATATTCCCACACTTTTTAACTCCTCTCCATCCACTATTTCCACTCTTCTGCATTATATCTCGCCATCATCTTCCACTCTCCTTCCATTCCTAGATCAAATATATTAGTGGACAAGTCACATGCAGAATTTTTTCCTTCATCTATAAACAATTTTTTTAATCTCCATTCCAATAGACCTCATGTTCGGAAATCCCTGTGGCCCTACCGCACTTCAATGAAATTGCTTTATAACCCCCCCTCCTTCCCTTATTCTCCCCCGCCCAGTTTAATGCTCTCTCACCGCCCTTCCTTTTAACCCTTACATCCCGCCATTAATTCAGTGGTGGGGTTGCATCTCTCCCGGAACCTCCCCTCTTACTATTGGCCTTCAGAATCTCACATCAAATTAAGAGAACACCACCCCACGCTTTGTTCCACCTTGTTCCCATGAGTAATTTTCTCTCTTTCTTGACAGTTTACCCACCCTTTTATATTTTACTGTTTTCACGAGTTCTCAATCAGTGTCTTTCAAATTATCAAGGGAGATGCTTAAAAAGGAGATGGATAGAAGCACATTTGCGTGTCGGACACCATTCTATATCCTAGTCGTAAATTCAGTTTAACAGATATTAGTGGAAACTATCAAAGTCCTCAATTTTCAAAGAATTTCACGCTATTTCTATGGAGGATCATCCGAAGGGTTTTTCCATCGATCATTAATTCAAAGTATTTTCCATACGTAGTTCAGGGGACATATGGTATGCTGTCACATAGTTTCTTTCTTTCCGGAGATGGGCTTTATCTATAAACTAACTTTGAGTTCAGTAATCGACTCCAAATTTGGCTTAATATGTAAGCAAAGATTTCATTTCTTGTATTTTATTCAATGAATGTCATTGAAAAAATAGTAATAGGCCGAGAATGCTACTGTGAATATTCAACATGCTATTATTTTATCAAAGTGCTTAAAAAACTCAAACTACGGCACCTAAGGTAATATTTTCTTTACAGCTTGGCTTTCAGTGTATATATTTCATTTTTCATTACAAATGCTTATATTTGCATATTATGTAAGGTTTTAATAATTTTCATTGGAAAGGGATTGATACTACGGCGTACATTATTAATTGGCCGTAACCACATTTAAATTATAATTTAAATAATAATTATTATCTGCTCTAAAGAAGTAATTCGATCTAATGAATAATTAAGCCTTTTCTGCCTAAGTACCGTATCAGGGGGTGGAAAATAAACGATTTCGCTGCCTTATTTGATTGTTTGTGGGAAAATGTCCAGGATTCTGTCATTATTTTCTCTATGGTAAAGGAAAAGATTTTAAAGCCATAAGTAGTCCACTTCAACACACTTTGCGCTTTTCATTTTTTGGTACATAAAAATATTAATTATTTTACTAAAATAGTTCTTGTTATTTTTGAAAGAGTATGACTTTTTAAAAGTATGCTTAGGTAAATAACCCACCATGTCATTCGTCCGTAGTCAGCAATACCTTTTTATACTTCGTCTTATAATAATTCAATCTATTCCGGTTACATCACCTCTGCAATAAGCGAGCTGAGCACTCATCGCCGTTGATACCGAGTACTTCCCGTTTGACACGTTACTTTCCGGCAATGCCCACCACTTCCCCAATACATTTCGTTGCGCGCATTTCCATTTATGCGGGAAAAGCTCCCGGAAGTGTGTGATTAAAAAAAATAGTCTGCTACATGCCCTCCTATGCTGTCCCTTAATTTGATGTTTTTGGAAATCCCATTCCACTTGCTAATTTCATCGACTCAAATGCTGCGTAATTGAAACGAAGCTTAAAGTACATGAATGAACGTAACCTACCATCTCGGCATGACTCACGTTATGAACAGTATATGAAAGGATCCATTTTTCATTAACCCGAGGAATTGATTGGTGTACTCAGCACTGAATTAATTTTCGACTATTTCTGTTCTGATGAGTGCTATGCCACAGTCTCACAAACAGTGTCGAAGGAAAGTAGAAAGGGACATAAAAGGATTGGTCTAATTCGTTGCCAGTTTGATTTCTCATTATTGGTGAGAGTAAATAGCTCTGTTTGACCGTAGACAGTTAGCAATCCACTGATCACAACCATTGTTATCGCTGGATATTTGCTTGTAATTAAGCAGTTAAGAATATCTAGCAAGGTGAGCAAGGATATGGATACAAGAACATCAAAAGAAAAGTTATAGCAGATGTGTGAAGCCAGATGAAACCTATATTATTAAGGACTTCTGGACTTGCTTATTTTTAATATAATTATACATTTATTATTCTAAAAATTCTTCACAAATGTAAACTTAATTGCAACCACACACAAAATCATTACACAAAGTGCTATCACAACACGTTTTCATTGTTAGTTTACTAAATGAAGACGTAATATAGATTAAAATGTGATGATGAATTAATGATGTTATCCGATGTGAAACAGTTCTTTCTATATATATATATATATATATATATATATATATATATATATATATATATATATATATATATATATATATATATATATATATATATATATATATATACGTTTCGACGGCACGGCCGTCGTCATCAGAATCTGATGACGACGGCCGTGCCGTCGAAACGTAAATATCTACTGTAAATGTCCTTCTTTTATGTTTCTGTGTGTTTAATATTTATTAACCTAGTGTTTGTGTGTTTGTGCGTCGCCGGAGTGCGTCATTTTCAAGATTATATATATATATATATATATATATATATATATATATATATATAATAAAGCAGTCTGACCTGAAGAAGGCCTCGGAGTAGGCCGAAAGCTTAAATCATCTACAGTGCGAGTGTCCTTTTACGTGTTATCTGTTTTATTCTGTGTTCTATTGTGCCGTCCAAAAGTTATATATATAAATCATATATATATATATATATGATTTAACGAATAAACGTTTACCCTTAAATATTCCCAAAGACAACAACATTTCGAGGATCAATAAAAATAATCAATCACTCTTACCGTACAAATTTCCGTAAACGCTATATATTTTCAATTGAAGTATTGATTTTTAACACTTCTCCATGTTAACTAAGATATTGCCAGTATATTTTGTTACAGGCTCTGCGCTGACGAAATTAATTATCGTATACCATGGTCGCAGACATGCGTATTCTGCGAAATGCCGAAAATTAAACATATTTTTCAAATCCAAGCAGATATTACATGGATCAAATAATCTTTGAAGTAGGTGAATGGCAGTGTTTTTCCTCGAAATCGTCAACGAAGGGCAATTTTATAATAGTTTCCATGAATACCATTTGTATAACTCCTTATAACATTCAGGTACGATGGTTACCGAAACTACGAAGGCACTTATTGACTAAGATGATAAATATTTCAAGAAAAATGATATTAAAACTAATTAATAAATTTTCGAAAAATATACGATATCATAAAAGATGCCTTGCTTGATTCCTTGCTTATAGTTGTTTTTTTCTTAAACGCCAATAAAGTTTGTGAAGAATCACATATAATAAAAAAATAATGTTTAAATGTCCTTTTACACTGAGAGCATAATTTGCCCTCATAACATTTAAAGTTTTAACAAAATGAGCCGTTTTTCTTTCGATAAAGTAAGTGCATGTTTTGTTTTGTCGTCGGATAAAGCGTTATTTGTAAACATACATTCATATAACATCCCTATAATTTGGGCAGCATCCCCGCAAGCTTCAATAGCATTATCAAACTATGCGAATAATTAAAGAAAGATTTTCATTCTTTAAAAGGAAATTAGTATATTTTTCTAAAGTTTACAGCTTTGAAATGTCCAAGCAACATCGTGTAACACCATTTTTTTCTTTCTTGATGTAACCGGGAAGGAAACAGATATAGAGAGATAGGCATTATAGGAATTGGGAGTACGGAAGAACATAAGAAAGGCGAGAAGAGGCAAATGGCCCTAATGAAAACACATTAAGAGAGCCGGAAAATTGCATTGGAAAGACGCTGTAGAGTAGAACACTTTAGGCGAGGCCGTTAAAGCAATTAGATCATTAATGCCCCAGCAGGAGGCCGGATGTGACGATACTGGTACGGAATAAGACTAGCGAGAGTAGAAAGTAGGACGAATGTCCTTGAAAGAGAACGTTGGCGCAATGTCCAAATATTGATAACGCTGGTGAGAACAAGTTGATCATTCAAATAACTATAAATAATATATAGAATAAACCATTATTTCTTCACCACCATCATCTCATTGTACAGGACTCTCTGTAGGACGCAAAACAGGAAAAGAAGTAGCAAGGAGCCAAGGATCATATTGACTTTGACAGCTACATATCTCGTAATACTCGAACATATTTACTTCAATTATCGTTAAATGGAGTAGGTCAGAATGATACTGCACTTTAAAAAAAGATGGGGAGGAATAAAAAACATCAAAAAATCCTTTAACACTTATTCAAATTACCCATGAATTATTTAAAAATCATTTTTTTGTTCATTGTTTCCTGTATGAGGACGATGCACAAAAAGCATATGGCACAATATGTTAGAAGAGAAATTAATTAAAAAGCGAAATGTCACTTCAAAGCTTATGGAAGAATTGAAAATATTTCTTCAATGTAATTTTTATTTGATTCTTAATCAAGAGGTAAATAATTTGTTCAAAATAAATAGTTGAATATGCAATATATAGGTATGTTACGGATATTTTATCCACCATATACGTCACAAATGAAATGCAGTAATACGTCCAGCCACCTTTCCTTTATTTTTCACCAATTGGGTTCTTCATTTCCATACTAAAATATCAGAACCCAAGTGTTCATTCAGAAATGTTATTATTCTGTGCGGATATAGCCCTTCGATCTATTTTTTCAACTCTTAAATTAAAAATAAACCACGACAACGAAATATTTAAGAAAACATATAATTTAAGAAAAATGTCATTGATTTCAAGATTCAGTTTCTAACTTCATCATAGTTACGTCCAATTTAATTCGATTAAAAGCTTCAAATGTTTTATTCTTGCTTTTCATCCATCTGTTCCAAAGTTCGGCAAAGTATGTCATTTACTGATATTAGAAAAATTAATAAGGTAATCATCTTGTCTAACAAAAATTAACAGTCATGTTTAACACATAATTAAAAAGTAAAAATTCTAACAATATATTCACGGCACAGAATATCTTTGAATAATTCCACGGGAATTTTATTTTGCCTCTTTCACCTTATATTATTTTACAAACCGAAGCTCTTGTGACAATTGAGTCTTGATTCCCAAAGAGTTACAAGGAAAGGATAGGAGACAAAGAGAATATGTGGTGACACTGAGATTCGTGAAGGGGCTTATGACGTTAGAGGAAGTAAAGACAACGTTAGCAGAGGAAGATGCCATGATGCATGTGGAGGGTGGAGTCTACGTATGTGTAGAGATGGCTGGGGGTTTGAAGGAAAAGTTGAAAATTTTGATTGCGAAAAGGGTTTAGGGAAAGGGGAGTCTGGACTGTGAGGGGAGAGAAGTAGATTTGAGGGAGAAATGGAAAAGGAACGAGAGCGAAATGAAAGGAGAGACAAGGACAGAATGCAATTAACGGAGGAAATTAAGACAACCACTTGGTACAGGAGAAGTTGTCCAAACTTTGATTAATTACTTCATGTGAGAGAGTCTCTCTTCCTCTCTCTTTATACATATATATATATATATATATATGTATAAAGTACATATTTATGTATATATACATATGTGTATATATATGATAAGAAGAGGAAGGTGAAGGAGTCTGGAAGAAGGGTAAAACGAAAGTCTGTAGAGTGCGGAGGAAGGAAAGAGTCAGATGGAAGGACCAAAGATGAAAATTACTTCCTTCCGCAGACGGATTGACGGTGGCGGAAGGAATGGATGAATTTAATAAGATCCGGCATCTTCTCCGAGATAAGTGGAAAAGCCAGGGGAGGAGATTTAGCACAAGTTCGGTTTCTCTTTCTTGCAAATGACACGCGAAGATTGGATTTCTCTAGCGTTTAGGACACTGCTTTTTCCCTTGACTATTATAATCATCATAAGTGACTTCCCTTTATTTCTCGCCTCATTTCCTTAGGTAAATGACTGCAAGTCGTGTATCAATTGCAACAATCCTTCGATCGAACTGATTGGTATATTTAATTTGTTCATAAAGCGGATGGATAAGGATACGCGATTCGATTTTAAAGATACGCAGTGTATAGCGTGAAGAGGAATAGGTATACATATAAGAAATCCACAACCGTTGCCATCTAGCAATGTAATTTCATAAAAGTTCAGAGGGGGTCCCGAAGTATTTCAATAAAAACTAAGAGAAGCAGTTGTTCAGAGCATCAGGAGTCTTCCAAACCTCATTTGCACTTATTAGGTTATATGACTAAATTGGACTTGATATGGAAAGGATGAAGGTTTACGAGATATTCCGTTGGCAAAATTTTTCCATATGAAAACACCCCAGTGGACTACGTTATAATTTATTATTAAATGTAAGGAAAACTTCAGAAATATCCTCCACACCATTTGACAGTAAGAACAGAAATATCACAAAATGCATATCCAGCAAACGCCTCCATTCACATAGGAGTTTTAGGAATAAACCAGCCACACACAGCCACACATCCTGTATCTGAAACGAATGTGCTAACATTAATTGCATTGGAGCAACGGAAAAATATTTGTCTTCGTGGAGTACGTTTATTATGCGATTGGATTATGCTTGCATTGGATATCCTTATATTAATCATAGGAAATCATAGTATACGTTCATCACCTTCTTTAGAGTAATTTACTTAATATCCAAACAACTGCGTTTTGGAGTCAATAATATAAGAGCTGGTGAGATTCTTCATTGTATCACGCCAGCAAAGTCATAATGCCAATGGTTGGTACATATTGTTTGATAACGTTACATTTATCCAGAACTTAATATTATGTGGTAGGCAACACCAACGATATGACCCCATGACGCTGGCAGCCGAACACTCTGGGGAAACATGTCACTTCATATTGACACGTAAATATAGACTCTATTTATTAAATTCTTCAAAACAGATCAACAAAGGAAAATTAATTTACCACGCTGTAAAAAATATATTATTTTTAATATGTCTCTCACGAACTTCATTTGAAACTATATGTGGCATCCGTGATGAAGAGCCATTATGACTGTTGAAAGTCAAATAACAAATACAATCTAGGTGTTTTTAGTCTAGCCAACAATAACAGGGTTTTGATAAATTGAAATTTTCAAATGCTACCATTCGATTATTTGTTTTTAGGAAAGGCATATTAATAGTTTTCAGCAAATAAGATTTTAAAACATGGCAAAAACACTGAGAAAATAAACAAATAAATTACCATATACCCAGCATGTTAAATTCATGAATCGAGCCAAACTAGAATGGTTTGTCGTCTACCGTATCACTAATGCATAGCAAGAAACCTTTATCACGCAAGCAAACAAATTAGAGAAAAAGTAAATCCATTTGGTCTCACCGAAAGTAGAACACTCCCTTGTGTGGACAGCAATTTCAACTCCACAAAAATTTGTTAAGCAACGTGAGGCTGACACATTCTGAGCACAACATGATTGTCAATGGATAAAGTCAAATGAAGAAACCCAATCCGAAAAACATGATCCACGGATGTTTTCCCTCAAGGCTACTCTCGAAACCTTTGGTCTCATTCCCCGTCTGTTTGTGAGCGGGTAGGGATAGGCACAGGAATAAAGGCGAGAGGGGGTGACGAAGGAAAAGGTGGACGGAGATGCTCCGGAAATGCTTCGGTAAACTTCGCCGCGGAAGTTCTTTGCGGAGGGGCGCTTTACGTCTCACCCTTATGGTGAGCTCTACCATCTCCCCTCAAACGTAGTTTCCATTAAGTTCGTTTAATCTCGGTTGCTTCTTGTGTTTGGGCAGACCCTCAATTTCCTACCATGGAACAGACACACTTATTTACACGCTCCGTATAATTAAATTGCAGTTTTATTCCAGCTTCGAAACATCTTCACGGTAGGTAACACTCCACATATGCATGGTCAGGAATAATGATCTAAAAATAGTACAAAGAACCAGCCAAATTCATACCAAAAATACTCTTTCTCCATGGAAAATAGTAATATAGAGATAATCTGATTTCGTGGTGGCTTTATTTTTTATACTGTTTGCGTGATTTTTTTCACTGTTTACTCAGATAATAAATTTTCCAATCGTTAAGATGTAATCTACTTTCCAATAACGTCAACGAATTGATTGAATAATCACAATCGACTATAATGATATCTCCTTAAGCAGCGACCGACGATTTTTAGGTTTATTCCTACTACTAAAGCTTTTGTGAGGCATTTAGTAGAAGAGGAGGAGTCTTTGATCTTTCATGTTTATCTCACAGCGTAAAATCATGGAAAAATAAACGAAATAACTCTAGGTAAAATAGGCCTATTTTTGAACAGTGTCCATAAGCATCTAAAACTGATTCATTTATTGGTAGTGCCTATACCAATAGTAGAATTCTACAACGAAAGGATACGTGTTCATTCTACCATTTTATTGCACATCTGACTGTTACTCATATACGTATTTAGAAGTGTTTCTAATACTTTGTAAAAGTGATATTAACAGGATGACTTTAATATTATTAATTATGTAGGTCACGATGAATTTTAATTTGTGTGTTTGTGAATGTGCTCGTAATTATTTCCCCTGCCGTCTATCCTATTGTTGATGATTCTGGGAACGACTTTGTCTTCGTGCGAGATCAAACGAATTGTCCTGGAGTACTAACATGATGTAGCCTTTACCATTTTTGGAATGGGAACAACTTTTATCTGACAAAGTCTTCCGGCAATATTTTTATCGCAAAACATTCTACGAATTAGCCAATAAAAACTCTTTCTACCTTATTTCATAAGCCTTTGTACATATTTCCACGGAAATTTTGTCAAGCCTCACTGCCTAATTTGATTTCATTTCCGCTAATGCACTTTCTATCTTTCTGCCAAGTAAGCCTGGACTTAATCTACATCAAATTCTCTTTCTATGCCAAGCATTGCCGGCTTATTTTCCCCGACTTAGCTTGCCAACACAAATCTTCCCTTCTAAGTTCCCGATAGTGTTTTAACCTACTTGAATAGGACAGATTGCACACTTTCTCTGCAAATTTTCCTTTCCTTCGCATTACGCCTTTGCTCTGATTTTTACTCGTTAATTTATCGTTTAACTCTTTGTAGTCCCTTCTGCCTAACTCTGTGTTTACCTTCTTCCATGTCATTATCTCATGTATTTTTTAATCATCTTATCCGTGATCCATGGATTCCTCTGCTTTTCCTATTGGTAGTTCCAATGGTTTCTTTTATGGCTTTTATTATCCCCTTTTTGATATACAGGGTTCGTCCGGAAAATAAGTGTACTGAGCTCAGGAAAAAAATGTATTACACTTTTACATATCTTAAGCTAATATTCCTCAAAATAGGACCCTTGTGAGTCGATGCACTTGTTCCAGCGGCGTTCCCATTCCTGGAACGCTCCCGCGAAGGCATCATCGGGAACCTCTCGAAGACACGTCGTCACGGCCTCTTTGACGGCGTCCAAAGTCCCGTATCGCGTTCCTTTCAAACTCCTCTTTATCTTCGGGAACAGTAAGAAGTCCGGTGGTGCCAAGTCCGGGCTGTAGGGCGGGTGCGGCAGCGTTGCCACGCCGTGCTTGGCCAAGAAGTCCGACACGACAAGCGCGCTGTGAGACGGCGCATTGTTGTGATGCAGCCACCAGATGTTTTTGATCGCTGGCCGGACGCGGGCGACTCGTTTTCGAAGCCTGTCGAGCACTTGGACGTAAAATGCAGCATTTACAGTTTGTCGTTCAGGTACAAATTCGTAGTGGACGACTCCCCTTTTGTCAAAAAAGACAATGAGCATCATAAACTTATTTTCCGGACGAACCCTGTATTTCTATTTTCCTCGATAGTACTCAGCTCTTTTCCCTAATTAATGATTTTCTCTACAGCCTGCTGATCTCTTTCCTGATCATTCCAGTTAATGCTTCTACATTCCATTTCTTAACTTATCCCCATTGTTTTATCTTTTTGAGTCGGACGCTACAAGCAGACAACTTTAATGTGATATGAGTCCGCATCCGCTCAAGGGAAGCTGTGTGAATTTATAAGACCGTTCCTAAATCTGTGCCTAACCATATAATATAATCTAACAGATACCTTCTACGTCACACTCGATTATATCCTCTAGCTGATCGTATACCTTATCGATTTCTTCTTCTTTTTGATTGTTTGTAAGCATGCACACTTAAACAATGGCCAAGATCGTCGGGATATATATGTATACATATATAAATATATATTTATATATATGTGTGTGTATGTACAGGTATATATACACACATTTAATTATATATGTATGCATATATATATATATATATATATTAATAAAAGTTAACGTATATATGTGAGTGTGTGTGAAAGTCTCACGAATGGGAATAATAATATGTATCATGACAGCACTAGTGAACAAAAACACAGAAACACACAAAAAACAACCCTTGAAAGCTCTATTTTGGCTCAAATATATCGATGATATAATATTTTCCTTCTATGGCCACATGTCACGGATTCCCTGAAAAATTTCATTTCCGACCTCAATAATTCATCCTCTCTCTCCTTCAATTCTGTTTTCTCCTCCCAAATCACCTTCCTAGATGTAAACGTATCATTAATAGACACACGCACATAAATATGCATTATATATGCATATATATAATATATTATATATATTATATTATTATATATATTATATTGTGCACGTTCGTGGGTTTACCAAGAAAGTGACTATATATATATATATATATATATATATATATATATATATATATATCCCATGGACTACCACCTTGTCGTGGTGGAAGGGCTTGTGTGTTCCGATGACCCCTAGAGCTGTGCTGGCGGGAGTAATAATAATTACTCCTAGAAGGGTCACCCATGCAAGATAGGTCGAAGGTTAGGAGCCAGACGAAAGGTAGTCCACGCAGCGTCTGTTCCTCAGTGAGGCGGCTGCAATGGCGTCTGACCCCAGTGGGGCGGCCATTAAGTGATGGTGTCACGTTAAAAACACTATTGTGGAAGGCAACGAGAAACCACCTCAATTATGATTCCCAAGAATGTAATGATGGGCACTATAGATAATAAGTAATAGAGGGTAGAATGTTGGGCAAGCGAGGAAAGGGTAGGAACAGGATAGGGATGTTGGATGGGATGAAGGGAGAAAGAAGTACGCAGAGATGAAGAGGGACCTGATGTAGTTTAGGTTGCTGGATTGGGTTTTGTTTGGAGTTGCAGAATATTTGTTTGATGGTTGTGTCCATCCAAAAACCTACCTTAACCTGTAGATTACCTAATAATATATATATATATATATATATACATATATATATATATATATATATATATATATATAATAGTTTGAAGAATTATTAGTACTTAACGTGCATTTATCCTAGAAAAATACTTATGGAAAAGGATCTACAACGTAACTAATTTCTATTAAATTGTAAATATTCTCACAAGAAACGTATTAACATAAAATGTTACAGAGGCTCAAATAATATTATTATAAATATCTAAGTTTGTTAAATCAACAATATTCCTGTGTAAATAATGAATTCAGTGTGAGATATGAATTCCCACATTAATAATATCTGCATGTACTTTTCGAGGGGAATATTAAAAATTGTCCAGGTAATTTTTGGCAAGTTAATTTACTTATCTGGTAAAATATTTCACCCTTTTGACTAAGCCTTTGTCGTGGGTTATCTCAACTAATTATTTATAAGGTACCCCAGTGGCACGTCCGGCTCAACACTTCTGATTGGGCACACCATTAGGCCCTTATTATGTATCAAACGGTTGCAAGCGTGATGGCGAACGTAAAATATTGAAGTAGCTGCGGAAGGCTGAGGTGCCAAAGATACGTTGAAAGAGGAAATTTAGGAAATACTCTTTGAAAAAAATGGAAAGCGATAGTGAGGATACGAAAGGTATTGGTGTTGCTGGTTGCAAAAAAAAAGAAAAATTAACCTTCTCCCCTGCCTTTCCCATCCTATCAGAAACCCAACCATTTTATAGGAATAGTTTGGGCAGCGACAAACGAGCGATTCCGGGCTCTCAATAAACGACCCTTTTTAGCAGTGTTCTGGAGATTGACTGGCGGTTTACTCCCCCAAATAGGGGTTCAGAGAGGCCCCAATGCGTCGAAATCGAGGAGAGGAAGGGAGTTGGTGAGAAGGACGGACGATAGCTGGATGGAAGCGTATATGGTGATAAATGGAAGAGAATAAATAGGAAGTAAGAAACAAAGGAAGAGGGTGATAGACGTAAAGGAAGCGAGTGAACGTGGTCAAAAGATGGAAGAAGACGGACAGAGAGGTCGATTCCGAATGTAAAGCGCTGGGTGAAATGAAAATACGTAAAAGTAAGTATAAATAAAAAAAATAGGGTGTCAGAGAGAATGATGGGCAAGACAATCGAGGGAACTGGGGCATTTCCCAACTAGGAAATCTCAGAGGGCTGTAAAAACACAAAAAATGCGTTCCAGTATGTGAGAAAGACACAAGCGGGGAAAGAAGTAGAATAAGACAAATAAATATATCCTTTATAGTTTCATCGAGAAAGGCCAAAGAATTGGCGCTTTCCCTGCTTTGGTGAGGACCACAGCAAGAGGAGAATGGAAACTCTGGGCAGTAAATCGAAAGGCCTTTCAACATCAGCTGTCTTTGGGGATTGAGTGTGCTTTAAAGTTGGGAATCCTCTTATCCGACCGGAGTAGGATGACAACACAAGTTTGCAGAAATTTGACACTGGGATAAGTGGATTCCTAGCTCATTTACTATAGCTGAAATTTGTGCTGTAAAACATAAGCCACCGTCGCTGGTGAATTGGGTTTAAGTGGATTCCTGCCTTCAACCCCCCATCACGAGTAATTCCCAGTTACCTAGTTCATTAAAGATGTGTAAACGTTGAAATTCTCTTCAACAATCTGCTTCTCCCATTGAGAGCAAAGATACAATAATCAAGTCACCATAAAGGGCAATAAAATTAAATTATACCCTGCATGACATTAATAAGTTACATAAGTTAATGAAGGAAACTTTAAAGATATAACATACGTTATTGTGATATGCAATACAATAAAATTTTAAAATAATTAAAGAATAAGAAATTTGTAATAGTGTACTCTTAATATATCAAAGCGGATACTTCATTCACTAAAAGTGTCTTACCATGGACTCAGCTATACAGAGTAAATGTTTCTGAAAGACTTGGACATTTAATCAGCGTTATTCACTGTCGGGGGATATCCGATAATTTTCTGAGGGTCTCTAGCTTTTAAACAATCAGTCCACAATGCGAAGGCGTAGACGACGGAATGCGTCTATCTAGACACGATTCGCACTATCTGCGTTTAGTTAAAATAATACTATTATCATTACTATGGAACCTACATTTACAAGAGATAGCGGCTTTCGTTATAATTAACGTACGGGCAAATATAGTACAAAAGATAACCAAGGGGTTACTAGTTTCACTAACATTTATATGTGAATATATAACTTCTTCCAATTTATTTATTAACATTTTTGGAATAGTCGTTCTAGAATAGTTTTCCTTCACTGTTTGCGATAAATTTGGATTTATTACTTCTATTAGCTATGGCTTTAATTGTATTAGGAACGTGGAGAGAAATACAAAAATAAAATTTCGGAAACGAAGAAATTATTTGCTAGCCCCAAATAAACTATGATATTCAAGACGCATAATGAGACTTTTGCATTTTAGAACAATATTTAGAGCCTTTTACAGGAGTACTCGGTGGAAAATGTTTTTGCTGAAATGTTTTGTATTTATGTTACTACCCCTTACGGCCCGAGTTCGATCCCCGGGCAAGTTACTGTGGGCACCCTTAGGTCACCCAAGCTATTTAATTTTTCGGGTGCCAGATCCTGTGAAACCATAATTGGCAATGGGAAAGGAACTAAGCTACCCCTCCTAGCCTTTGTATTAATTTCACATGCCGTATTGGGGTCGGTCGGTCAGAAGACTACCATCCCCTACCAAACCGACCTTCCAGTTGATTGCTGTGTTTAACTACCGCTTAACCGTCATTCTGCCTTATAAATTCGCCTCTTAATTAGTGTTTTACTGCTCCATTATAAGAGTGCGAGGCATCAAATTATGTTTGCCAAGATTTATTTTACATAAAATGGTCTGAGTAAGTAAAGAGAGAAGAGAAAATGCTAAATAGGATATCACGGGCCAGAGGTGCATCAAATGATCAACAAGGTGGTAGAAAATAGTTTCCTCGAAAATCATTACTCGCTTTTCTTTTCCCTTCGATCCCTCAACAGTGTAAATGTATACCCGCTGTAGTCTCTTGGCATATAGATCTCACTTGGACACGTCTTATCGTGAGTATATTTTCAATAATAATTTAAAACAGCATTCATGTATCAGTGATATCTGATGTGAAATGTCGTTTATGGTCGCAGTTTATTGACGTGAATATTTTCTCTTCCAAAGTCATTCGATAAATCATAAATATTCTCATGACTGAAGTTCAGTTTAGTATAAATTCTACTCCACTGGGACAATATTTTGAATAGATATGGATAGAAAATACAAAATAAAATTGAATGAAGACAACAAATAAACATAATTATAATTGATGATTTACCAACACTTCAAAACAAGGTCCTTCGAGTTCCTCAAATTTATATTTCAATAAATTCACAACATTTGGCGCCCCCATAAATTAAAATTCGTAAAAAATGAATTTTCATTCCACCCCTTTTTGATTTTTACACGAACCATACATACAGGTATTAGGAAGTGACAATGCTGTGTCACTTAATTTAAAATTCTGCTCCATCACGTTCTGGCTGGATCGAATGAATTTATTTGTAAATAATTTACAGTTTTTTGGATATTCTGGAACTTCAATTTGACGCAAACAGGTGAATTCCTGGTCTCTCGCAAATTCTGCCCAAGAGTAAGTTGAAATTGGAATGATGAATTTTTGAGGAGAGAACACGACGAATGGGAGAAACGGAAGCAAAAATGAAACGAATGAAATGCCAAGGAGATAAAAGTCACAAAGATCAAGCGCGTTAGAGAAATGTAAGGGAATTTAGTTATTTTTTAATGTCACTACAAGTATAGAGGGCGAAAGAGCAAATAATAGAGACCTGAACGAAGATAGGGCGGACTTAAGGCAGCAGAGGTGCATAACACGAACATGCATAATGCATTCAGGGTGAAAACGCCATGTGGTTCGCGCGAGTTTCTTACCCAATGAAAGTTGAGGGCACAAGGATATAGTCACTAAGTCACTTTACGATCGATGTTTATCGAACTAAAAAAGGATAAAAAAATAAGAATTAGCATACAACTTATTTTTACCACTTTACAAGAATCTTTAATTTTTAAGTGGGAAGGCGTACTTTAATAATAGGCTGCAAAAACGAAGGAATGAAATAGGATGCCAAAGATTAGATTATCGTCTACTATCAGTTAGCAAAAATGATTTTTTGCGCAGTTTTTAAACAATATATCCTAGAGCAGTGATACCAGTAATTATAACTCGTAATTATTTGCGGTGGTGACCGACAGGTGAGGTAATTTACACAATTATGAATAGTGGAGTCATTTGGAAACTCGGCCTACAGAAATTAGCCTACTCTTAAAGAAAGACACAAAATGGGTCACGATTTAACTTCTCATCCGTCGAACAGCGTACTCTTTGAATAACTCTCCACATGGCTCCCAACCTCCAGGATTCGAACCTGGGCTCTTGAAGTGAGAAGCCAGTACAGCAGCCTCCGTCTAATTTCGATCCCCAGATGTGCTGTCGTCCATTTCTTATAACCACAACAATTTTGTAATAAAAATGTAAAATGCGTCTTTTATGTGTAAAAATAAATGTAATCGGGCATCTTAGGGCTTGAATTACAGAGCTTACAAATAAAACGCAAAGTCATCGTGAGAAGCAGTCAGTTCAACGCTTATGGGCTAAAACGAGGAGTAAATTATTAACTACGGTATCACAATACATTCTTATTCTCACGAAATGGAGATGCAACAAATCTTAGTTAAGTCCCTGAAAAAATATGCGCGAAGAAGTGCAGCTGACATAAATATCTGTATCATCAAAATTTAAGAAACATGGAGAACTGTGAAATTTGGCTATGAGTTTTTAAGATGCCAATAGTACAGACCATGTTGATAACATCATAATTGGTAACAGGACTGGCACCATATAAAAAAAGACGCTAAAAGGAGATACATCTCAGCGATAGGGAAAAATAAAATATAATCAAAGGAAAACCTCCAGTAAAGTAAATCATTTTTCAAATTGCGAATTTCTCAATTTGCGGATCAATGAACGTGTAATGATTGTAGATTATTTTCAGCCAAATGTTTCCCCTTTCACCTGGCCTTTACGTCCTGGTTAACTAAATTGCATCAAGAAATGTTGAAAAAAATTTGATTAGCAGTAGTAACGCAGTATTAAACCAAATCATTTTTATTATTTATTAATTATCATTAGGAGTAATAAAGCAAAAAACCATTGTTTATTAGCAGTAGTATTATCAGTATTAAAGCAAAAATTAAAGGTTGATAACCGTATATGCCTAAATTAATCTGATTATATAATACATGACTCGGCTACATCAGAAATTCTCCAATTAGGTATTAACATTTCTGAGCAAATTTTCCCAGAGATGCTTGATTATATCTAATAAGAAATCTGCAATTGTATTTTGGATTGGATTAGGTAAAACCTAAATTACAAACTTTTCAAAACATCCAGAGGTGTTATTTCCCGATAAACGATATCATGTGCAACAAACTGGTTCAGTGAATAATTTATCCTATAGAAAAAAATAGCAGTTTAAAACAATTGCCAATGTTCTCATGTACAATGGGGAACGATAGCATTCAATATTGAATAAACGTAAGAATAACTCAATAAACGCGTCTCCTGGCAGATATACGTGTATAGTATTTTCTTTCTTCCAATTTATATAATTGAAGTTCAGTTCAAAGTGTGGAATTGTTTCGTTTGTTATGTTCAAATTAAGTTGAAAAAAATAATAATTTCACATAAAACTGATTGAAATTAATTCATTCACTGATGCCATTATAATTGAACACAGGAAAAAAATATAAGGAGAAACTCATTGGAAATTTGAGCATCCTTTAGCCCACATGAGAAATCATTGAGAATCAAAAGACGCCTGTCGTAAAACTAAGATTATGCGATTAACTCGGCGCCTCCCGGAAGGATAGGCAACGCTGGAAATAGGGCCATTCGTGCGAAAACAAGGCAGTAAAACTGGAGCGTCGTTCGGCAACTCAAATGAAATGGTTCATCATCGGCCAGCACTAAATTCTAGACGGCTTTCAAAGAGATTTTGTCGAAGGGTTTGTTATAGGATTCCCTTTATTCTCTTCTATCACGCATTCATGAAACGAGTTCACATCACCAAGAACTGGCTTCTTCGTCCAGTACTGGCCTCTCTATGTAGCGTGGTGTAGCCTGAATACCTATATCCCTGTGGAATCTTAGCCATCAACAAATATCTGCTTTATGTCCTGAGGTTTAGAAAACCAAAAGTACGCGATATAGTGAAACGAAAGTTTCTTTTTTCTTTCTAGCAAAGGAAATTAAGAGTATCCTGAGGAACTTTTCACGTATAATTTATGAGCTTGCGTTAACACAACTAATGGTATCGGAGATACACAATAAATGCTGCATTGTTAAATGGTCATCATGCCTCAAATATAGTGGCGGGCGGCCTCAAATATTTACTATGGACTATTTTGTTCTAATAATGTCATACATTTTCTTAAATTTACTTAAACCGTACAGTTTAAAAGAACTGACAAGGTGAGAACAAAAAGCATTTACGAGCTCGTACTTTATATCAGTGAGTAGTTTGGCACTAACTCTATTTTTTCTTTATCATTTGAAAACGAACGGCCTAAAAGGAAATTCATACAGTTATATATATTTCGGATTCAGGTATCTCTTAATGTGTTCGTATTCTATTAGCAGCCATGCCTCCAAAAAAATGCACCTGCAGTATTGGAGAGCATTGGTGGGTATACGGGATATGTGGTACTTAATTTTCTTTTTGGCATCGAAATGTTCTTCGAATTGCGGTGATTCGTAATGCTTTCCTATGGACTTTCGGTGACTGCATCCACTCATCCCTTCTCATTATCATTCAACTACTCTCCGAACCGTAAGTTTTTTTTTCTCGTTCGCTGCATTACCTAACCCTTCCTTTGCCCTAGAGCCCTCACCCAAGTTCTACCATTGATGAGTGACAACATCCCATCACGGAGTCAGCCTTCTTCTTCTCTTCATGGCAATCCATTATGATCGGAGAAAAAACTGCACCGTCGAGTCCATCAAACGTTACCCAACGTCGTTCTTCCTTAGAATTTAGATAAAGAGGTCAACAAAGAATATCCCATGTCCATTCTTTTCATTCTCGCATAAAATTCACGGGGTGAGAAAAAATATTTTTTTTTAGTTCTTTTCCCACATTTACAGAAATGCGCCCACCGAAGACGTGCATATAGTAATACTATCCTTCCAGAAACATAAAATGCTTTTGGATGGGGGAGTATTTGGAAAACGTCGCTCTATATTTTTAACTACTTGGAGCGGAGCAGAATTACTTTAAGCGCTTAAGATTAAATTGCTTATTGTAACGTTCTCGATTGCCAATCCAAAAGTCGCGGGTTCGATTTCCGCCTATGTGGATTTTCCTCCACTTTGGGAGTGTATGTAATTGTCTTCAGCATCATGTCTAAGGGTTCAGTGGTAGAAGGGACTATTAGTCTCAATCTCGTCTAACTAAGTCAATAAATAAATAAAAAATAATTCAAACAACAGTTCAGATACACTAGTCGAGCTGATCATATTTTGGTGTCCACTCAGGTGATATAAATCTATGCCGATTTAATTCCTATATTACTTTGATGCCCTGTTATGATAACAATTAATCTTAATAGTTCAGGTAGTTAACTCGAATCTATTCTCAGCAAAAATTCCATTAATATTTCCAATGAGGTTTTAGGTTTAAGTGTAATTGCATTATAGATTAAATATACTATAGTTCGCTTTCTCTTTATAAAGTTTGAGAATAATTATTAAAATAAATGTTCCCTTCATATTCAAGTTTGTATAATACCTATATAAGTAAAAATACATTCGCTAAACATATTCCTCGGACTTGTGTTTCCCGTTCAACGAATAGTGAATTACACTCACTCTGTATGTTGCCAGTATATGGGATCCTCAAAATATAAATTTGATTTCGGAACTAGATCGAGTTCAGCGGAGGGGGGCTAGATTTGTCAAACATTGTTATGACCAACGCAGCAGCGTATCCACTTTGCTGGACAATTTAGGTTGGGATTCTCTTACACAGCGGCGTTTACAATATAGATTAAACTTTTGAAAACATTTAAAGATGGGCCCTTTTCCGATGACATCAAGGATATGATACGAACCCCAACGTATTACGGTCGAAGGGATCACGAATATAAGACTAGAGAGATAGACTGCAAGACTGACAGGTTTAAAATTTCATTTTTTTCAAGAACGATAAGGGACCAGAATGCTTGTAGTCGTAATTCCCCGGGAGTTAGTTCATTACAATAAGTATTAACGTACAGGTTAGGGACTTCGCGAGGATATGTGTATGTATATATGTATATATATATATATATATATATATATATATATATATATATATATATATATATATATATATATATATATATATATATATATATATGGTTAAGGAAATATTTTTACATTTGTGATCTACTCAAAATCCGCCTCCCCACATGTCCTGTGTTCGCCTTTTATGTGTTTTCCTATCCCCTTTCCTTATACCTATTTCTATATTTGAATGAATATTTGTGCGCCGTATGGCGGGATTTCGTATTTGAATTTGTATGTAAAAATATAAAAACACATTTTTTTCTTACAGTTTCCCCTCACCTTTCCTCACCTATTTGATAACCTCAACCCCCTCATCCCTTACCCCTCATGGTGCTACACCCCCTGCCGCACACCTTTTTGGTGGCTCGCAGGGTATTTATGTAGATGTAGATGATATTGCTTTGCGTACTCATTCAAATGAATTAGATGTTATCCATCTCGGTGTCTAAAATACTTCCTAATGGAACCGTATATGTAAAATACATGACCATCCAGGCGGTACTCTTTTATCACTTCCGGAATTAAACTTGGAGTGAGGAGGGGCTAAGTTGTGACTTCGAGCACAAGGTCTTGAAGCGTAGGAAGTAAAGTATGGGAAGGTGGTTATTTGGATCAACGCTTGGTAAAATAATGAGGATCTGAGCAGTAAGACGTTTCTTGGAAGAGGTACAACTCAAGGGAGGGCTAAGGCCCTGAGTGGAAAATGGTTTTGAAAGGCTAATGACGACGCAGGGGTGAAATTTCGAAAGCCATTGGAGTTTAGGGCATGTTGGCTTGGTTGACGAAAACGAAATGGAATTTTTCTGGCGTAAGCGCTGCCTGTGTAGGTGAATGTGCTGATCGTAGAACACACTTAAGAAGTTGCACAGAGTTTATGGGGAGTTGGATCAGGGAGAGAATTACCTGAAAACTATTTCTTGGCTTGAAAACTCAATTTTAGGATGAAACCAAAGTTTTAGACGGAAAATTAAATTTTTCACTATCCATAAGAGCAATTTAGTTCTAGAGACACAAAAAAAACGTGTAGAAAACGGAAAAAAATAATGCCCGTGAGCATGTCCAAGTTTCAAGTTCGAAAGTCGTTGTTACGGGTTTTGTATTGTTGTCAGTTAGTTAGTTGGCAGATGTACGCGAATTCAGTGTGTGGCTGGGTAATATCTCGATAAAAAAAATCATTAAAAATTTCTAATCTAGTTAAAGTAGGCACCTCAAAATGGGAATCCTATGCAATTGTAGCTTTTATATGTGTTTCTTAATCTGTTGAAGATTTTCTACTAGCAATTAAATGGTTTAATGGTTTCTATCTCCTAAATTTTAAAAAGGGGAATCGGGATGGTGCGAGGGCTAACGTACAGGCTTACCACCGCGAAAGCGCGAGTTCAAATCCTAGAGACAACAAATATTTTTCAGCAGTATCCCGATCCCGACTTTAGGTGCTTTGTGGAGAGCACTTTGAGTGAGAACGACATCCGTCGGATAGGACGTTAAACTGCGAATCCCTTGGCGCCTCTCGTAAAGAGTACGCTAATGCCGACGCCGGGTTTCTCTCCACCCATCCTTTCCCACTCATCCCTAATAGCGCAAATGACCTTAGCAGTTGGTAGCCTGCCCAAAAAAATTAAAAAAATATTAAAAAGAAAGTTCTTTTAATTTTGGTACAAACATTTATGTAAAAACCTCTTAACTTGCCTCAAAGAAAAAGAGACTAATCTTCAGCTGAATCATGCATTCCTATACTTCTGGATATCTTGCGATTATTGAAATGAAAAAAAAACAAATAGAAAATTAACTGGTTTAAAAATTAATTAAGATTCACTGCATTAAAAATTCATTGAATGAAACATTCATTTTATTCCGACCTCTATTGGATCGACTTACGAATACTCATAACATTAAAGCAAAGATACATGTCAAAAGAGCTTCATATTTTTGCGGAGTCTTTGTGCAGATAATCCCGGTTGCCGTGATAATAAAAAAATAAATTGCAAACTAGATTTTGAATGCCAAGCTTATTTGCTTTTATTTTCGGAATTGAATAATACTATCTTCGAAGGAATGTATCAAAAAGTAGCGGAAGTAATTTTTAGCTCGACTTTTCATCTATGCAGTTTCACTTTAATAGAGAAATCTGGTGAAACTTGAAACTGTGTGTGATTAGTACGCTTTCTTGCATTTGAAAGAGGAATTTTATACACGCATTGATAACGCAAATATTTCAATGTTACTAGATTTAAAATGGGCGCAAGTGTAATTTGTATTAAAGAAACTTTTAATAAAAGCGATTACAAGCTTCATGCTTTGAGGTAGGAATATTTATTGAACGGTAATATTTCAGATATAATAAAATGATATAATATAATGATAACCATATTAAATTATTTGAAAATCTGACAGTAATAAATAAAAGTTAATCGCAATTTGAATGTTTTTAGATACACGAATCCTCGGTCGGAATAAATGAGAGTACTGTCCACTATCTCAAAGTTAGCGGGTTTAATACTCCTTTAGAGCATGGATAAACTTAGACCCCTTTTTGACAATCGTGATGTAAAAACAATTTTTGATTTTTGTAATCATTAGTGCACGTACTTCAGTGTTAGGAGATAAATAATATCGACAACGATGAAATTAAATACCCAAGCGCTCAGTGAAAAATACAAAATTTAAATAGTGCCTACAAATTTAAGTAGGCTCGATTCTAGTCTTTCTTGGCCATGGAATTAGATTGCCGTCACAAATTCGTTTCTTGGTACATAAATTACCACTTTATAACCAAAGTGCAAACTAATATCCTTAATCCATTTTAAGAATAATATTATATTTTCCTATGGATGAATTACTGCGGAAAGAACTCTGATATTTAAATGGAATCAGCACTCTGAACTTATATTATTTGATAGCTGATGGACGGGTATCTTAAGTGGAAAACTGAAGCGGAGGGGAAAGTATTCGGGCCTTCAAATGTAGAAGGAATGAAGCGTTGCTGGAGAGCACTTCAGAGATCTGATACCAGGTTAGAGAAAGTGGCAGCAGAGCATAGAAATCGCCTCAAAATGGCCAGAGATTTTCAAATGAGAATCCTTTTGGTTATCGCCCGAGTCCAAGAGATCCGGCGAAGGGAACGGCCATCCCTTCGAATTGCGAACAAAAAAGGGATTTGAAAGAGAAAGGAAGAACTAAAAAAACCAGGTGGCGCTTGAGGAGATCTTCCACAGGAAAGAGCATGCTTGAAAAATATCAAACAATATTGGATAGAGAAAACACCAGATCGTTTCCGATAAACGCAGAACACAATCTAGACACCCTTTCCCAAAGGTTGGAACATATGAGTCCAAGAAAATCTGCTCGGGTATTAGGCCATTGAAAGTATTACTACTACAGTGATCGTACTTTGTCATTTTTACCGCATTCAGCTAAACAACTACGACTTATTTTAAGAGGGTCTCAAGTGAACATATTAAAAAAAGGTCCACATTTCTAAAGGTCTACATTAACGTAAACGAAATGAAAATGCTCGATTTCACACATATATTAATAATGCATGTTTGAAAACTAAAAAGAATTTTCATTCTATTAATATAGACATATTTTTAATTGTCCACGTGAGAAAACCAAGGAGTGGACCTCGCCTAACACCCACTTGAAGAAAAGTAAAAGTTGGCAAATGTGAAATCAGATGCTTTTCGCACTGAACAGAAATATTCAGAGAGCAGAACAGTATTGAATTCTTAAATTGTAGATGAACACTCTAATGTGCATAAGAAGGTGAAAGTTTCAGGGAAAATATTGTAATAAATAAAACAAAATGATTCAGCCGTGGCAGTTTAAGACAAGATCACATACCTCCATAATAATCATAAATACTGCCCAACTTCTATTCCTGAAATAGGACGGCCATAAGTCTTCCTCAATCGTTTGGTACACGGACACAAATTAATACTAAAGTGAACGTTAATAATAGACAAAATATGAATTTGTCAAATGTAATGGATTCAGTGGAACATATATGAATGCACGAAAGATATGCACTTCGGTATTTTACGTAATTGCCCTAGAACTTGAAATTTAGCTCAAGGATTTTCAAATGACAATTGTTATCATGCATTTGAATATGTCCAAATGTGTATCTTCCAGGTGAAAACAGCATTTAACTTTGTATTTAATGATAATTAATTTCACTTCTAAAACATAACTTCTAATACGAACATTTGGCATTCACCGAGCGTTTTCTTGTGGGATATATGAGACCTTACTTTCGAGATCACGCGCCAAGAAATCCTTGATTTCTTGTCGTGATTTCAGGTTATTTTTACTCTGATACGCACGAAGCAATAGCAGAAGACCTAAGGTAGTGTTAACGTGGTTAAATAGGATTTTTTCCAGTACAAATTAATAAATTTTTGCTGAAGCTCTAGAAATTAATTGCAATTAATTTACAAGTTTCCAGATATGGTCAAACATAGTGATGGTGCATTACGTAAATATGATTAGAAAAAATATAATTTTTTTCTAAAGATTAGCATAGATGGACCATTATGATTTGTAATCACTCGCATCAGTACGCGTCAGAGGCCTTCCTCTTTTAGATAAAGCGTATAATAAGTATCTGTTTTTAGGTCATGGTTCACATTTACTGATACACTTTATGATAAATACAACCGATTGGCTTGCACCATTATGCATGTAGCAATAGGGCAGTAAGCCTCGCTTCTTGTCTCTCTGTTAGTAGCATTCTCATTAAATTTTGTATTTCATGCGTCTTTTCTTGCTAGTCTTTTATGAAAAAACCTGATTTTTAACATATGAATTATTCATTTTTGCTTATTCTCATTTTTTGTCGGCTTTGTTTTGGCCCCCTTTCATCCCGACATTTCATACCATCTCTATTGAAGACATAAAGCTAGTAGATGCACATATCGCGACCGGCAGAGAGCTACTCCCTCCCTTTTATGCATATGTTTATATATGTGCACATTTCCCTGATCTCATGCTATCTCTTTACCATTTATATATTCCACTTTCAACCTATCCACCGAAATTCCCACTACATGCATCCCCACACCATTTTTTCCTCTCCCTGCGAACACAGACATCCATAGAACTAGGGGACCTCTCTATTCCCTGGTTCATCTGAGTTTGCTCTCCCCCGATTTCTCATCTCTCTTCCTTTCAGAGCCGCAATCTTAAATTCTCTTATAAACAGACCCTCCTTTCGCATCCTCCTTCCCCATTCTTGCTAAAAAATACGACCCTCGCAAACGTCAAATGGCAGATTGCTGGTCGGGAATTTGGCTTCAGCCAGTCCCCTCTGTTATTATGCATGATTCGGTCAAATCCTCCTTATCCTCCTTATATATCTTTCCTTCCTCCTTCCATCCCCTCCCCTCTTTCCTTTCTCCCAATCTTTTCCACTCCCGCCCGCTCGCAATCCTCTTTGCGGATAGCGCCACTTTACTCCGTCGTTCCGCCGCCCTTCTTTTCCCTTAGGATCCATGGGCGTCATCATTGCTTGAAAGAGTTAATTGAAATTTTCCTGAGGTATTCGGTTAGTATGCGCGTGATTGAATGATACATAAGAGCAACTTGCGAGGTGAAAGAATTTTTCTTTAACGGATTATCTGACGTGCATCCAAGAAATACAAAATAGAGTTCACTTTTTTCCTCCAACCATGCGGAGCACGCAGAACAATTGTAATGCCATTTTTACAGCAGAGAAGTTTAAACCTGAGTATCATATTCCATGGACGTTGGAAAAATCAAAGAGAGATAGAGAAAAGAATCTTGTTAGTCTTTTTAGTTCCACGCTCTCAAGGTAAGTCTAGATGCTAACCCTATCCCGGAAGAGGATGTTGTTATTTTTCTTGGCGCCAGTGTTTTAGAACTTATATTTGAGTTTATGGCAAGAGACGACCTCTTGTCCAAAGACTACTGAACCAAAGAACTTGCATGCATACGTTCGGCGACAGAATACCTATGCATGACCTGTGACCAAATATGATTTGTATTTTAGCAAATGGCATGTATGGAGCAAAATTATTACATTTCAAATTCAACGCACTAAAAATTGTAGTGACTATGATCTTTTCACCGGAATAACCAGAGGTTTGCTTTGATACTAGTGATAACCTACGATATGGAACAACTTTTTATTGTTCAATTGTCTTATAAATTTAAATATTCCTAATGATTCAATAATGGTCACAGGAACCCAACTACGCTCATGCATAGTAAGTTCTATGCTGATCGAAAGCAATTTCAACAGATAGCTAATAAACAAGGAATGCACTTAGTTGAACGTTCTATGATGACTAGCTGTCAGCATCATTCTGAAAAATATACACCATAAAAGAAATAGCTTATTTAAAAGTACGTTATAGTTCCACGAGCTTTTGAGAAGTAAGAATCCAATGATAACGTGAATTGAGCAAGATTAAGAATCCTCTTTTCTGTATGGGAAACGATACAAATAACTTGAAATTTCAATCAATTTAAATGGGGGATTGGTTTTATTACTCTACAACAACTGTCAACTAATATAACAACTGCCAATTCGCATACTTCACCTTTTCTCTATACTTGTCGTGGTAGTTGATGACATACGTACTACAAAGTGTGTACTTAATATTATTCCAAGAGATCACGGCGGTATTTGCTAGAGGAAATTGCTTAACATGTAGGACGCGAAATGGCTCGTATATTACACATAACATTTCTTTATGAAGCACTAAACTCAGATGTTTTCAAATTATGACATATCTCCCACTAGTTTATAACAAGTTAAACAATAATGCTAATTAACGTTAGATATAAAAACATAAGAAGTTATTGATTTTTATTTTCCATACCATATTAACTAGGAAAGACGATCCTTCATAAAGAAAGCATGAAAGGGGAGTTATTTACTTTTTACCTTACATTGGCTATATTGCTGATTCAAAATGCAAAGTTCTTGATGTTAAGTAGAAATAAATTAGTCACAGAGATAATAAATAATATCGATTTGGGCAAATATTAAAGAGGTTATGGTGGGGAAAAATATTTCTCCTATTTCTCCAAATGTGTTCGTTGTTGCAATCTTCCGTATGCGGTTAATGGTAATAACTAAAATTCGAAAAAAGACATTCGAAGCGGGGTAATAAATGCCCACATATTCATTGTGTGTAGCAACATAAATGTAAGTCCTAACACTTCAATCATTTCATTTCGGAAAAGGGAAAGTGTTGCGGGGGTGCTGGCATGCACAGAAAGTTGAAACTTGCTGAATCGTTTCGGGAACAACTTGAAGACTTCCTTATTCCAATGTTCAACCTTCTCGTCCGATTTCTTTTTCTCCTTCTCTCAATTTCCTATCGGGGTAATCTCTATGGTCGTGATCTCACACCACTCTCAAACCTCCACGACGCAATGACTCAGAGGCCTGCACTCCCCCACACCACCTCACAATTTTACGTACGCCACCGATGCCTGCTCACTTCCTTCCACTTGATTATTTTTTCCTTACCTTTACCTGGATTTTCTTTCACCATTTTCCCTCCATCCTACCCTCCCCCTTTCGATTCTATTCAATGCACTATAATTTTCCTTTCACTTTCCCTTCCGTATCGTGAAAGTTCCCTCAAGTTTGCCCCGAATACACCATCTTATTCAGGGTCTGCACCCAAACTCCGGAAGGTTTTCTCTTTTTAATACTTCAAATCCCTTTTACCCCACATTCTCTTCTGCTCCCACCACACTATCTCCATTCCTAACTTATGGCTCACTCTTTCTCCTTCGCTCTCTCGCTCTATCCTTCTTCTGCTCTCTTCTCTCTCAATCTCCCTCTCACTCTCTCCCACTCACTCCTCGAAACACTCCACATCCCTCCGCGCCCTCAGATCACCACACATCCGTTCCCACGGTGGTTATTGAAACCAATATAGTTTCCCTCAGGCACCGATACGAGAGATGGTTTCCAGATATTGAAAGGGAAATGCTGGGAAAACAACGCGGGCATTCATGAAAAGGTCTCTCGGCCCCGTAATTTAATAAAATCTTAGGCGTACACTTCTTGGGCACACTGGCGTGTTTCATCGGACACCGTCGTGACGAAGCCCCAGGAAAATTCTCAGAGTCTGCATGCATGCAATTTGCAGAGTATATTTTGGGAGATATTGTCTTTCACCAACATTGTTCAGTTTTATTGACAACAGCGCAGGTTTTCCATTTGGGTGTTAATGTTCTGAAATCATCGAAAGGACAACTTCTCTTAACTTATAAACCAAATAAAATACTTCTTGGTAATTTCCCACACTTTTTTTAACTGATCAACTGATTGCGGATGTAGATTGCTATCATAATGGTACAACAGATTGCTTTCTTCTGATAATGAATGTATGTATATATCTTGTATGCATCGGGAATACATAAATTAGGGCATACAAAAATTTTTTTCATTTATAATGCCAGCCAACAGTAAAAACCGATCGAAACTATATAAAAATAGGGTGGAAAAATATCACTAAATGTCTTTATTTCTTTAAAATAAAACGTTTCCACAAAGTCGGACCCCATTAGCTACGAATATAAGTTTAACCTTAAGAATGCCTAATTTAAATACATTAAAAACTTTTACAATTCATCCGCGCAATTTGATTCAAAATTAATCATTGCTATTATTTATAGAAAAACTGATTTACTAAAAATTTCCTAATTGCAACATTATATGCATGTATTCCACGACAAAAACATACGTGAATAGATTTCCTCATCTTTATTAAAAGTAGTCCTTATATTTTTGAAAGCATAATACTTCATTGGAAGATACCTATGTACAGTAGGCGGAAGAAAATAAAGAACAAAAACATAAGTTATAACCTTAGATAACAGACAGAAATATGTTAGCTTCAAGCTAGACTCCCCAATAATTCCTGAAAACGAAGAAATTTTAAACAAAAAAGTCCGTGGACTCCGTGGTCAAAAATGACGATTGATAAATGGGCAGTGGTTTTCAATCCCGCTTTAGGTGAGCACAAGAAAATTAATGCAAAAAAAGGCAGACTTACAGTGTGGAAATGTAATAAAGTGCGCGAAATGATTAAACCTGCTTTTTTATGCAAATTTATCTTCAATTATTTATTTTTCCTTTCCCTTCGAAATTTTCAAAATCATTTTCACTCGTTTATTCTCGCCTCAAAGAAAATAAATGTAAAACGAAGAGAATGAAATAAAAGCGAAAAACCCTAGGCTCCCCTCAATCCATTTCTTAAGTATTCGTGCTGTCTTTTTAGCGATTTTACTCTTCCTTTCGGTCCCCCCTTAACTGCGTCTACGTCCACCAAACTGCCCTCTCCTTTGTGTCACACCCACCATGACGAATTCACACACCCATCTCACGAATGTCGATTCTCTCCCGCTACCCACTCTCTCACCCCCGGGTCACTTCTCGGCCCGGGAAGATGGACGGGTTAGGATGGAAAAGAGAGGAAGTTTTGCAAGGGAGTGCGAATTCGAGAATATATGCTGCGAAGCAGAAAGGTTTGAGAAAGGAGAGTTAGAATTGGGAATGAGGCCTGGGGACTGAAGGGGGGGATTTAAAAAAAGTAGGATGACATATGTTACGAGCGATCGTTTGGTCCTTTAAAGGATGAGGTTTTTATCCTCCCCTCACCCCAAGGTGGGAAGTGTATCCTCCGAGTGACTATAAAAACATGGAGGGAGGAATTACTCCTCGTTTTGATTTTCTTTACATATCTATGATGAAGATTGTCTGCCATCAATTCCAATTTAACCTCAATACCCGTAGAGGTTCTCTAAATTACGGCATCAAAAAACAATATCATAATTGTTTGACATTTTAAAACCATTCAATGGCACGTATATTATAGTATGCATGAATTGGTACGTTTCGGGTACATATTCGATTTCGAGAGATGATGCCACACTCTCGATGGATGATATGGCTAGCAATACATTCCTTATTATAATGTCCCAATGTTAGGGTGCTGTTCTACTGCCATTAAAGATACATTCGGATCCGGCTGACATCTATGGTCATTTTCATTTCAATACTATCAGCGTGATATTTCGGGTACCGTAAATTCCTGGGAAACTACAGAAAAAGGTACTCCCTTCTTATCCCGTTGTGTGAATCTCACACTCTGTTGCGCTTAGGATTTCTATTACGTGGGCTATATCCTTGGCTACCATGTCAAACTTCAGTTTAAATACTGCGGTTGGATGTTAATTAATGAATAATATCATTTTCATTCGGCATTAATTTTCACTAAATTTGTCAAACACAGAGGAAACCTTATTTTCGCGAATTTTTACGGTCATAGGAGTAAAAACTATTCAATAAACTTACTATTCCGAAACATAGTTTCCCTTCATAGATTTTAGGTCAATTGATCCTTTCGCTTATTTTACTCAATGGATTATATTTCTCTGGTGTCAATGTGGTAGGTTACAGAGTACCATATGCAACCTACCAAACAATTCACGCTCCTTTGCTTTGTGAACAAAATTATGTTTTAATGATTTAAATAGTGAGAAATTCGATTCAGTCTTGTAACAGAAATTAAGACCATGGCCCTTGCCGTGGAATTAAGCATTAATAAATATCAAAATCTAGAACTCATTGAAGGGAGCATTAGTATAAATGCATAGATGTATATAGTGATCAGCTCTTGTCCGCAAATACCTAATCTTCTCATTAACTCACAACGTATAGATTCATCAGCCTATGGCTACACTTTAGATCATGAATTTTCATATCTTCAAAGTATTAGCAGTCAAAAGAGTATGATCTGATAGTAAATAAATGATTCATATTGGTTTAAAATTTGTTTAATTTTAATTATGTCATAATATATCCAAAGAAAGTTTCTTCTTTGAAAAGTAAAAATTTAAAGCTAATTCTGAAGAAATCTAAGTCATTTACCTCATGCATGCAACAGTGTCTAAAGGGCGTAAAAAAATGCTGGTACCTATCTCAAAACATTCAAAAAGTAATTACTGGCGTAAAGCTTTTAGCCTTTGCTTTATGGCATTTCGGGGCCAATTTTTGTGCAAAAACTTAACGAAATATTCGATATATTACGCAATAATATGAACACTATATTTAAGCTTGTAACATTTCAATATTATGTTTACTGTGATTAGGTTTATAATTTTGCCGTTAGGAATTAAGCAGAAGAGTTCCAGATAAGCTGCTTATCAGGAAATGTGCACACACAGGCTGAGCTGTTCACAATTTCGAAAAATGACAGACGTATTTATCCTTAACGAACCGTATCGTTTAAGCTTAACATTGTGAAAACTTTTCATATTGGAGAGAAATGATAAATAACACTTGAGATCTCCACTAAAGTATAGCATAGAGTGGAAATCTTCAATGTAAATAGTAGTATACTACTATAGTGGCCATCCCAATTATTAATAATTATTTCTCTCCAATATTTATTCTTTCTTCAACAAACATTAACAGACTTCACCAACATTTAAGTTCAACAGATTTTGTACTAATCTACAAGTAAATATTTGAGCTGATCACGAATATAAAAACAGCATAGCACAAAACAGTAGTCTTAATATCCAAATCCACACCCTTGTTACTCTATCAAGATTTTTCAAAAACATTATTACTCGATGGACTTAAAAACACTGTCAACAAAATAATAAAAGATGAAAATTATTGATGAATGTGACGAAAATTTTGATGAACAACCAACCGTCACTGTATGGACTTAAACTCAATTGGATCAGTTGATATGCAAAACGGCTGAACTGAAAAAACGGATTTGTTATTCTATGTGTTTATTCTGTACGACTACTTCTTCGTATCGTCTTCTACGATAATCCTTTTGCAATTTGAAATACGTGATTTTTTAGCTTCACTGTATACCTATTGTTTGATGAACTTCCATCTAACTTGAATAAAGTTCCGAAGGTGATTAAGTATCAAATATAAGAAAAAACTGAACTGTAAAACACAAACCCACAAACTATGCATCGATTTTAACGTTTCAAAATATTTCAATTAAATAAAAATATTTTATCTTATTGTTGGCTGGTGAAAAGCTTGAAATATGTAAACTATTTAACTTTATATTTATTTATTTTATCTATTTAATAATAATTATCTATTTAATTTATATTTATATCTACACTACTACTATTTACATTGTGGGTAAAGTGGTGCTAATATTCCCAAATGAGAATTAACATAAAAAAGCTAAAGATAGAGCTTAAAAAAAGGTAAAGAACCTGTATAGAATGACAAGCGGATGTTCGTGTAAAAACTCAACGACATATTCGATATGTTAGCTTCTTTCATATTCGTAAGAAAGTAAAACATAATAAATAGATAAAATATGGATTGATCATTTTTAGACTAGATGAGTTATTACGAGTATAAAAAAAATTGAAACAGAAAAATAAGGTTGCTGGAAATACCATTTTTCAAATATTCTCCAAAAAAATCACTTAGAAAATATTCGGACTAAATTATAAACGGATATCGACACTAGATTCTGATAGAATCAAAGCCCTCCATCAAATGTAATAGTGGAACAAATATTGTTAATCCCGTGAAACAAAGGATTATCCTCAGACGTGAAACTTGACCATGTCCATTCATCGTATAAAACTCGATGTTAGAGGATCCGATGCCCACGGGCATCGAATTCAACGAAGGAAGTACGAACCGTCCTTCTTGAGGGAGAGAGAGAAATAGTGGTGACAATACGAGGACAGAGAGAGCATAAAGTGGACACGAGGGAAATAGTGGTGAGGATGCTGGAAATGCTGCAGTGGAGGGATTTTTACATTGGGATAGGAAGGTCTCGAGTCCGAGCGTGGGAGCTTGGTGAAGAAGTGTAAGGGCTTGGGCCATGAGTTAAGAGAGACGGGCGGTCTTTGAGAGGGAGGTGAGGGTCGGTATGGAACGAGGAAGGTAGGGAGAACCGGGATAAGAGGGAAAGGCGGAGTTCGGACGGCTTTATTTGGGCGACTGGTCAAACCCTAGCCAGGTTATAAATTCCAAGGCATGTAAGCAAAGAAATTGTTCCCGAGGCGAAGGCAGAGGATGAAGAGAGAGCAAGGTAGTGAGAAAAAAATAAGGAAGAGCCCTGCGCAAAAGAAAAAAATGACATAAGTGACAGAGCGAAGGGAAGAAATTAAATCACATAAGAAGCATGGATATTTAACAAAAATAGAAATGACTCAATCAACGGATTGAGCCAAACAAACTACTTCGAATTCAAGCTCTAATGGAAAACGGTTTAATTATTTAAAACATACAATTGGAATAAAGGTTCATTAATCCTGGATTTGGAATTAAATCGTCAATCATACAGTGTAGATTAAAGATAGCTATAAATTGGTGTGAGGTGATTAAAAATTGCAGTTTTCTTTAATCCCTCAACATATACAACTTTGAATAAAGTCGTCCCTGTCGATGATAGCGTCGCGTTTGAAAGAAAATGAAATTAAAGGTAAATACACAATTAAAGATTAAACTTCAAAAGGATCAACATGATCTTGAATAGTAAAAATAACAAGGTGCGTAACTTGTTTGCTTACAAATGAAGTTTAGTAAAAACAAATTGATTAATTGAAATATTTTTCGCACAAGTATTTAGTTTTACGGTTTGAAATCATTTGATTTGACGTTGAAATCTTCAAATTACAGAACCGAATATTGATTAGTGGGAGTATATTATCAGTTTTTTTCCCAAAAATGCAACCCCACCCACCCAAGTTTGAACCGTAACCGATATCTAAATTGCAATTTATTTGAGTTTATTCGATCGTAGTCTAGTGCTTCTAATCCAAACTTATCTAACTTATAGGACACGGAAAGAGAATTTACATTCTACTTTCACTATAAGATTTTACTTTAACCGCGTATCGTACGTGTATGTATATATATATATATATATATATATATATATATATATATATATATATATATATATATATATATATATATATATATATATAAAATAAGTCCAATGGAGAAGCTGTGAAATCATTTAGTAAAAAAATTTAAACGCATTCAGTATTAACCGATTTTTACACTATCAAATATTTAAAAAAATATTAGGCATGATAAAACCCTCTCATTTACTGCTAAAAATATCTAACAATCATAATCTACAAAATCTGCTTAATATACACTACCTATCAAAGGTAGGCTTTGTATGGTGACTACGACTGTCACTCGTATCTTCGACGTTTCTACGGAACCTAGGTTCGCCATATATTATTTCCTTTTTCTCCATCGTAACTTCCATTGGCCATAATTCTCCCTAAATAACCTATTGTCAACCTAGCGCTACCCACACTTGCCTAGCAATCTCTCTTAGAAAAAAAGATTTACCTTATTCCCACTACCTCCCATTACTTTCTCCACCAACTTCTACCTTTTTTTCGATTTTTTAACAAATTCTTCTCTTCGTTCACCCTACTGAAAACTTCAGCATTTGTCTCTGTCAAACTTACTTTCTCTATTCTTTATACCTATAGCAAAGCTCACGAATATACGATCGTTTTCTTGCTAAAGACTAGGTTTTATATTCATACGCTACCACACTTCACATAGAAGTGTTACCTAATTTTCTCTTCACATTTTTCGTCATTATATCTATTATCGGAGACCTTCTACCTATGAATTCTTTCTTTTTTTGCTAACTTGTTTATTCTGTCTAGTTGAAAATTTAATTTAGCTTATCCCACTCTTCAAGAACCTGACTCCCTTCGTTTTCTTTTGTGTAATATTCATTCCATAATGCTCGTGCTGCAATAATATTATTACCTTTCACCGCATTATAATTTAAAGTCAAAGCTGAAAAGAATTTTTAAAGAAGCCTTAGCCTATACCAACGGAGACAAATGTCGTCTCTGTTATTATGAAACGGTTCCACCACATCACACCTGAATCTGCAATTAACCTGTAATGTCAATTTGATATCTTTCATCAATGAAAACTAACAGTTTTGCGCTAGTTACAGAAAAAGTGAAACCACCATCTCTTAAATATATCTTTCTGATATAGGCAAATATTTTTATGAAAAATGTCGCATGGATAAAAGAGAGCATTACAGAAGTAATTACAGTATATTCGTAAATATATTGTTAGCCATTATATACAATTGAATTGTTTTCTAGTGTGGCCATAGTATTTTTCAATAGTTTCCATGGAAATATCTGTAATGGAACGACTCGATGGTCTGGAAAATATAACTACTCGTAAAAAGTTACCTACAAATATCTAACCTAAACAAGGATGATACGTGCATCTTCTATTACAAAATCATTTAGATTAATCTGTCTTTAAACCAAGTTAAATATTAGGAAACTTTTATAACCAAAAATATAGCTCACAAAGTCGGGTTATTTTGGTAAAATTTAGTTACGTATGTGGGACTCTTAACCGCGCACGAAAAATTGAATGCAAACTTCACCCCCCCCATTTTTTTTCAAGCGCCCTCATCAAAATTGACATTTAGGTAAGTGAGTCAAAGTGCCTTTGCTGCCTTTTCAATTTTTTAGGACCTAAAAGGACTAAGGAACTTCGGATCCCTAGGATACGAAAAACTATGAAGATGACGTGAAGATGGTGTCCTCTTAATAGCAGAGGAGGGTAAAGGAAGTAGAGGAGTTTCAAGAACGGGGGAAAATGAGGACGCTCGAGTCATAGGGGAGAGCGAGCAGAAGTTACGGTGATTGAGTTTGGAAGCGAAAGAGGGGAATTGTGGCCGTGTTGGCGTGTGCGTGTATGCTCCAGAATAAGGTGAGAATAGCTTTCGGTACGCATGTCTTAAAGACGACGGAACGCCTTAAAGATGAGATAGATTTAAAGGACAGAATGAAATGTACAGGAGACAAAAAAGTGAGATGGACAGCAAATCAAAAGAGAAAGTGTCTGTCATAATGTTCGCCGACATTACTCATTGCGTCGTGCAAGCAGCTGTCGGTTAGGGCTTTATCCGTTCGAAATGAAACAGAAATTAAATAGCGATAAAATAGTGAAAGACACATGGAAGCCAATTTTAATTTTGTCTCCAGTTCAAAGTTTAGCAGCAATCCTAGAAAAAAAATATTTCCAGATCAAAAGAACGCTTTACAAGGGACTAAAAAAGCGCTGAGTAAAGGGACCTCGTTGATATTTCTCACAGAATCCTTCTCAATTTTGATTTTATTACAAAAGAACACTTTTTAATGGATAGTCTTCAAAATTCATTTAAGATAGATCAAATACTAACTTTTTTCTTTTTGCGTATAAGTTTTATTATAAGAAAAATTGGTAATAGACGCCGAATCCGAATTTTTAGTGACTATTTCCAATTAAATGGAATTGTTCAAAATTCCTTCAAGAAAGACAGATATGGGTGTGTGTATTATGAATATATATATATATATATATATATATATTTATATATATATATATATATATATATATATATATATATATACATATATACACATACATACAGTCAAACACGAAAACCCACCATATGGTGAACAAATATTCATTCACATGGAAATAGATATAAGGAAAACGAATAGGAATACATATAAAGGACGAACATAAGAGATTTGGGGAAGGCGAAATTGAGCAGTTCACAAATGTAAAAACATTTTCTTGACCGGGACTTGAACCACGGGTCTTTCGACTTGCCGGGCCGATACTCTAACCACTTGAGCTAACGAGGAAACGTAATTTACACTGAAATCTGAGAGTATACTGAGAGATGCCCCAATCCAAGACCAAGTGCCCAGATATTTTGGTCAAGATATGGCCTTAGGGGGCTGTGTCACTCACCAAGGAAGAAATAGACAAAACACAAGAGAAAAGGAAAATAGGAAGGCGATCATATAGCAATCTTCTTTGTTGAATAAAACAGCTGTAAGATGTTTAGTGAGCATGAAGAATAAAAAACCTCGGTCATTATAGGTAACTCCAAAACTAAAGTAATAGAAAATATGTGAGAGAATGGAATTGGGGCATGGAATATACCTGAGAGGAATAGAATATGCCAAGAGAAAAAGGCGTCAATGCTCGTCAAATTTAAAGAGTACTTGTTAAGTAAAAAAATACGGGGAAGAAAGAAAGAGGTGGAACGAGGGTGGTAGTGTAAAGTAACTCCGTTCGTATTGTTTTATTCTTACTACTTTTACCCAGGGAACAACGGTAGGAAATAAAAACACCCTGACCTTGATCTCTTTCAAAAGTATAGAAAATATCCACAGGAGGTAAAATAAAATCATAAGTGGGATTTGCTGGCTTTGAGCTCCATAAAGAGTGAGCAGATAATAGGTCGCACCTTGACACATAAATAACAAAAAAATATGGCATGAAAACAAAAAGGCTACCTCTTGGGGCCAAAATAGAAAAGACGCAATGGCTAGCCTGGGTAACCTGAATTCACCAAATAAACCCTAACAAATATAAACATGTTAAAGACATTGAAAATTTTACGAGAAATTTGAGAGCATTGAACACTCCGTCTAAAATAATATTATCTTACCACTGAATTTCGTTTCCCACAGGAAATATAGAGATGTTTCAGAAGTAATAGAGGGGAGGAAAATATTGTGCATATGTGCATAATATGTAAATATTTATTTTAAAAGGTTGAGGACGAAGTTTAATGAGGAATGCGCAATTAAAATGACCTTCTAAAATTTAAATGACCACGATATAAGTTAATGATACTCCACGTGACTCGTGAACAATGCAAAGATTAAATATGTCAAAGAAATTCTCTTCAGGAATTAATCGCATTCAATTGAAATGATTATTTCTCAACTCTCTCCACAAGAGACGCGTTAATTACACTGGTCAAATAATTTAAATAGGGTATTTCAGGAAGCAATTTGAGATTAAATCTAACACTCTATTTGTATAACTGTGACTGTATTCATGACATTTGGTAAAAGATATAAATATCGGAAATATTGATCGTACATTAAATACTAAAAATTGCATAAAAGTTATGAATATAAAATCTTCTATTAACTGTGAACCTCCGTCTTTTCACTCATATCCATATTTACGAGAATAATTTAATCCTTCATTTCAAATACAGGTAAGTCTATTTTCAGGCTACGTCATTATGACAGTATCAATTCCAGACCAAATGCCTTCAAGAAAAATCTTATTCTTACCGTAAAAAAATTGCAAAAATATTTGTCCCTTGACTCTAACGCCAAACACATAATGCAGGCTTTACCTATTTCTGGAATAACGAATCAGATCTTACTTCGCTTACTAGGAAACAGGGTAAGAGGGCGCGTAGACCTTTCAGAATAGAGGAGTCCTCTCTTTGTTCTAAGAGGACTACGCGTCCAGAGAAAGCATTGCGGGAGAAGAGGGGGTGAAAAAAGCACACCTGGAAAGAAGTAGGACAACGTGCTGAGTGCAGAGGACGTCTAAGGCGAGAGCGGGGATCCCGCATAGATTCGGTGCTCGGAGAATGAAACGATCGGATAAGGGGGAATGTCGTCTCACCGTCCTTACGGGGAGGGTATATTGAGACTGTCGGGAGAGCAAGAGTGAAGGTGAAAGGAAGGGAGAGGAGATCCTTTTCATAGTCAAACAAGGAGGGGAAGATAAAAAGGTGAGAGGGTGCGCGGTGGGAGGAATAAAAGAATAAGGCTCGAGAAGAATCGGAGTGAACCGGATTGGAAAGAGCGGGTTGGCGGCGACCGTGGGTGGACTGGAAGGAGGGAACGGCGAGGGTGGTTGGCTGTCGGTGGAAAAGAAGCATTGGATGGTGGTGTGCGAGCGGTACTTGAGAAAATATGAGAAATTTCCCAAGTTTGTGAGGTTCTGGTGAAGGGGAGATTTTAGTGGACGGATTTCGATTGGATGTAATATTTCAGATTGTTACGAGAACCTTAGATACTATATAAGAGACTACAGCACGAAATTAGAGTGGCATAAGGGTGAAGATTTACTTTTAAGCCGATTAAAATAAAAATAAATACAACTTTCATGAATGAACAAATGAGGTTAGTGTGTAGACCGTGGGGTAGATAACACAACGTATAATCAGACTGGTCAAAAAATTAATATATCACAGTGAAAGCATTAAAATGTTAATTATACCCTCAAGACATATTTTTTTTTATTTTTAACAGCCCTGCATAATTCTGAACCAATGCATAAAATATAATGCTAACTGATTGCTTGATAATGCTTTAAAAATACTATTATATTCATTAAATATACTATCCATTTATCACCACATAAACACCCCTCATAATCCTCGCATATTGAATAAGTAAACGACCGATCTGTTGAGGCATTGCCTTATAATTATGAGGAAAAAATTATCGAGAAATAACTCAAATTGAAATGGTTGAAAATGCTAAACTAACAATTCAGGTTCGAACATAATGGTTTGGAATTCCACGAGCAAAAAGTGAGCAAATGATCATTGTTTCCCTGGAATCCAAAGTTCTCAACTCCCACGAGATCGACAACGGTGAGAAACTCCAGCTCGGTGTCCGTCTGAGGGGCGTGGAGAGTTTCAGAGAATGGGGTTCGCATGGAAATACGCGTTCGGAGAGAGAATTGGGCGAGCGGGGTGAGGGAGATAGGGGTAGAGGAAGGAGGGGAATAGCGGGTAGAGGAGAGGGAAGAAAGGAGGAGGGAGAGGTCGGAACGAGGGAGAGGGTGCACGAGGGATAGTGATTGGGGTGGGAATAAATAATGGGAGGCGCCAATCGATACGATACTCATCTCAATGTGAGCTCGAAGCCTGAAAATTTTCGCCCGACGAAACTCGTAAACGATTGGGCTTAAATTAATGAATTAGCCGCCTACCCCGAACTCTCATGCCTCCCCCTGCAAGCTTCCCAAAGGGCCCCACCCAGAAAAAAAGGTGAGCATAAAATAAGCGGGAATTTTTAATTAAAACATGACGTTTCGAAGCTAATAAAATAACTCTTACGAGGGACATCCCAAATGTTTGAATTACTGGGGAAACAAAGGGGGGAGTTTAATTGTGGTGTCATGCTGTTCTGCCATGCTTTCTAACCTAAAATGCCTCGCTGGAATAAATGGCGGAGATAAAATGCGGGAACTACTATTAATGTAAAGGGAAAAGAGAATTTCCCATAGTAGTCCGTCTGAAGGCAATCGCCAAAATGGCCGAAGAAGCACCGTTGCTATAACCGAAAGGTATGCGCATTCAATCTGTTTTTTTGTGACTCAATTCGACAAACCGACATGAGCCATGAAAATGTTTTACGCTCAAAAAAGCTATTTCTCTTCCCTTGCTATTGTCAAATAGATTAAATAAAGGATATCTGGTCAATTCACTAAAACGTCCAGAAGAAAAGTATACCTCTTTGACGGATAATAGGAAGCATTCATGGCCAAATTAATTTTTAAACTTGAGGAAAAATTGAATTTTTTTAAATTAAAAAAACACGTTTCCATGACACGACACCTGATTTTTCAGCATCACTCCCTGTTAGTTCATATTTTTCAGCCCGTTTCGGCCATAATTTGTCTTCGGGGTCTCCAGCCCCACAGATACTCTGCTTCGCTGCCCACTCACTCGCTGTATCTTACCCCTCGAACTAATTTGTGGCTGAGGTGTTTTATGCCCGTGCGTGCGTGAGATCCCGTCAGAGCAAGCGGGGAGGGGAGGAAGTCCGAAAGGGGACGCTAAATAACTCACCTCAAACAATGTGTGGGTCCTTCTCACCCCGTCATCATCGACAAAGGCATGTAAGTTTACTGCATATCATACTGTGGTATACGAGTACACTTCTGTCTTTCCGGCGTTGCCTTTAGACGTGCATGGACGCCTCTTCGTTGTCTGCCTAGATGATGAATGCATAAGCTCTAACTCTCATGGCAAGCATTCGAAAAGGCTTTTCTTAAGCATTCAAAACCAATGTGCAAAAGATTATATGCAGCTTGTAATTAATTTTATGAAGAATCATGTGGCCAGGGTTTCTAAAAATTTTCAGTTAACAATAATTAGTCAAAATTATTCCTTTACGATAGCAACTTCTTTGCTATTTGAAACTAATTCACACTTGTTTCATCAACCAAGTATGCATTTTTTAATTTTTATATTTAACTATCTTTACCTATAAATATTCTCGTTATATTCTCAGCTGAGTTGATTCCATGAGTTTTTCTGGAAACACGCTTTTCCTATACAGAAAGACCTCGTCATAACCAACAATATGAGTACGTTATGACGAGATTATTCAAGATTTAGTGAAATTCCTACTTAAAAAGTCCATTTACCCAATGCAAATATTTGTATGCTCCGACGTGAGATTGGTGATGCGGATATGGTTATCTACTACTTTTAATCAAGGTGTGAAGAACGGTATGAATTACTACCAATTAGAATTGGATGAAAATATAATTAACTAATTTCCTTTAGCAAGCAAAACCGCGCCATGCCCGATTGCTAGGGAATTACAAGGAAAAAATAGTATTCCGCCCTTCTTATTCGGCCAGTAATTTCGTTTATCTTGCGTTTCCAGACAATTTGCATATTTTCTTATTTCCTCGCATATGTACAACGTAATTTCAGGGTTAAACTAGAAAACCAGTTGTTCAACACCCTCGCAAAACGTTTACACCATTCTTTTATGATTTTCAACGAGCTTCAATCATACGTTAAGTCTAAAAATTAGATGTCACAGTAAATGTATTTATCCGTTTGATTAAATGACGATGTCTAGGATTTGAATACTCGTTCCTATCATCTCACAAACTAGGAAACTTTAAGAAACTTTTTTTCGCAAGTTTTCAGTGTTTTCAACTTAAATTAGATTCAATGAAATACCATAAAAAATAATAACCATTCTAATAAGGTGAAATAGTACTTTTCTTCTCCATATTAACTTTATGTTACCTTCATAGGATCATGGAGTTCCACAAAGTATAGTCGGGAACAGTTTATTACAAAAGAGTTTCTTATCTAAAATTCTAGTTCATCGTACGTCAATGAAACTCCATTTTTCTTTTCATGATCAGTCAGTATGCGCATTTTTGGCTAAAATGCGAAAAATCAGCCATTATAATCCGCAATACGAAAAATTGGCGTATCCAAATATTTTCTTAACTGTGTTTTAAAAGAAGTTTGATACAACAGCTCTCAATACAAGACAAAGATTGTAGGGAGTATTGTCATAAGTGAAAAGCTCGCCAAAATGGACCCAGATAGTTTCGCGGACAGTCGTAGAATACCAATGCGGGAGTTTGCGTACGCCCCCCATCAGCTGACGCGGAGCTTATCTGCTTGAATCAGGGGAAAGGATTCAATATTTCATTTTTGCGCAATAAGATTCCTTAACCAGTCTGTCACTTGGCCCTAGAAGAAAGCCATGCAAAACGGCAATGCATGCAAAATGCGAAAAAATGCAAAAAATATGGGTAACGGCTTCAACGAGAAACACCTATTCAAGGTTCACTTATTTTACAATATCGTTTTTTACACTATATTTTTTGCATCAATTTTAGATAAGTAAGATACACGTAAAAGAGAATATACTGGAAAATGCTTGTGTTGTAAATAACGTATCTGAACTTATCTTGCTCATGTAGGCTTTTATCCAGCATTCTAAAACGGCTATGTTTAAGAATGGTATTGTTCCCATCAACTATGGATAATGTGCGCGTTCCTCATTTACACATGTCGAGATCCTTAATGTTTGAATTGCATTTTGTCATTGAAAAAGCTTCGGTTTGCGGCAACTACCTGAACCAATGGCATCCACATGTTTCAGAAAGAATAAATACAGAGGCGCAGAGGTCACGTGGTCGTACGCTCAATCAGCTTAGATGAACTAAAGCGGTGGAATCTTTACTCAATAAGACCTATTTACTCCAGATTTTACCTATAAGATCTGGAGGAAATTATACGAAGGCAAAAAAATGAGAGACATCATCTGATTCAGTGATATTGAGCTAGGTAATTCTTGATAGAATTTCTGTAGAGAGAAATCAACAATTATTGTAATTTTCGACAGGGGTTAAACGATAATTTATTACTTTTATCAAATGACTGCATCATTCCAATTTTTCGATTATTTCCCCAAAAAATATTGTTTAAGCGAAATGGGCATTTTACCGGAAATATTGATAATGTTGGATGAAGGTTTCCTTTCTACTTCGACCATAATTTTAATGCTGACGAACCATTTCACTTTTTCTCTCCATTTTTTTAAATCACGGAAGCATAAAAGTATTTATTGCCCTTTTGCTATTCCAAAAGACATTCACTAGACCCATGATAGTGCGATGAATGAGATGGAAGCGGAAATGTAGGACATCCTCCACCCGATTCTATCAGCCTGCCGGATTTAATTACGCTACCTTCCTCCCACCTTAAGTTCCGCTGACCCGGATCCAACAAATTTCTCGAATACCGATCCTCGAAATGTAATTGCATATTTCAGCCAACGCATCACTTCATAATTTCGCATATCCGGCAAGACGCAGATGCCGTAAACCCATTCGCACAGATTTACAAAACAAATGAAGCAATATTATTGCACGATTTGATCGGAAATTGGCTGTGTAGTTGGGGAAAGGCTTGGCTATATTTTCCTTTCATCACCAAAGAGATTATTTTCGCTGATGGGTCCAATGTAAGAGCATTTTCTTTGTAGGGTGATTTCAATTTCAATTAATCTTCATAGACTTGCACGAACACATTCTAACAAAAACTACGTAAGCGTACATTACTTCGACTTGAGTTTCAAGTTCCTTGGAAACATTCTCGAAAATATATCGTTAATAACGATATATTTTCGAGATTTTTACCCATTTATAACGGTTATAAATGGGTAATGTGAACTTTTCTGATGTTTCACCAAAGACCAGTCCTTAGGTTTTCTTTCTACTGCAAGGCAAACATTTTATGGCAAATATGAACTTTCGTGATTCCTCTCCACGAAACCGGTCATAGAATCTTTACGTTAGAAGACAAATATTTTTTTTCTACTTTCCTTCATCCCCTTTCTGGCTCTTTCCGTAGTTAGCTGTAGGTAAACTCTCGTTTCTACATTTTCTCCTGTCTCCCCCCCCCCCCGAGGGACTTATTCTTAAGTCATGTCCATCTTTATCAGAGGCTTATCTAATTCTATCTTTCACTGCCAATCGGTAAAAACTTTCAAGGTTCTCTCCCGAAGAGGGAAAACTTTTTCTAAGGATATCATGATTGTCCTGCTTTTTATCAAAACAACGGGAAAGGGTATGAATGTCCGACGAACTTTTGTTCTTTGGTACTTGATGCCATAACGTAGTTTCTTTAATTCAGTATTTTCTTATTTCAGTAATCATATAATGGCATACGTGATATTTACTATGGTAATTAACTGATGGAAATTACATAATTTATATCTATATGAGACCAATCAAGTCTCACTATGCGTAAGACATTGGGCGATTCCAAGGCGTGAAATATCAAAATTTAATTTTGATTAAATGTTATTATACACTAAAGACAGTAAATGATTCAAATAATGGAGATAATTTTAACTAAAGCGACATATACAAGATGCGGAACATAACTTCCTTTTTCGAAATACTTCCTTATTTGCGCAAAAAAAGTTATTTTTCCGCACCCTGTGCTTCGGCATTTGTGTAACAATGCTTTTCTAGGCATGTAAGCTACCAGGACAGCAAGAACTATAATATGTGTAAATCAAACTTCGCTGACATAACACTTTCTTGACATTTTCCTATAAATTCAACTAGCAATCAACACCATTTCAAGTAGAATACCTATTTTTTGACAAAAATGGGAAGATTATCATAATCATCACCTATAATTGATAGCTACTTAAAGGGGAAACGGATTTTTTCGCTCACATAGCCTTGCTCAAACTTGAATCACGTATATATGGGCCGCTTATTAATAGCCCCTGTCTTTCCTCCTTAAAAATATTTCCCTTCCTTCTTCATATTTACGGCCAAGGGTATAAAAGCAATATCCGTGCTAGCGGTTCCTCTTATAAAACATGTTTATTTTCCTTCAGTCGCTTCGCCTTCGGTCTTCGATGATCCTCTTCCGCTAGCTAAACGAAATAATTCTATTGACTAAGGATGCTTGGTAGTCGAAGTTTACCTGGTCTTTCTCTTGAAAAAATTTAATAGCACGAAGGTACTGAGGTAGGAGAAACATATTTCTTCATATAGATACTGTTAATCGCGTGTTACTGCATTACTTACTCAAAATAATGTCATATCTGATATATTTTAGGATTAAATAAAATTTTATTGAACAGAGATTATAATGCAACAATTTCTGAGTGTAATAATCCCCGTTAAGGCGAATGATTTTTATACTCTGGCATGGATGTAATATCATAACCACTATCATATCAAATATCATAACATTAAGAATGTTTTCATGATACCTAAATTAACCAATGCGCCTCGAAAATATTTCAATCTGCCACATATTCTATTGATTTTTAGGATTAAAATTTAGTTAGGACTGTCTGAAAAATAAGGCCAAAAAGTAAGCGCCTAGTCTTTCTTGCAGAGTTAGAGAAACATGTTTTACGCAAATACGATTCAGATCTCACGAACTGGCAGATGCTCAATGATTATTTTGTTAACCAATATTACATTGGTTGATATTATAGCTCGAGCCAGAATGCAGCCTTTGCATACATTTATTATTCAATTAAAGTAACGGCAAGCTAAAAGTAATCATATTGAAGTTTTAAAATTACATAACTATATGAAAACACGTGGTTACACCCTGAACATGTTACAAGATGAGATATAAACCCTGCAAAATGCCCGAGCAAGCTTCATTAAAATGAAAGTCGCCTTACTACTAGCTGTGGCTCAGGTCGTGGGAAGCATATTTCGAAAGAATCCGTAAATGATTAATCACCAACTTCAGGGACCTACTATGAGACAAAGTAAACTCAGCGATTAAAGACTAGAATTAGCCTTTGCTTGGCTCTTCCTGGAATAATTGACGGAGCAAAGTCGTTGCCCTACGCCAAGGAACAGGCGTTGGCAAAGACCTCCTTCTTCCTGCTACCTCATATCTCAGATGTATACACTGTGACTCCTTCTGGTCTCCTAGCTGACAGAGAAACGTTTTATATCAAGCTTCAAAATTCCATCGGCTAAGCAAGTTTACGATCAATTTCAAACCTCTACTACGTCCATAAATTGTCTTTAAAAATACGAAATAATCATTTAAATGTGCAATACATGGCGGTGTAACTCGTGGTCGATCTCAACAGTGGATATTTTATAAGAAGAGTTGGTGTGTACATATCTTTGGTGTGCATATACAGCTATTTTCAACATTAAATAAGAACAAATAGTGAAACTAATTTTCCTCCAGGCCAAAGGTTTATACAAATTGTTTGAACCCCAGTCTGTATTGACCAGAAACATACTTGCATGTATACATTTAATAAACATAAAACTATGAATGAAAACTTAACACTGCGTGGAATGACGTTTAATCGTAACTTTAATCTTAACGTGGAATGTAATTTAAATATACAAGAAACGTAGCTACGGTCGTGAATCAATGGGTAATCGCAGAAATTTCAAGACATGTTCTTCATCATTCCGGAAATGTTTCACTTCATGACGCCTTATACTGGAATTAGAATAATTGTAAATTTATAAAACGCTATTTTAGCGGCAATTATATTCTAATAATGTTTTTTATTATAAAAACTAAAAATATATATGTTCCCTACCCTCCTATTTAAATCATATTACACGTTTTTGAAAACAGTTTTTAAAGTCACATTATTTTGTATCGGATGTCAAAAATTGCAATCAAGGGACTTTAATTATATTTTTGTTTACGTATTTTAAGAATTAATACTCATGCTATTGAGTATTCTAAATTGTTTTGAAGCTCCATCCAGTATTGAAACAATTAATGGAACGCAACACTGTTTCTTCTCACTTAAAAATCAACGCACTTTTGTGATGGCTGCCATAACAAAATGTCTGGGTATTTACCTAACAGATCGACATTAGTTTTCAAACCGAGAAATAAGATGACACTTAGAGATACAATTTACAATTTAAAGAGGAAAATATTCTCATGTATTAAAGATATAGGTCATTAATTAACACAAAATAACCGATTTATCTTTTGAAAAAATGCTGGAAACCTTGACAGAACGTAGACCTGAGAAAAATAAAGCCTGGAACATTTCCACTCAACGCATTTTCTGAATATATCGGTAAACGCGCATTACAATACAATGTAAGTTTTTTTTCCAACTGACAAGTATCCTATTCTTAAGTCTAACGGTCAGCTAAAGATAATCATTTATGATATGAGAATAAAATATGACATTAATTTCAGCTTATAATCACACCTGTTTAAAGCTTATTTAAATGGTGAAAGAAAACGTCATTCTTTGTCCTTCTCAACGGTCATGTCAAACCTGTGTATTTTTGTATATCCAACTGTAAAAATGATAGTCTTCCCTCTTGACTCAAATACTACGCCAATAAAAAAACTAATAAAGGGAAGCTATCTTATACTAAGCATGTAAATATACAACGTCAAATAAATTGTGTTAATGTACCTAGTTAATAGTTTCCGGCTCATTATTATCATCAACATAGCCAACCCATCGCTGAATTGAGTCCAGCTCATCGGCTCAGACGGTATGGTTTTGAATAGTTATATTAAATTTGTATGTTTCGCACAAAATTTCATCGAAGATACCAGCGGATTCCTGTATATGCTGTTCATTATTGTATCTGTAACGGCGTGATAATATCGCTTGTGAGTTACTACTTGCCCAATAACACAGTTTATGGCGTGACTTTGTGGAAATTCTTCATGATGACAAGAGACACCTTGATTTTTCACATAACTTTTTAAAAAAGCAAAAGTGTCTTCCAGTACTTGGCAATGTCACTAATGCAACAATGGCGATAGTTTTTCGAATGAAAACATTAACGTATACGTTGAAAAGTTATTTTATGAGGTTGCTAAATAATAAATCTCTTGTGGCAATGATAAATTCCTAATGAATTCTCTTTTAGACCATTTACTAAAGATATTTATTTCTAATGGCTTCTGACAATAAACGATCACACGTTTTTATTGTTCGTTTCCCTAAAATATTTATTTCCATTAACGATATCCTTTATGCTTGTATGGTTAAATTATTTTTCATTTATAATTATACCAGAAAGTTTCTTTAGTTTTCCACCGATTCCAATACAAATATCATTTCGAAAATTCAAAGCTAGTGTTGAAATGATAATCAATTGGAGAGTCCAACGATTAGTCAACACGTAAACGTCCAACGAATCGACCACAAATTGTCCGTCTTGCAGCATACACTTCATAACCACCAACACCCTGATTTTGCACTGGCAATAAGATATTGACAATATGAAACTAACTTCAATTGTAATAAATCGTAACACATGCTCTTGCTTCCACAATCACACGAGAGCACTCACCCATCGCGACGCTGGTATCCAAGTCCCCTAGCGAAGACTCCTCCCCAGATGCGGATTCGCAGCCTTTAACAATGGGGCCCAAGGCTTCCATAATGCGGATCCTCGCCCTTAAACACCTTTGACCCCAAACTTTGGCTTTTCTTTTCCTCCACGGCACACTTTTCTCCCGCAGGAAGAGCGACCCCCAGTGACCTCAGGTCGGTGGTCGAATGACACCCGGAGTCAAGGACAGTCTCCCTTTGGATTTTGTCCCGCGCACATCTCGTGCATGTCAAATGTTCATCACTTGGAGGGATCTTCCACGCGAAGGTAAATATTTCGGCACTCGAAGATTCACTCGACGACTTCCGCTAATGTTACTTCAAACATTTGAGCCGACGTCTGCCATTTCGAACGTCCGTATTGTCCTACCAAGTTCGAGAGCTCATATCCTTCTTTGCTGTCCTAATATTTGCTTAAAAAATATTTAACTCTTATATTAATTACCCTCGAAACACTTAAAAATCCAGCTTATCACCAGTCACTGATTCGTTTAAGTCGACTGGGTACATGCTATGAGCGCAAAAAGAAAGCTAATGTAATGATCTACGACAGCCAGAACTCTAATTTACTCGTTGACGCAAGGCTCACAAAAAATAATACTAAAAAATTAGTCGAGGGACTACGACTGACGCAGACGAAAGGAATAAAAGCAAGGCGTCCGTCTTTTGCTAACCGCACACCGCCGCCGGAGGTTTCGAACTGTCCCTGTGCTTTGTTTCCGACGGAGTGCCCAATCGCCCTCTCCCGACGGCGAGAAGATGGTCGGCTGTTGGAGCACACAACTCCGCGACTGGTCGCCGTGTTATGCGGATCGCGTTGGAGAGAAGGAAGTTGGGGAAGGGGTTTATTAAGGCGCGAGGGGGAGTTTTGGGGAGCGGGGGAGACCGATTGGGATGGGGGCATGCGGTGAGAGGACAGGGAAGAGGGAAGGGGGAAAGTCACGGCAAGAGGTGGGAGGAGGAGGTGACGAGAGAGGGCAGAGAGGTGGGGATGGAAGGAGGAGAAGGAAGTGAACCTGCGGGGAAGCGGCTAAAAGAGCGGGTCTGGAGGTGGAGTAGAAAAAAAATAAATGAAAAAATGGAAGGAGGGAGAGAAAGAAAGACAGAAAGAGTGGTGGGGGCGCGGAGTGTGGCAATGGGCAACGAGAAGGGTAGTGGGGGAAGGTTTTTAGGTGCGCGATGAGGGTTCGGGAATGGAAGGAAAGGGAAAGGGGGTTGGGGGTGAGGAAGAAGGATGTCTGGCGTGTCCGATAGGTGGTGAGTGGCGTTGGGGAAGGGAAGGGACGTCAGATGGAAGGGGAGGATTTCGAAGGGACTCTGAGGGGAGAGGGGATGAGCGAAAGATGGGGGAAGAAGAGGTACGGAGGGTGAAAGTTGGGGAGAAGGAAGGGGAGGAGACGTAGTAACGAACTTATAAAGCCGTTGGCAATTAAGGGACGGGGCCGCGCTTCAATCCTTCCTTTCCTTCCTCACGACACCCCCCCTCGCCGTTCTGCACGTCCCACCACCACCCTCAACATCCCCCGAAGCGATAGCCGGAGAGGAGGAACGCAGCTCACTCCATCCCGCCTCAAGGCCTGTCGTTCCCGCGTACCTTGCTCAGTGGCGGCGAAATGAGAGAGAGAAAACGGCCGGAGAGGTGAGACGAAGGATGAGGGAGGGTTTTGGCTTGGTGATGTAGTGTGGATTCGGAGGTTTTTGAAGGGGGAGGAGAGTTTTTGCCTCCCCAATGCGGAGGAGGCGCACGGCAGGAGGGAACGGTGGAACAAGGGCGGCGTCGAGACGTATCGGGAAGGTCTGCGGTGTGTGAGAGTATGGGTAGGACAGGTAGGATTGGGGGACGGGGGAGTTGGGGCGCAACTCAATTTGCTGTCTCGGCGGTGTTAGAGGGGAGGAGTAATTAGAGGAGTGCGGCCTCCTCCTGCTTCATCATGCCTGCCCACCCCCGACCCTCTCCACGTTCCGCCCCCACTTTATCCTCACCCGATGACTCCGCTCTCGGTCACTCCGTGTGCAAAACACTCGACGCTCGTCTGCGAAAACAGGAGAAACGCTACTGGCGTTGCGGCGAATGACCGGACCAGCGAGGGCTATCGCGTCACCCTTATCTTGCCGCTGTTCCATTCCTCATTGTCCCCCGCTACGCACCACTCGGTGGGGGTGGGAGAACAATTTATTCAAACTGATTTCAAGGCAAGGAGTCACGCAAACATTAGCGTTCGTTAAACTGGAAATATGCACCCGACAGCGACTACGACGTTGAATGTCATTCTTCTGGCTAAATTATAGATCATGATTCAGATGATAATTCTAAATATGTTGTGTTGGATCTACTTTTTAATTTATTAACATTATAGCTTGAAAATACAATCAACTTTCCATTATAAACTATCAATTCAATATGTTTTAAAAACGCAAGAGATATATTTTCAAATGCAACCCATTCCCAGTATATTTGAAAATGTATATAAAAAATTAAGATAGGGCAATCAAGTTCTTGGGATACCAGTTCCAATACGTATTAAAATATACGCGATATTTTGCTATGTCTCGAATTACAATATTAGTTATGCAATAGATATTCCTTTAATGTCAGAGAACTCTCTTCGATCACAAATATCCTTTTGTTTCCCTGGACGGAGGATCAACGGAAAACTGCAATTTGTAACTTGAGAGATAATTTGTCACATTATTCCGTTCAAGACGAGTCAGGCGAAAAGTTTTTTTTAACTGGCGTACATTACTTCATAAAATACTGCATATGAATAAGTAAAATCTCGTTATGGTAACCCAGGAAAATATTATCGGTGATTGTGGATCACTTTTCTTGCATACTATATGTTCTTGTTCATACGAGATAAGAATTTTATTGTCCTTCAAGGAACACGGAAATGAATTAGCTATGCACCCCAATCCCACACCCCTCCTCTTCTGTCTAGAAATTTCAAAGGGAAAACAATCCACGTCTCTCTCTATATTTCGTGCCGTTCACGTGTACACACAAAAACAAACAAACACACGCACACAAGAAATCACTGGCGGAAGGGAGACGGCGGCACGATGATTCCGGCATTCGCTCCAGATTCACGGCGGCGAAATTAGAGAAGACAGCACAAGCAGAGGCGGGGGGGGGGATAGGACGGGGATTTCCTTTGCCTACGGGATTCTAACCGTGCGCTACCCGCGGAAGGGTTTGTTGGCGGAGGCGAAGGCAGCGATCACCCCGCGATCCGCTCGGCGCGCGGCAGGCTACGCAGGGTTCGCTCGCTTCGGGTGCGGAGCGCGCGCCGGCGAGGAAGCAAGTGGCGGGCGCGGAGAAGGCAGGAAAGTACCACATGAGGAGGGGAGAGGGGACGTGGGGAGCGGGGAGGTGGATGGAGGGGAGATAGAGGAGGGCAGGGGTGCGGAGTGGTAAGAGGGAAGGAGCAGGGTAGGGGGAGCAGATGGAGGAAGGGGAGATGGAGGCATGGTAGGGATGGGGAGGATTTTGGAGGATGGTGGAAAATCTTTCGTCACGGCACACGTCGTTGCCATGGGAGAAGGATGAAGAGGAAAATGGAGGGGGCTGATGGCATTGGATGAGGATCGGTGGGGGTGGCGAGATAGGCCTCGAGTATGTTCGGCGTCGGTTTGGAAGTAGTTAAATAATGACATAGGATGGATCCATATAAACCAATAGGAGGCTGCCCTAGCTGTAAGATCCGTGGTCCTGATGGTAGGTTTTCGCCCCTGAATTCGCCAATGAATTGATAAGATCAATGTCTATGATATGAGTTTCATTTCTCCCTATTCTCCACAACATTTGGGTATTATCATTTAAATTAATTTCATGATTCTGGTTCCGATGAAAAATGTAAATAGCTTGATTATCTCAGAAAATATTTTCTTTTTCATATAATTTTATGAACCTATAGACGGGTGAACATTCATCACCCTCCAAACGGAAAAAGTTTGAAATTAGACAGTTTAATTTCATGGTTTTTTGACAAAACTAAAATTTAACTACTATTTCAATGACTTATGACTTCAATTTAAATTTGCAATGTTATAAAACCGCAGAGAAACATTCCTTGACAGTGCTTGACCCTTTCGAAAGCATTAACTCCAACAAGTTGGAATACCTTATTTAGCACTCCAAATTTCTGAAGACTAAGAATGAAGTTCCATGGCGTAGGTGAGATCTTCTATACAAACTACCAAATTCTTGTCAGTTTTACCAAGCATGTTCAATTAGAGCTTTAAAAAGTCCATAAATATTACCAGCATTAATAGCCTGTGAAAAAATAAGACCACGGTTACTTTAACCGGTATCAAATAAAGACCAAGACCAATACTAAAAATTAAGCATACATTTTTTGAAGGACGTAATAAAATTGTAGAGTAAAACGTTTTGTCTCCAAATGATCATCCTATATTGGACTTAGCGAGAACCTAATATAATAATTAAATGAACAATTATAAACGAATATTCAAAAACTAAAATTATATGAGACTGAATTTATGAGCACAGAAATTGATTATGTTCTTATAAAATGTTATTTATTGCTCATATGATTGCTGAAATTATTAATTGTTTCATATTTTTTGTGTTTTGTAAAGTACATATTATGAATAAATTGGAAAAATTAGCAATGTAAACTATAAGAGAAAACATTATTCAAACAATCGTCCTAAATAGAAATCAATCTTAGAATGTGAAACTATTACGCTCGTAGTAGTTGTACTACGCTCATCGAAGTAACACATATCGAGACAAAACTTTGAAGAAATAATATTCATTGCTCTTGGAAGTTGTTACAAAAATCAGCTTCGAAGGGATTTCAATGACAGCGCATATTTATCATTTTTACAACATGGAGCAGAGATCTCAGATGTGATGAGATTATAACTCTTTTAAATCAAGATATGAAGAAAAGAATGGAAACAATTACAAATTAATTTATGTAGTAATGATAAATTTAGACAAGGAAAATTGACACTAAACTCAGAGGTATTGTTCCGATAATATCAAGACAAATTTTGTCAGTGAATGTACTAAGGACGGTGAAATATAAGTGGCGGAACAATAGAGATGACTTAGAATAAATTAAATTAAAATAACTGAACATTTTCTATCGAAGCACTTTTTCTCAAAGCATTTTCTACTTATGTAATACGTTAATACAGAAAAAAAGCAAGGATATTAAAAAAAACCCTAGAATAGATTTTCTGAAAAATACATAGCTTGTTATTTTTAGTGAAAGAATCTAGAAGGAAAAAATGAAATATTAAAAAAAATAAAATTTAAATATTAGACTAATGACACCTTATGTAATAAACTAGATGAAAGGTTTAACATGATTGGTCCTTCAGACATTTGAAATTGAATAGTCAATCGAATTTTATTGTTTAATAGTTTCTTACGCGTACTTTCCATCTTAATACATGCCTGAAACAATGAGGGAATAGAGAGAATTAAACATACGCGAGTACAGAATCATGGATAAAATACGCATTAACTAAGAGGAGGAGCTATGATGGAATAAAACAGTCACCTAGAGGCGCACAATGCATAGAACTATCCCTTATATACACTTAACACAACCAAATGCCGTTTAAGAAACTGAGTCGTTAGATAAAAAACGCCTCGCATCAAAAAGCAATTCAGATTTAATTTGTAGGGAGGGTTACGTTTTACGCATTTGGATACATCCGAAGAAAAATGTGAAAAGAAGCTCGCGGTCGGAAATTAAAGGGGAAGTGGGCGTGGTTTGAAGAAAAAGAAAACGTTGTACTGTAGTCAGTCAGAATTACAAAAGAGTTACGAGAGAAATGAAGCAAACGGTTTGGGAGTGAGCACTTAAAGCAGGCTTGGAAAAGTTACGGGAAATGTACTGGGATGAGGTATTAGAAAGAAATTAAGGAGAGATGACGAAAGCGGAAAAGAACGAGTAAGAAAGCAAACAGCAACAGGGGAGTACAGAGAAGGAAACGAAAGAGAAATGGTGGAAAACAAAGTCAAGTGAAGGACAGCAGAGGTAGGAAGAATAGGCCTCGAGTGAGTCCGTGAAATCTCTTTACTTTCACTCTCCAAAAAAAAAAGAAGGTGAAGAGATAGAATGGCTGGTTGGGGTGCATTTTGGAGAGATATATCGCACGACGGGTTTTTTAAAGGGTGCGACTGATGTAGCGCTTGTTGAAGAGTCAATTACAATAATTACTTCCAGTAAAAAAAACACATATAAGTGTCCCTCCTTGGCGTATCCAGTAATCCCAATGAAGAAAAAATATATATATAAACATCTTCTGTTCAAAGAAGAGGAAAATAGTGACGAATCGGGAGAAAAAAGGAAGAGCTGGGCGTTCACTTCTCGAATTTGGATAAATTACAAAAATTAATTAAATAGAGTGAACCCTTTTTAAATTAAAGGCGATTTTTAAAGTGGCGAATTTAATCAGAGAATTTGGGATGAGTTAAATTTTTTTGATAAAAGCTAAAGCATAATTTCGATGACCTTTGATTTTATAATTGAATCACAAACCATTGGTCAATATTTACTTGAACCATAGATAGCCTCATAATGTCTACTTAACAGCTCCCAATAAAATTAATAAATATTCCGAGTAATCGAGCATTATTTAATAGATTTCTTGGCAACCCAATTAAATGGAAACAAAGTGAATTGGGATATTTACGAATATCATTAAATTTGTAATCTCATTTAATATGCGTATAAACACCAATCTGTATTTACCAAAGAAGTTCTGTATAATATTAAATCATACTATTTAGACATTTCCATTAAACTCAAATCACTAGTCCATTATACAATTTTAATTTACTCACTTTTATGAACAATGACAACGACCTTACAACCAAACAACCAACCAAAATATTATCTGTAAAAATAAAGTTAGACATTACATTTCAGGAAAAATTATATTTTATACCAAGTTTTATATACATGAATTTGGTTACTCGGGGGTCATAGCCTGAGCCAAAAAGGATCCATGAGAAGGGAGTTAAAATAAAGGGATATGAACAGAAGAGAGTGAGGCAAAATTACAGTGCTTGTTCATTCGAATGGATAATGGGCTAATGCAGTCGCCTATCTAAAACGAAGTGCATTGTTTGCATGACAAAAGATAGATAATACTTTTCGAGAGGCAATTAGCGTGGGAACAAGGTGAGAGGCAATGAGGGAATGTGGGAAATGGGGAGCAGATCTGATTAGCAGACATGTTTTGTATCAGGGGCGGTCTCAAGTAGAGGAAATATGAGGAAATTCGTGTAGAAAGTATAGAAAAGACATGTATGCCTAAAGCATACACGTAATAGACATAGCTATAGTAAACATAGGAATTAAAAGGTTTTCTGATGACTTCGGGAAGATATAACGGTGTCATTAGTTACGTGAAGTTTTCCATTAGGTTTTTTATCTCCCTTTTATTATCCCATTCTCTGATTGATGCCTAAACCATATCTTTGGGATTGATATACATTTTTCTGCTTATTTCCATGAGTCCAAGATTAACGTGACTCAATTTGACTTCAAGACAATGAAAATATATTTTCCACGGCATCGTTTTCTCATATCGTGCGCGGAAGCTTGATTTCACAAATATGGAATAACAGGAAATTAAAGATAACCTGCATCTCAAGATAGAAATATGAAGCTAACACAACAATTGATTATATTTCTCTCTCCATATTCCTTGTCATGAGTACGTCAACTTTTTTGGTATGAATTGAGAACTTTTGATTTACTGATAGAAAATTCTTACATTCAATATTGAAAACGGCCCTGATAAAAAAATAAGCGATACCACGTTTCACTCTATAGATAAAAATAAGCCCTTCAGCCAAATATCTATTCAAAAAATAGCGTGCATAAAATCATAAAATGTGTGCTGTTACATTATGTAAGGATCATTTTTAATTTGAGAGAAATTTTATCAAGCAAACATAAATACTTGTACTCGAAAAATACATTAAAATTATTCGTAATGATTGGTTTTTACATAGATATAAAATTACGTATTTTAATTTGAGGTACATTTTAGTTATATATTTTCTTTTTTGTGTCAAAACTCTTTAAAGGAATTAAAATGAGTAATCACATATGCAAATTTTAATAATTCTTAAATGAAATGATTTATCATTGAAGTGATTTCCTGCCCAATACACAAGGTTTCCAAATTAACCTTGGCTTGAATATCCTCTTGAAACGACACAATTTTTTTATCATCCAGCTGTTAACGTCGTGATTTAAGCTAATTTCAAGCAGGAAAACATGACTATTATTGTTGAAATTAATTCAAATATTATCTATGAAAAAATAAGGATCATCACCCCGAAAATTCTAAAATATAACTTTCCATAATCCCTCACGCTGTACTGCGAACTACACGTACGGTTTTACCTACAATCTCTCCATCAGCTTATTCGCAATTAGTTCATTATTGCACCATTGAGAGGGCATTGGGATTGTGCGGTGGCTAACGTACAGGCTTCCCACCGGGAGGGCGCAGGTTCAAATCCTGGAGACAACAACTATTTTAAGCTGTATCCCGATCCCGACTTGAGGTCCTTTGCGGAGAGCACTTTAAGTGAGTACAACGTCCGTCGGATGGGACATTAAACTGCGGACCCTCTGGCGCCTTTCGACGAGATTAGGCTAATGCCGACGCCGGGCTTCTCTCTACCCTTCCCTTCCTAAACATCCATAATGACGCAAATGACCTCAGCTGTCGGTCAGCTCCCCCAAAAAAAACTACAAACTTGAATCACTTAGAATACTGATATTTACTTTTTTCCCTTCCTTTGACCTTATGTTATGATCCTACATCTGAAGTCAATTCTTTCGAGTTTGCATTTAATGCGTAACTGCTATTGAAAACACTCTCAACCACCTTAATTTGTAAAGAAGAGTCATTAAGTATATTTTGACATCATATTATCCATCCATTTTGGGTAATGCCTTCAAAGTTTACAAAAATTATTATTATTATTTACCGACGACGTGGAATCTGTCGTGAGTAAGGTAATAAAGGGACTGTGAGACTGAATTACCTCAGCAACCTTAGTGAATGAAGTCGGGATAATGGTTTCCATTCAAAGGTGATCATGTGCGCAGGAACGCATTTCTGGGAACAAAATCAATTCAGCCGCAAACACAAGGGGTAAAAATAAGCAGTGGTGGAATAAAATGCTAGAGTCACATAAAATTCGGTCATTACAGGAAAAGCATGTCATGAACGTGTAAAACGACCGAATTTAAGCGTAAATAAATGGCTATGCACTGAGAAAAACTTCCCGTTTCCCTAATAATGGATATGAGTGAATAGAACCAAAAGATATATCCTACACGACATAAACTAAAAAAACAATCATTCGAATTCAATTATTATTATTACTGTGAATATTACTACTATTAATGTTAATTTTTCACTCTACTGCAGGTGGTAACAAACATGTTCAATCATCCGCAGTCGATTGTAAAACGAATTTTATTTGGGTATCTCACACTAGAAGGTTAACATGAGTAACCAGAAAAGGAAAACAGTTTTTCACATGCTTTCTCAAAAATATTTGCATTGATTGGAGTAGATCCGAATAGATCTGTGGGCAAACTTCCAATTTACGATGCCTTTATTGAGGTATAATTTTTTTATTAGTTCTTTGTTACCAGCATTTCACCTTATGCTGATGGTGATTCCTCCCCATGAAACTTCTTAGTTCCGTGGCTTTCCATAGTTCTCTCCCATACTTTTTCTCCCTGTTTGCATGTGGAACACTCCACCGAGCCTCCTTTTTCTCCTAGTTTAAGACTCCCAGCACAGTACTTGTAACATTTCTGACACACTCTCATTCCTCACTGCGTGGGGTTATCACATCCTAGGAGTACAAAACAATTGGTTCCACCTAAGTCTTACATGTCTTTCTATAGTAGTTGCACTTCTCAACAAGGGAAATCAACTGCCGAACGTACCGCTATAAGGAATCATTTTCCTTAATCAACCACAGTATCAGGAAAATCATATAGGATAATCTAAGCCATTCGAAAATTAAATAAAATGTGTTGCGAATAATCACGTATTTCTTTACTCAGGTACAGTATACTAGATCTGGCGATGTAATACCCCATAGCCAGTGGGAGTCCAATCTTAGAGGCGTAAAATTATTGTGGAATTTAGTAAATATTCAATGCTTTCATTGTTTTATAATCCTATAATGCTTGATTATTAACGTTCAGAGAGTTTAGTAAGGTAAGTTGGTATGGAAAAATATTAATGAGATTTTCCTTCCAAGAACGATTTTAATGAATAATATAATGTTTAATGTTATATCAAAAATAATCGAAATTGAATGGGAGATTTGGTGCCAGTGACACACCAACTGTGAGTTAGTCCACAGTTGATTATTTGTACAATGAATAGCAGTACATTTAGGTGACTCTTTCTCGACTCGTGATAACCCGCCAGTATATATATATATACTATACTATAAACTTGAAAATCCCGCCATACGGCGCATAAATATTCATTCAAACATAGAAATAGGTCTAAGGAAAGGGGATAGGAAAACACATAAAAGGCGAACACAGGACATGTGGGGAAGGCGGTTTTTGAGCAGATCACGAAAGTAAAAATATTTCCTTATCCGGGATTTGAACCACGGGCCTTCCACTTGCCGGGCGGATGCTCTACCACCTAAGCTAATAAGGAAACCTGATTTACCTTGAGATCTGCGATCTTATAAAGCGCCAAAGTGCTCCGATATATATATTGCCCGAGAGATGGCGTTATGGAGCTGTTTCACCCACCAAAGGAGAAATAGACGGGACACAAGAAGGGGAAAGGATAGTAGGAAAGCATTCATACGATCTTATAAAGGATAGGAACGGTGCGTTTCATGGCACGCATAGCCAGAAGAAGAGACGAGCCACATTGGCCAAACACATATTCAAACTTGAAAATCCCGCCATACGGCGCATAAATATTCATTCAAACATAGAAATAGGTATAAGGAAAGGGGATAGGAAAACACATAAAAGGCGAACACAGGACATGTGGGGAAGGCGGTTTTTGAGCAGATCACGAAAGTAAAAATATTTCCTTATCCGGGATTTGAACCACGGGCCTTCCACTTGCCGGGCGGATGCTCTACCACCTAAGCTATATATATATATATATATATATATATATATATATATATATATATATGTACTCGATTATATTCATCTTGAGAAAGGTGGTTAGACCACCGAAAATTCGATACCCAGTGAGTTTCTGTTTTATATGTGTTTCTGTTTTTTTTTAATTGTCTACTAGTGCTATTTCCATTTACATTTATTATTTATTGGTTTATAATTGGTTTCTACCATATATAAAAATAAGAAGCATAGGATAGGTCCAATTTGAATGTATATTTTTCAATAATTTTTAAAGATAAAAAATATTTGATACTTGAAGAAAAATTCACAAACAAAACACGCTTCACTCGGGATAGAGGTTTTAACTCATTCACTCTATGGGGAGGAGGAATTATATTCGCTCTTTTCTCAAGCTATTATTATTTACAAGCATTAATCATGATGTTTATTGACTAAATCTTCATACATTGTAAGTTGTAAATTCTCAGATTATCTCTTTCCTTATTCACTACTTGGCATATTGCAAAATTCATGTGATAGGAAAGATAAGCAGATTCTCAAGAAATAGGAAGGTTATACAAACATTAAAGTTGGATAACATAAACTGGAACCTTCGAAACAGATCAACTAATAAGGAAGAGTTTTGAGAGGTCAACAGAGTAGTAGGGCCCCTAAAAAGGATTTTGGAGGAATCGTTTACGAAGAGGCGGGAGTTTATGCATAGCACCTTAAGTAACATGTAAACAAAAGACGAGTGAAAACTTTAACATACATTGTGTTTTTGTGTAACTTGGGCACTTGGTCGTTGAGTACAGAGGAACAACAAAGGTTGAAGGCTTTTGACGTATGTGTGTAAAGCTACATGTAAAATGCCTGTTTTTTTCAAATTATAACCCTATCGAGTTAAGACTAAATGCAAGCCCACAATTTTATCATTATCAATTCTTCCTTTGCCAAATAACATTTTTTTCTAAATATAATCAAATAATAAAAGGGGACTATGTTTTGAGCTACAGCCACATAATAAATAATTTACTATTAAAGTAGATAAATAGTATATAAATGAATAAATATAGTAAATAGTAAATAAATTATAGTAGGTAGAAAAGTTCAATTATCCATAACTGGCTTTGGAAGAGGATGGGTAGACTAGTAATAATAATAATATCAATAAATCGGCTTTATTCGGGCGATATTGAGACTTTGGTAGTCACTTCTTCCACCTAATTCATTTAGGGACAAAGATAGAATTGTTCAGGGTGAGGAAGAATTTACGAATAGGCGATAGTATACAGGTATGGCGGGCACCTCAGGTATATACTATATATACCTCTACACAAAGAAAACACGAGTGAAATCTTGAATATGGACCGGGTATTTTTTTTTGACTTGGAAAATTGGTCATTTAGAGTTCAGGGTACGCGTAGATTGGAGGATTTTTAGGTGTGGGTGTCGAGAGAATGGCAGGAATATAATAGACGAAATGGAAAACAAATAATGTTCTAAGTATGGTATGGAAGAGAAACCGCTGTTGGAAGACTTCCCAAGAAAGCTGGACATATGGATTCATGAAATAGAGAAAGTCAATGTGACAGAAATAGAGGGAGAACCCTGGATAGCGAGGTAGAGAGAAAAAAATAATGCAGGTATTTTGGAAACAAATAGGGACTGCAGAACTAAGAATGAGTCATTGCAACATATAGTATAGGGTTTATGGATAGAGTATGTAATCTTAGTTAGGGCTTGCAAGTTGACTAGTAGCTGGTATCAGGCCTACCTACCTACTTTAACCTAAACCTACTTTAAGTATTTATACCTTTCCTCATCATTATTTTGTTCTAATCCTTTGATATTGTATCGATGGAACATGGTGTTTTTGAAATAATTTTTGCTGGCCTCTTATCCAACTGACATTCAGTGACATTGATTGAAATAAGGCTTCATATAGCTTTATTTATTGAGCATGATTTTAACTTTTTGATGTCTTTCTGTCAATACGTCTTACATTATACTTTACTGTGAAGATTTCCCGTGAATTCTGAATGCAAAAAATATTCTGCAGTCCAAGTAACACTGAAGAACCTTTGATAGATGCTCGGGGACCTCCACATACACGCGAATTTCAGTTTGAGAAAGGTTTTACTAGTATATACTACATGCTTTGGATTTTATTACATATACATTACACCATATTGAAAAAAACATTGTTGAAAAACACCTTTGTGCATGCATTTAATAAAAAAATTAGTCATCACCGAGCAAATATATTGATCAAATGAAATTATTTAGAAGTATTATTAAATTATAAAGCTAATTTACTACGAAAGCATATCCCTACATCTCTATTGCAAAAGAGGCAATACAGTAAATCCATTCAATGCTGCTCTCCATAAGTGATATTAGACTACAGAATAAATATAATGTATTCACTGATCTAGTGTTATGAGAGTAAGTCATTCTAATTATAATTTTACAAGGTTGAATGATTTCACTAAAATTAGGTGTTGATTACGCTCTAATTACGCCGTATGGCTCTGATTGGATGAAAGAATTAATTAATATCATTTGTGTTACGTAATGCACAATATACGCATCCGGTGCAACGAAAGCCGTCGTATCAAAAAATATTTCGATGCTTGTCATAGGGGCCCTTAAATTGTGGTAAACATGGGCCTGAACGTAGGGAAAATTTAAGATGACGGGTTGAAATATTGTACTTCTATTTTCACGACGAGCGGTTAATTCTTCAAAAATATATTAATTCAACTATGGATCTCATTGATGCTATCTCCCTCACGTTAAATAGGGCGTATCCCTCGGTTTTTAGCCCTAATTTTTGGGTGATTAGTCACCCATATTATTTTTCGGTCCTGTCTTTGACAACGACATTCCGAAGGCACCCACCTTTAGAAAGGGAGAAAGGGAAATTTTGCTTTAATTTATTGTCCAAAAGGACCCTTTAATCGTCTCCTGAAGACGGAAGTCCACCTGACAGCTGAAAGCTCTTAAGGGTAGGCATAATGCGGAAGAAATAAATGCAAGAGAATGAAAATGAAAAGATGGCGGAGTTGCCTCTCCATGATTTATTGAAAACTTCTCTCACGTAATAATTCCTCGTCCTTCGTGATGGCAGACAATAAAACGGAGCGGGTTCACATTCTTTAGTGCAAATTTTTTACGGGAGATTGGCTTCACACGCGAGAATTCATATGCAAAGTACATTATGAGTAGAAATTTCATACATCCTGAAAAATGAATTATATCGAATTTCAGTACCAATAAACGCGCCCAGAATGTTAAAATTCCTGCAAATGTAAAATCATTCAAATATTTGCAATGAAATTTTACTTAAATGACATCATACTAGATTTTTATGGTTAATTATTAATATTCATCACGTTGCTAGGTATTACTGATGTTCTTTCTGACAATGCAACCCACAAATAATACAATGTGTCCTACGGATACTCATACAATATTTGTAATAGACTAGATTACTTTAATGGACTTTATAATAATTTTTTAAAAAGTTTCAAAGCTGAGTTAAGTAATATGACTCATCTTAAAAGGTTTAATGAAAATAATTTGTTTCTACGGTAACGAACACATAGTACCTGCCTAAGAAAAACATTGTGTGCCATTATTTCTTATTACGTTGCGGTAAGTGAGAGAATAAGTAGAAGGAAACAGTAATTAACAATATTTTATTCATAAGATGAAGTCGTGACCTACATAATATTCCTAAGCTTTTTTCAGAATCCCTTTTTTGTAACTCTCCACTCTTCTTTATTTACTTTTAATTCCGTCATCCCCTGATAGCTTATCTGATTTGCATCCTTCTTAATTCGTTCAACATACTTTTCTCTTGGTCTTTTCCGTAGGATTTCCCCTGAATGTTTCCTTTTATGATGTTTCTAATTGATCCATAGTGGCTCAGGGGACGTTCGATCTATCTCCTGTTTTGCCGTAGAGTTCTCTCTATGGTCTTTTCGTCTTATGCTCACCTACACACTTTCTTATTTTTACATTTGGTTGAGCATTTAATCAACACCGTTGTCCCATTGCTTCATACAGGGTGCGTTCCGATGGTAAAGCAATTAAATTTCCTGCGCCGCCTCTATTAGTCGGAGTAGGATCAAGCCACTTGGAGTAGGTGGGGGGCCGTAAAATCAGTCTCGGAGCAACGCCGACAAAAATGTGGCACGTGTTCGACAATTGTTGGACTCTGACCGTCGATTGAGTATTAAGATGAATGCCAAAGAACTGGACTTGTCGCCTACTGTTTTGTTTCGCATTGTTACTGAAGATTTAGCGATGAGGAAAATGTGAGCCAAGTTCGTGCCTGTGGTGTTGTCTGGCGACCAAAAGACTAACCTAGCAGACATTTTAAGTGAACTCTTGCAACGCATTGAAAATGAACCTGTTTATTTGAACAACGTCATCACCGGTGCTGAAACATGGGTTTTTGAATACGACCCAGAAACAAAACACCGAAACTCTGAGTGGCATACCGATCAGGCCCCCAAGCCCAAAAAGACAAGAATGAGCAACTCAAAAGTGAAAACAATGCTCATTGTATTTTTCGCCTTGCCACAACGTGCTACGAGGGCGCGAGTTCTTGGCCTAACACCAGACACCAACACTTCCATAACCCCCCTATAGTCCTCAAGTCACCCCAGCAGACTTCTTTTTATTCCCTCGGATTAAGGCAAGGAGCCCATTTTTTGTCCGTAGAAGAAATTCAATCAGTCGTACGAAGACCGTGGGAGAGATCCCCGAAGACACTTTCTAGGGCGCGTACCGATCATGGCAGAGTAGGTGAAAAAAAGTGCAGAGACGTGAGACATCAGGCTCAAAGTTTTGTGTTCTTCCCACTTGTCTTTGATTCTTCGGTATGGAAATCTTCACACATCTCTGGTTGCATCATACATATCTGATAGTTTTTCATCGTTGTAGTTATATGTGATTGTTCGAAGTGAGTATCTTTAGCTTTGCCCAGAGTGCCCTAATTACTCCTTGGTTATGATGCAACCATTTCAGAGAGTAAAAATCATTCGCCTTGACCGGGATTCAAACCCGGATCCCTCGATATCCGGCCGAGTGCTTTAACCAAGTAAGCTACCGAGACGTCCTCTTACACTCTGAAATTTTGGGGGCTTTAAAGGAACAAGATGTTATGACGAAATACCGTACATACAATGTCACAAGCAAAATGGTTGCATTATAATGCACACATAGCGGGTGACTCCGTTAAAGTTACTGTTACAGTTTCTTGAAATATTCCTTGGTTAATTTTGTCAACTCCTGTTCCCTTGTTTTTCTTCAGGTATCTCAAGAACCACTCGAATTCACTTCTCAGCATCTTTGTGCCCCGTCCGTCTTCTATTACGATTTTTCATACAGTAAGTCAATTCCAAGTAGTTTTTCCCCTTGTTAGAGTTCCTTATTTATATTCCTTTCATATTTTCTGATTGTCTTCATCTTCTACAAGCATCTATCCAATAGAATCCTTGACATAGCAGGATTTTTCTTATTCCTCCAAATTACCTCTTTACCGGTTAATAGGACATTGTTTCACTTCTTTATCTTGACATTATTTCCTCGTAACAGGTTTCCATCCACTCTTCCTTGGCCTCTTTTACTCTCATAAGACTTGGTTCTAAACTTCTTACTGAGGAATATACGTGACGGTTTCAGGTGTCACTTCGTGAAAGTATATGGTATCCATATTGAAAGATTTTTTACTTTTCCACAGACTCTTTTGTACCTGAGTATGCCGCTAGTTGGTTTAACGTATTGTAACTTAAAATACCGTCTATGGAAATACAAAATATTTTAATATGGATTCTTATTTAGTGTTTCCTCGGTCTCATTTCTTACATACTTGTCTTTTCTTCTAGCCTCTACGGGGTCTCTTGATTCAGCAGTTATCCAATGTCACACGCCTATGTCTTAGAATATTTGTACATATTTTCTTAAGCATACATGAAGAATACATCAATCCTTCACCATCACATATCGGACATTTATTTATTCACAGTAAATAGAGTTGTTCTAAATGTTCAATGCTAATCACGATACAAAGTCACATAATATACAGCTATTCATTGTTCTAGTTCATGGTTGAAGCCTAAAAGCTGTTCTAGTATATCTTGAAGTTCTCTTTTTATAAATATCATACAGGGACACTCCATAAAATCTCTTGTAAATCAAACGAAGGCCATTACGAAAGATACATCTTTCTACGCATCGGCCAGCAGCGAACATAGGAGGAATGCCATGCTAAATATATCTGAGCGGGTAAGTGGAGCACTTAAGCAGGGTGCAGGAAAGGTTGTATTCAGATAGAGCTCAATATCCTGAAAAGGGTGGGTACTAGTCGCTAATCGCTTGAAGCACTTTTGCATATCACCCAATGAAACTGAGGGTAGGAGATCGTGTTTCAGCCCCTCCCTTTAAGGCTCAAAAAGAGTTGATGCATTTATGGCATTAAGGCTGTGAAGTAAATGGTGCCAAAATTAACAAATTTCGCGATTGGCCTCATTCATTGAAGGGGATGAATCAATGAAAAATAAACCGGACTCAATTAAAAATGCTCGAAGGAGAAGAGTGGGAGGGAGAATGCCTTGTGGGCAGACAGTGACGGAACGAATCGGAGAGAAAGAAGAAATAAGAACTCCGGGGGAGGGGGGACGAAGTGGAGGCCCGTGAGACTCCGTTGAGCGTGGAAAACACTTGAACCACCCACGCAAACAGTGGATGGTTCGCCTACGCAAGAAATTCCCTATATTTCCCCGCCTTGCTCTCTCCACGTCGTCACTACTCTAGTCGTTCGCCACCCCCCTACTTCGACCCTCACTCCTCCCCTCAGGGCACCCGGTAACACGATGGCAACCCTCCCCCGCCACTTCTCCTGTAAGCACATCCCCTCTCTTCCAGCTCCCACCCAATGTTTCTTCCCCTCTCGGTCCGCATCCCCCTTTCTCCGCGTTCCAGCCTACTACTTTAACTCAGAGGTTCCAAATTGTGTGTTGCGACGCCATGGGGAGGCGTGGAATTATATCGGGAGACTAATAAAAAAATTCATCAATTTAAGTCGGAAGTCGAATACTTTTCATACTTTCTTACGTAACTTTTAAATACTGTTATTTACTTCCGACATTATTTTTATTGAACCACTACTTCGCCTAGGCTTTTTAAAAGTAGAAGATTAAAATTTTTATATATTATTTCTTAATAGGGCATACTCGTAATTATTAATTGTTATTTGGAGCGAAATAATCAATTTAAAAATTATTCTGCTTAAAGTGCAGTTTGGGATTTAGTTTTCAAAATCTTTTATTAACATAAGAGTATGTTACCTGATTTGCCAAATAGTTGCTTTGGGAGGGGAAGTATTGCAATGGGAAATTTTAAAGAATATAATATTCTTTATAGGAAGAGATACTTTGCATTATCCTTATACCCAACGCCCGTGGAATGTTTTCAACTGTTGTTTTGATGAATGAAGAGTATAGGCATTACAATGCAACAATATCAAAGTGCAAAAATCATTCGACTTGACCGAGAATGATGGAATTGACCGGAAGATATTTACACTCTGAAATTGTTGCATCGTAATGCACATCTTGCGGATGACTCCGGTAAAGGTTACTGTCGCGGAATTTCCGTTGTTTCTTGTAATAAGTCAATAGACAATAAAGACTAATAATAAGAATAAGGAATCGAACGTAAAAATCAATATGAGTGGGTACCTATGAACCGTTCCTAAATCTCGGAAGCTTTTTAACATTTTGTTTCTTAATAGGTTACATTTAAAGGAATTCTGAATGACCAAGGCTCACTCCTTATGCTGTCCGACCAAATTTAACTGAAAGTCAAGCAATATATTATAAGATGACTTGGGGAAAATTTAGCATGAAATACTAAATAAGACTATCTTCGATTTAATGCTTTTTCGTCATTTCATTGAAGATAGGGATGTAAGAAAAACATACTTCCCTAGTACGTTTGCGAATGTCATATACTTAAGTTTCTGTTTCTCTTTAGACAAAGTAACCCTACCGCCTCCTTAGATGTATTCAGCCGGAGACTAACATAAATAGCTAGATCAAAGGCAAATTGTGGCCGATCAAAAATTTATTCTAGAGCTAGAAGACCAAAATGTTTTTTTTTATCTTCTTGCTGTGCAATAATTCAAATCAAATCTGATGCTGGTTTGCTATCCAACAGTGACTTCTTTTGAGAAATGAAAACGCAAAAATTTGCCTCTTCTAAAAAGACCTATCCTGAAGGAGAGATCGATAAAAAAATTGATGCTGAGAGATATTATTTTTAACGACTGACTTTGGTTGCCACTGAAGGAAAATTTCTTTGCAGCACACAAGAGATGACATTAGTCAGCATGCCGAACTCTATTCATATATGTATATGTATGCAGCGATGGTATGGGGAACGAACTTTCACCTTTACTTAAGCCTCCTATTGAAGCGTTTCTGGTGACAGTCAAAGCCACGCTGCCCAGATTAACTGGTATGCCTCGTCAGCTGCGATTGTAATTAGGAACACGACTATAGTGCGCGTTACTCGTGCGTCAATTCGCCAATACTGCAGAGAACAGTGGTGAACTAATATGCTGGGACCTCACATATGTTAGGAAATAATATTCTTGACAACACGTAAACTCTAATATCCTATGATCCTTACTTGATACTACAATATTTTCAATATCATAAAATGAATCATTTTCTACTTAGGTCACTTAAATAATATATACTGGGTATAGAAACTGCAGCTAAAATCATTTTCAACTAGAATCAAATATTTCTAAACAATTCAATTTTAAACTATGATATTATCCTATATTTTTCTATGGAGACTCCGAATTTCGATAGTCTGGTGACCGAATACCCGAGCAAGTTCCGATGCTTGATATTCTATGCATCTCGTTTTTCGTTTTATAACAAATGGAATGGACTCTTTTCTAAATTCCTAAATCTATCAATATGGTCATTAATACCGAAATATTTCGAAGACGCTAGGCGAGGAATGTGGAGTCCTTCGCTTAAGCCCTTAGTGTGCCTTTTACGAGCCCACAGGTGATCGTAAAGCAGTCTTATAAGCTACTGTATCTCTCCTCACATTCATATATTTTTTTCTTCATATCCAGAAGAAGATGAACCGCCAGGAAACAAACCGCAACTACCAGAAAATACGAGATCTGGAGAGGCGTCATCCTCTGTTCTGGGGGTAACCTTCGCAGATTAACTAACATTACCAATTTGATTAACTTGACTTGTACCACTACACGAAATAATTGTTCTCCATATTTCCAAAGCGGGCTGAGGGTAGTTTTTGCCGGTTTCAGCACATCACGGATAAAGGTCGGACTAAAATAAACCCTGGCAGTAAACGATGAGTAGGTATTGATTTATCATGCAACTGCTGAATAAAACTTTTCTTCATTTTCGACTTTTAACAACCCGAAGAGGTCAGGGCATACAGCCAGGAATTGCTTCCTTAAGTCTGTGTTTAGCGACGGAGTCATGGGTACTTGAGGAACAATAAGTGATACTCAATTTTAAAACTCAGACTATATTCTCCCACTAAACCTCAGAAAAACTTTATTTCGTCATTTCCAATGGCTTTCACAGATAGTTCCACGGATAGTAGGTTGTGGGCTGCGAAAAGTCTTTCCCCTCGGTGCGTTAGGTTTTTTTTTACGGGTTACGCCTTTGAACCATTAGAACTCAGTTCGTAAGCCTAGCTTAACGATTGCTTTGACAAAATCATCCGCATCTAGTCAAGGAACTCTTCCGTTACGTAAAAGATACGCATTCCGTCGGAGTATTTGTCGCAGGGCGGAAAAAATATTCCCAATCCCGTTTCTAATTTTGAAACCAACTCCCCCACCAGTGACTTCTTTCGAACTCCCCCCGCCCCTCCATTCCACTCCCACTCGTCTCCTGTCTCATTTTGAGCGCCCGCTCCTCCCTCTCTTTCCATTATTCGAACCCGCTCTTCTTCACCGAAACAGACAAGCAAGCACTCGAGCTAACCCATTCCGGGAGGGAAGTTATTTTAACATCATGAAAGTGAGCGAATAATTTTTGTGAGTGAATGAGTGTCGTGGGGCCAACACAATGGCACGATGGGAGGGGTGCGAAGAGGTATGTTGGAGGATTTTGCCCGAGAATAGGAGCCCCGAGAGAGGAAGGGAGAGTAGAAAGGATGCGCTTGCTTTCGGAAGGTTGGAGGGTAGACGAAGAGGGGTCGAGGGGATGGAAAGGTCACTTATCGCAGGTAAGATGGACGTGGTGGGGAGGGAAAGTGAAAGCGAAACCCAGGAAGGGAAGGTCGTAAAGTATCCTGGGAAGGGATGATGAAGGGATGGACGAGTGATGAAGGTGAGGTCATAGAAGCGTGAATTGAAGAAATATGAAGAGACAGTATGTACCGGTAGTATGAAGAAAAATTCGTCACCATTCCGCGGAAATATTTGGAAACAGTATGGCATATTGAATTGGAGGCAACTGCGTTTCAATGAAAAATGTACCGAAAAGGCACCATACGTGGCACCGCAACGATCTTTTCTCACGTGAACATTCAATTGATCTGGCTGTATCTCGCTACTTGGCTGGTATCTAAGTTTAGATCGTCCAAATACGTCCACACGACAAGAAACCTACACGAGAAAAACGTGACAATGAAATGACAGCGAACATCGATAATTATTTAAGAATTTACGGCTGATGGTTCTTGAAACGTACTCGTAGAATTTATGCTATTTTCAGCTGGCCGAAAGAAAATAATTGGTTTCGTTGTTTTGCACTGTTACTCACGATGTGGCGGAAAGGGTCCTCGAGGTAATACTATAAAGTTACCTTTATATCATATAAACTAAGCCGATATAAATTATATAAACTCAACAAAGACAATAGGTCTCTGATACTACTAAAAATTAAAAATCAAATTTTTATTTACGGCAGTATACTGTCATTTAGTCTAAATGACCTATAGCTTTTTTCCATATTTTTTTAGAATATACTACCTGTTCTGTTTGATAATATTAGCGCTGACATCTACCTAAAAATGGGATAGGGATTTCATACATTATTTATCCTAAATAAGAGGTAGTAAGAAAAGCTAAAGATAATCTTATGTAAATGATGGACGATTCCTTATAAAATAATACCTTATTAAATCGTTATGCATTATTATATTATGAAATTTACTAACAATCGTAAGATGAACTACAAGTTCTGATTCAAACAAAACATTAAGATACTAATTTCTTTCAATTCCATTAGTTCTTATTATAGAGAACATGTTATTAATAAGAACATTGAAAGCTTAGTTAGTTTTGTTGGGGAGGCGACCGACAGCTAAGGTCATTTGCGCCATTAGGGATGGGTGGGAAAGGAAGGGTGGAGAGAAACCCGGCGTCGGCATTAGCCTACGCTTGTCTAAAGGCGCCAAGGGCTCCGCAGTTCGACGTCCGAACATCCGACGGACGGCCTACTCACTCAAAGTGCTCTCCGTAAAGCTCCTCAAGTGGGAATCGGGATACCTATGAAAAATATTTGTTGCATCCAGGATTTGAACCTGGGCTTTCCCGGTGGGAAGCCTGTACGTTTTGCACCATCCCGGTCCCCACATTGAAAGGTACATGGGCGTTTGGGAGGTGAATATTTACCTTTTACGGGCAATTTTCAATGGTCTATAAAACATATTTCTTGATATTATTATTAGTCATGATATTAACGGGAGCACTAAAACATTTATCACTTTACCAAACAGAAAATTTTAATTTTATTTAAAATATATTCTTTGGTAAATTTTTAATATTTAATCAGATAAAATGCATATAATTGGTGAGTATTTCTTTCCAGTGTCAATATAAGTAATGAAATTGCACGCCATGCTGATAAAAGATAGATTAGTATCCCGTTCTTCTATTCTTAATGTGGAAAACACTCTATGGAAGTCATGAATTATATTTTGTATTTGGTAGCACTGTGCGCTATGAATAACAGACTGTGCATGTAAGGTTCTTTTGTTTAGTTATATATTCATATGCATTTCTATACTTTGGCGAAGGACTGTATGGACATAACTGATACGGATAATTCCATATTAACTACGTGGAATTGCAACTGTTGTTATGGGGTTTTAATATAAGCGGCGGTGCATTTGGTGGACGTAGTCTTGATTGCTTGAGTTAAAATTGAAAACAGCCTATTAATATTGACCATTAAATAGACATTCTGAACTTTAAATATTTTCAGCACAGCTAATAACACCCTGGAAACTTTTAACACATCAAATATCAAAGCAAAATATAACGTGAATTCTATTAAATTACATATTATGAAAAAAATATAGAGCGATTTTTATGAAGTTAAAATGTGAAGCTATCAAACTAAATTAGGAAAGAATGGAGATAACATGTAGGCATACCTACTTCAGTCCTTAGTTGGTAACATACTGTAGAGCTCAAATGTAAGGAATTTTCTTCTTAATTTGTCATTTTCTGTCAATATTGTAGCTCTTTGACCACCTAAATAATTGAAATTCACATTTTAATGGTTTCCGCACCCAGCTACAACAATCAAGTAATCCCAATTTTTCTAGTTTGAACTCCTACATTCCAGCCGTCAAAGTATCTGCCCTTTCTTTCTTCCTCGCCTAAAATAAATTTCCAATTTCCTTTTAAGAACTTATTTATTCGTGTTTTCTTTGGTTTTCTCTCCTATATTCTCTTCTCACGAAATCCATTTTGTTTCAAAACTTTCATTTCCGCGCCGTATTCATCAGATTCATCGTGATATTCACTCAAATGTATTTCTTTTGGCAATCTTGGATAAATTATCTTTTCATTCCTTTCAAGAATTTCCTGGTTAATTTCATTTTTACTCACGAGCATGTTATTAACAACATCACGCAGTCCCTTTGAAGACAAGCGTCTGTATTCATGTGACAAGACATTTAAAATTCTTTGCACTAAAACCACTAAGAATATTTTAAGGTTTCCTATGTACGATATTTCGTTTTTCGTTTCGTATTTTGCGTTTTTTTCTCGGAAATTATTTAAAAGGCCAGCATAGCGCGAAAACAATATATGAATAGGCTACCAATGTGTTCCAAATATTTGTCATCTGAGATTATGGCATTAATATGTCCTAATTAGTTTGAATATTTGTATTATTATAGTGTTTGTACAACTTTTCATATAGCTAATGGCTAGCAAGTAAAATGTTGAGATTTAATTGTAAATACCTACCCCTTTCATAGGTTTCATCTCACCTAAAGTAAACATGGGTCAATTTGAAAGAAGCATAAATTGATACTATACAATTCACTTTGGAATGGCTTAAATAAGGAAACATATATTATTTTCCTTTAATTGAGCAAATTAGACGACTAGCTGTTATGAATGAATAACACGATAAGGAATACAGAATGGATAAGACAAAAGAACATATAATTTCATGAAACTATCAATATCGAAAAAATCTTCCGTGAATATACTGTAAACAAACAGGTCATTTTATAGTATACTAAAGACTAAGAAGGGAAGATCAATATGCTAAATTCATAAGATAAGATTAAAGAGGGCCACAATGTGTCTAATGCAATACTTAGATCGCATATTCTAACAAATCCCAAATATATGATTGCGTTTCTTCTGACTGCAGATCGGCTCAAATTTATGTCATATATCAAAGAAGCAAAAACAAAGTCTCTCTTAACTACAAACGAATATTCTTACTATATAAGTCAGTCAAAATTATGGTAATAAAAATATTAATTGGCCTTTATTCGTGCGATATTGAGACTGTGGCAGTCCGTTCCTTCATCTAACCCATCGTCAAATACATTAAAACATAACAACATTTGAGTGCTAAATAATATGAAAAGATCCAGATAAGGACAATCGCTTTAAAATGAATAATCATGAGTTGAATGAATGTAGAAAGATAAACAAAACTGTGGGGAAAACGAAAGGAGTAAGGTTTATATCCTTGACGAAGAAACTCATTGCAGGAAAACACCCACACGTCAAGGAAAGTGTGAAAAACGTGCGAAAACCTAAAGATAGATAATGATAATTTAATTTACTGAATTGAAAATAAATAATAATAAATATAAAGATATAAATTCATGAAAAAGAGAATAAACAAAGGGAGAACAGGTATATGCATATAAATGTGGAGAAAAATGAATTAAAATCAAATTCCTGAAGAACAATATAGGTGTCAGAAATAATGAAGAAAAAATTTGAAAGAAAAATACGACTACAGGACGATTAAATGATAATTAAAATAGATATTGTAAAAAACGCATTAAACTGAAGGCAGAGGTCATTTCAAGGAAGTTGATTACAATAAGAAAAGTAGATATGCCTTTTCTTTCATAAATGTCGAGGGTAGATGGCAGGTATTTGAGATTGTGGCTGTATTGACGGCGACGGTAATTTCTCACGAGTTGCATGTCATTAAAAACTCGATGCTTATCTAGTGCTTAAGGAAAAACCGGAAATGCATTCTTATGTAACGGCATGCCGGTATCTTCGAAAAATATTACTATGCGGCTCACGTTCACAGAGTCTTTTCCTAGAGAATGGGATAGGTTTTCATTGATGTTCAGTATTTCACGCCCAGTCCGATACTGTAATCACTCGGGAAATTCATTCCGCTGATGGAGAGTAAAAAATATTTAAACTATAGGAAAGCAAAACTAATTGGCTGAAGTATCTTTATCATGCAGAAAAATCTACCTCAATTTAATTTTATGGACTTGATAAGATATAGCGGTTTAGGGATTTCGTATATTCGCCATAAAAAAGTACCGAGGACATAAAAAAGTGTCAGAATAGTAATCCAACGTGACGAATGAAAGCGAGGCATATCCCTTATAACCCCAGTGTAAATTTTCGACACCACAACCAGTATATCAAGCAGCTGATTTATAATATAACACGATTGTCCTTAAAACTATTTAATTGGCAAGGAATTGTCTTGTATAATACATGACGACAAACTCAGTGTTCACCAATATTTATGCCAAAATGTAAATGATGGTCATTTATAATCTTAAAAATTACTCAAATGCATAAAAAATCCAGGGGTTAATAATCCAAATAAAGAGTATACAAAATTTAACAACACAGCAGAATATAGGGAACACTTCCATTCGGATAATTACAATGAATAGTTTCACAGAAGTCCTTATATTATGAAGGATCTTATTTTTGATGCACTACGATATTATTGCTCGATAAAGCAAAATTTTTTACTAGAAGAAAGTGCTTCCCAGTTCCCCAATGAGAAAAATCCCTGCCACCTCCGGTGATACCGTTAAAGCTGGCGACTACAGCTACATGCATGTAAGTCTCCCGTACTAACGATTGGTATTTTTAAATTCTCGGAATTTGGTTGTGTGTGTCTTTTTTGCTGTGAAGGGGTAGCACTAAAGGGATGGGGGAAGGATTGGAAATAGACGAAATCATGGGCTTCCGCTATTGCCTCCGGCGTCGATTCCTCTCCCCCTTCTTCCGCCCCCCAACTCTCTCCACTCCCTCCTCCTCTCTCACTCACTCCTTCCTATCCATCTCTCCTCGCCTCTCTCCATCCCCTGCCCTCCCCAAACGGAGGAGGACGACCCGTGGGGTATGGATAGGCCACGGGCATCCAACAGCGGCTAGGGACTGAGAACAGGAGAAACCAGCAAGGCCGCTACCGCTTCTTACGCTGCCCGCCACTCAACTGTCAAAGGCAGATGTTTCCGACAGTGCCCCTCAGATGGACAGAGGAAAAAAAATGAATCTTAGAATGGGGGCAAAATCGAAAACATGCGTCCCAGATGGTTCAGATGATGAAGTGGTGAATTCAGAATACCGCAACTGTAGTTCCTAATGTATAAACTTAAAACTCTGAAGATGAAATTCGTACTATTTTGTGAAAATTGTTGAAATTTTAACTTTATGTAATATGGATGGGCTTAGTCTCTTTCATAATTTTTTTGACAGTAAGTTTCTGTAATGGTTACAATATTTTATACTACACCATTTACCTTATGATAATTAGGAGATCAAATCAAGTAAATGATATCACATGTAAGGAGATAGGCACACGCAGGAATAAAAGATAAAAAAATAACGATCAATAAATACTTAAAATGCAATAGTATGAGGCTGCAAATTCCCGGTAAGGTGACTTTATTGACGATCCAATTAATTACATTTTAAGTCCCAACCAACCTACTCATTAGGACTTAACCGGTTTTTGGCCACACAGTAAGGAAGGAATACTTCACGAAAATACGTCATTCAGGCAAACTTACTAATCTTGTTCCAGAAAGCCACTCGTTAAACTACGGGGAAAGATAAGTAAGATTGGATCGATGATTAATAAAAATAATAAAAGCCGGAATTTTACTTCAAATGAGAGGAGAGGCCGCCAATTTCTCAACTCATTTCCTCCTCAGAATGTAACGATGTGAATTGAAAATATCAATCCTGTAGTCAATTTCCTCTCATGCTCCGTATTTTTCTTAACACGCAAGGAACATGAATATAATATTCGTGATAGACCTGTCGACTTGCTAATGGAATATTGTTCATTAAGCTTTACTCACCCATGAATATATCACCATGACAAAAGGTCAACAATAATGATTATCCCATCGGGTTAGCAGGAAACGTATTTATTGACTCATATAAAACTCATCCATACTCAATTTAATTACTTGGTATAAGTCAACCCATTTTAATCAACTAACACGATGATGTATTATTTTTAAGTGTTATCAAACCTGAATTACCAACAATAATGTCGCAGAAAGTATAGCTACAGGCAAAATAAAAAGGAAGCCATATATTTTTGAGGAACAGTTTCATGAAAAATTTAACAAATTAATGCTAATGCTCATTGACAACCTACCAAGAAAACTTCTACCAAAAGGAAATTAGCATTTCTTTTGATTGAATATTTCATTGGAACGGAAAAAAATATTTGCGAAATCTTCATGTAACTCAGACACATTTTTGACGGAAAAGATTTTTGCTATTCCTTTCACTTTGAAGTGACGTTAAACATGTCTTATTGGTAAAATTAATGTTTATAGAATTGTCAATTTTTTGTAATAAATAAAACAATTATAATTGGACATTTATAAATAATAATGAAAGCTAATTTACACAATACGTTCACCGAATGCGTTTGTAGAAGTTTTCAAATTTCATTTGTTGAATAGAATACAGACTGAAAGTGGAAACAGTTACAGAATAGTTATTACCAAGGAACCAATTCATTAATTCGAAGTGGAAGTTACGGCATCCATTATTCCCTATTGAGTATTTCCCAATTTAAACCCTGAGTCAATACAATTTTAGAACAGCAAATCGTATTACAACGGCTGAAGTCGTATTCTATTTGCAAAAAAATACTGCGTTGTGGTACATTTTCAAAAAAATATATTTAAGCGAGCATCTAGCCAAAAGTTCAACAACATAATAAACAAATTTTACTCGGTAGATACTAAAGGTCCACATTTTTAGGTAAGGAAGAAACTAAAACATGTAGCGACTCTGAAATATAATTTGATTTTGCGTGAAATATGTTTTACACTTGGCATAGTTTGGTGTTTTGAAGCTACCCTGCTAAATATTCTCTAAAATTTTCGTAATCAAAAAAGGTAAACTGAAAGGAACAATAGGAACAGATTTCATGGAAGGAAGTGGTAGTAGGCAGAGCATTTTGAGAAAGCCACCTTATTTTCCCTTGGAATTACTCTCGTCAACCCGGTTTAGACGTGAAAATACATACAAACGCCAAACAGTTGAACAACTGCGCGCAGATGACTCATGCTAGGAAATACCGGCAAGTAGAGAAAAATAATGACCGATTGTCTTCCTGTCTGAGTTCTTTTAGCTACTGCCACGAATGTCTTGTGATCTTATGGCAGAGATGCGACCGTTTGTTGACTGTTTTCACGGGATAAGACTCAGCTACTAACTCTTCCGCGCGGCCCGTAAATTTCCTGTAAGGATATTTCACAGCTGAATGCCTGACAAACAAATAGCAGGTATGTTGTCAGACGCTAAGTTTCAGCATTTCCAGACTCATATGGGTGCGTACACACAAAAGTAGATGCATCACATTAGAATATAAAAAAAAATTAAAAAGGTTATAGAATAGGATAAGGATACTCGCAGTATTTACACCAGCAAAACAATTTAATCGTTCAATGAAATGAAAACTATGGTAAACACAGTGATTTATTAACGAGTAAATTTAAAGGAAATTAGTAGAACTGATACTTTTGTAATCTGACAAGAGTATGATAACGGTGTTTGTGCAGTTGGATAATAAGATGTAAAACTTCAAATACATATCGGTATTATCATTTAGTTGAAATTCTACGGTGAAAGATTACATTTCGCGCCTTTGATCATGCACCAATCTAAAATTTAACATGAAAGTGCTTGCATCAAAATATTGATTTTATCCTTACACATGTCTGAAATGTTTCACGCTCTATAATAGCTGATCCTTAATCCTTGAGCTTTGATGTTACATTGATTTTTCGTACGTTAAACCTTATAAACACTTACGTTAGAATGCATTATTTTAAATTTATGTAAATATCTCCCAAGCAATTTTCAAGCAGGTAAAAAATAGTTCCGCAAGCTTTGACTCAAGAGTAAGACACTAAGATGCTCTTGAGGCTATGACTCCACGAAGCTACATTGGGTTCTTAAAGGGAAAAAGGTTTTTAAAAGGTTGACAGGAATTTTACATTTCCGTTAAACTCATCTTGCATAAGGTGCATAAAGGAACCCAAAGCCATATGACTTTGTGCCCAAGGTACACTACACGAGATAGGCAATATAATAAATAGATTTAAAAAAATAAAACTTCCTCCAGTTTCAAAAGAAACACTATGGATAATTCTTCAATAAAATATGCGTAGTATAACATCTTCGATCCCTTGAATCCCGTCGTCAACCAATTATCCATTAAAGATCAGATTCATGAAAGTATATTTATCCTACCTGTGACTTTGATGAGAGCAGTAGGCAATATAATAAGTTAAATTTTAGATCAAAACAGCACACAGTAAACTGAAGAAGCAGTAGGAAGCATTCGTTTCCAATTATACTGAAAGTAGGATATTATTCACTTACTTTACGTAATATATAGTAATTTGCACTCGCGATTCGGTGATTTAGGCATTTTTATGGTTATGCGTGCTATTTTCAAGAACCAACTAACTGCAGCTACGAGACCAAGCCCTGTCTCATATGCATGATAAGGAAATGACATCGAAACCATATCTTTTTTTTTAATTGCCACACTAGATCTGGCTAATTACTTTTAAATTTTAAAATAGCACGATGTCATCTAACTATGGTAATATTACAAAATGATAATAATAAAATATGATAACATTTTTACCAATGAGATTCATAACTTATTCACTAATAGGGTAATTAGGGTGGTATTTATCAAAGATAGCTGCTGAAAACTTAGCACGTAAAGACGGTGAAATTTCATGCGAATAGAGAAAAAAAGAGCAAGTAGCATTTTAGCTACTCGGGGATGAAAGGGGAAAAGTGAATTTTTTCATCAATGCTCAATTTAGGTAGCATAATGAAGAGAAGAATGCTTAGTTAAAGTTTTCGCGACTCGCATGGATTACACGTGGATTACTATTAGCATAACCTTATAGTCTTAGCATGCTACTCTAATACCAAGTTGTAGCGTATCGAAATTTTAGTCACATTTTAAAGGGAAAAATATGAAACAAAATTACTCTAAAAAAGGATTCCGGAAAAAAAAGGAATTATCAACAGTTAAGGAATACGTAAAATTACAATCCAAAGATACTAATGAAGATGATGTATCTTTAAACACTCAACTACTTGGATGTTGTATTGATTGTGATATTAGCTTTTATTTTTTATTTTTTCACGAAACGTAATAAAGGTTACCCAATTGTTCAAATTTTACAAATAAAAGGTCAATAAATAAAAATTGAAGAGAGATTTACGACCAGACACAAGCGGTATTTGATGAGGAACTGGAATGATGAGAGTGAATTTGTATTAGGGATTGACACGTTTAATTTAAATGTTCACGCTATTATTTTCTCCTCGGATGTTCTATTTTCGGCGCGCATCAATTGGAACAGTAATGGGGATTTCGACAAGTGTAAATGGCTTTGCCTCGTGTTTTCCCTGGTCTTATTTGCCGACATGGAGCATGAAAAACATTTCACATCAATTTGTGAGTATTTCACGGAGGAACTTTCTGTTTACCAAAAGTGCCGTGTGCGTATTAACAGTGAGAAACACACATAGGACACTTCGGGGACGAGTTAAAATGAACATATTTCCTGGTAATGAACTAAAGTGCTGAAAATCACTCAAATGTAACCGAGAGCAAATGCTTATATATAAACGACGCGCAAAAATACAGTGCATTTATGATTTGGCCAGAACATAGAGGATTTCTGATTCCAAAGTTCCTCTAGGTCAAAATTAGATAACTATAATTTGTCAACATTTTTGGGTACCATTTTTACTTACTCGTACCCCCGATGGATTCAAACGGACACTATTTAATTTATATGCACAAATATTTTGAAAATTTCCCCAGTAGCATGAATATAAATGGATAGAGAATCAACTAATAAAAATAGTTATTTCATTGATTTGCATCACCCTAATTTAATTCCGAATATGGTATTACCTGGAAACTAGTTTTAGTATGTTACACTGCAGTTCTTGACATCATGAAGCATCTAGTTGAATTCCAAAGGTCCCATGGGAACGTTTTGTTTTTTTTTGGCGTTCATTTAGAAAACCCAAAAGCGTGAACAAGTGTTAGTATAAGAAAGATTGGTAGGTACCTAATTTATGATAAAAATAGCGGCCTATTTGGAAACATATCTAGAGGACGTGGCAATTTCACTCAGAGAAAGATATACCTACGATCAAATTAAAATGATGCAGTAGATGGGTGGTCATTTTTTCATCCCGTACCATTCTATGATTGGCTTCACGAAAACTCCTTCAAGGTATACAGATATGAGTCACACTGAAAACGTGTTCCTTAAAAAAATCACTAGATTAGTGGCTCCTGTCCAACTCATTTGTGTCCTTACTTTTTCTCAATTTTATGATATTCTCAAAATATATTCCATCCTTATCCTATCCTAATATTATATCTAAATATATATACAATTAAGTAATCTACCGGTTACGGTATGTTTTGGATGGACACAACTACTAAATAAATATTTTGCTCCTCCTTAAAAAACGCAACCCAGCATGCTACTCTACAAAAAGTTCCACTTCATTTCCGTATACTTCCTTCCTCCCGTCATCTCGTCCAAAATTCCCATTCAATTCCTGCCCATTCCTAGTTTCCCTGAAATTCTCCCTTCTGTAACAGTCTTTAACATCTCACTGCCCATCAATATCTCCCTCAATCATCTGACCTGCCTCCTCATGATTTTTCCCAACAATCCTATCTCCTCGCCCACCATACCTAGCATATCTACCTACCGTGCGAATAGTTCACCCTACTCCTAAATCCGTGCCTGACCATAATATAATCTAACCGATACCTTTCTGAGTCACCTGGCATTTTCCATGCATTCCTACGCCTTTTATGGTGTTTAACCAAGTATTGGTAACCACTAAGGCCAGTTTCCAGCAGAATTAAATAGCTTTCTCCCCGCGGGCATTCCTCGCACCTAAACTGTAATCCCCATCCTCATCACTACATCTTTCTGCACCTACTGTCGCATTGCAATCCCATATCACTATCAAAAGCTTCCCTACAGAAATACACACGATTATGTTCTCTAACTGATCGTATATCATATCGACTTCTTTCTCCTTATGATTTCTTGGTAGAAGGTAGACTTGAACAATGACGATGTCCGTCGGTTCTGCTTTTATTTCTACTAGTAATATTCTATTCGTTCCTTGCATTACGTTGACTACGCTTCTTCCTCCCTTTTAAGTATATATTATTGCAAACCCTCGCGGGCTCTCATCTCCTCCGTTGCATATTACTCTACATAATAACTCTTATAACTTTTGCAGTATGTGTGCACATATATACTGTATGAATACAGTATATATCACAAAATGGATATGGAAGGAATAGAACCACATGGTAAATAACTTAGGCCAATAAGCTTAGATATAATATGAGACCATGACGTAGAAAGAAGATGGCTTTGGTCCAAGCATACTCCACAATGAGATAGAAAGGGCATTAAGGGAGAGGAAATAAAATAAGGCGGTGGGTATAGAAAGCATACCTGCGGAACTACTAAAAGATTTAGGAAAATATGGTAGGAAGAGACTACCATCGTATATGGACTACGTATATGGACTGATTCGTACAATCTATGAGAAAGGAATCTGGCCGGATGACCTTGTAAGATCAGTGTTAGTGACTACCAGTGATAGAGTGAATTGGGAATAATAATGAGTACATTGCAGAAGGTATGATTAGACTGCAGGGACAAGAGGCTAATTCGCAACCTGTACATGTCTCAGACTGCTCACGTGCGAGTGGGGGACAGGGAAAGTCCGCATGGGCAGTGTTAGGAAAAGGTGCAAGGTAGGGATGCCCATTATCACCGGTGCTGTTCAACGTATATTTTAAGGAAATGATTGAAGAGGCATGCTAAGAACTGGAGGTAGGAATAAAAGTTGGTGGGGAATTCGTAAAACCAGTTACGTTTACTGATGACTAAGCTCTAGGTTATCAGTCAGTCAAGGGGCTGCCAACATTACTCAGTGACTTGGAAATTCAGTGTTTTGGACCAAAATGTTCAAATTAATACGGGAACTGATGACAAGGACGTTGAGTAAGAATGGTAAGAAAAGACTCGTCAAAAATTTGATATGGAGTGTAGTTATGTACGTGCAAAAACGTGGTCACTGAAGCAGGAGGAAAGACGTAGATTGGGGGTATTTGAAATGTGGGTGTGGAGAAGGATGGAGAAGGAGAAATGGACCGAAAGGAAAACAGATGAGGAAGTACTATGTATGGTTATGGGGATTTTTGTGGGAAATCATGAGGAGGCTGGAAAAATGGATGAAGGGCGTATTGATCTTCAGTGGAATGTTGAAGATTGTGATAGAGGGGAGAAAGTTAGGTAAGCGAAGTGGTGGGAATACGATGGGGATGTGGGACTGGATGGAGGGAGGAAGGAAGCGCGCAGAGATGGATATGGGCTTGTTGTAGAGTAGGATTCGGCTGTGTCTTGTTAGGTGAGGCAAGAGAATAATATGGTAGTGTGTGTCCATCCGAAATCTACCTTAACGGGTAGATTACCTATTTATTACCTATGCACTTATATTGAAAGGAGGAAATAACTATGGTGCACTACATTTGGGACACCCTGGTAACTAAATATGACTTCAAAAGTAAGTATCTTGTGCGGTTAGCTGGTCTAGCAAGATACTCACACTTCTATCTTCCATCTAGCAACAAAGCACAGCGTACTTCTTTAAAACATTTTTCAATTTTATAGTCAATATTTAGGTTCTTTTGTTTTAAGATTTATCAATTGAGTACAATTTATAAATTAGAAATTTATAAAGTTAGTTATTTTGCCGAAGTTAGACGTTGCAAATTTGGAATAATATACAGACCATGTGAAATTTCACTAGGAGTGAGAAAAATGTTTGCATATTTTTATGCCATTTGCTGAGATCCCTAAATGACCTGACTGGAATGAAATCCAAAGCAAAGAGATTTTATTTGGGCCAAATTTATAAAATAAGTCGGAGCTGAAGACTCTGATTTAGTTTGAGGAAAGAATAATAACGAAGGTGGCACAATTGAGTTTTCTTTTTCATTCGTTAAATAACCTAAGGAACAGTTTGAAACTTAAATCTTAAAACACAGCTTGTCTACGGATAAGAAAAGAAGATTTTCCGTAACGCCTAGTTAAGTCAAGCATCTCATTAAACGCTGAAGAAATCAAAAATACCCTTTATAGGTCAGTCTTACTTTATAAATTCCAATTAGTTCGGAGTCCTGCATTCCTTCACTGTAACAAACTTCATTTTTTTGGTGTTTATTTCGCTGAACACAACTGCGTAGTAATTGCATAATTAAATGATCAATACTTTCTCGTCGGAATCCATTCCACACCCGAAAGTCATATTTTTTTAAATTAAATATAAGAAAGAACATATTGCGTAAAGAAGCTTTATGCGTGCTCTGGTACCAAGAAATGATTCTAAAATTTAGCTGTTTTCACAAAAACTTCGGCTTCCATTTTTCACTGAATCATTGCCAATTTTCAAATAATCATCTTCTCTCCAACTGCTATAATGGAAGCGTAATAAGCTGCCCTCTTTCGCTTATCCTCTGATTTTGAACAAATCTTTGTCCAAGTTCAAGGAAGAAAATATTTTTCTGCAGGCGAAGTTACAGAAGGAAAAGCTTAAGAAGCTCTTTCTACCACTTGCCCTGACCACCATTTTCACAAATTTCAGTTGTCAGTCTTTCTTTTCATCTGTCAAAAAGGGATATTACCAATTCATTCTAAGAAGGTCCATTCCTCCAGAATTTTCATACTTGTCATGTGATCATTACTTTTTGCATTTAATGATTCTAAAACATCCTATTCTACCCAATTTATTTATGCTATTTTTCATTTTCCAATTCAATTCTAAGATCTATGATAGCGTTCTTTCCTAAACTACCCTAGGGATTCATTTATTTAACTGACTTACTTCCAGCCATCTTTAATTGTTGTTTTGGACATACTCCTTTTATTTCAGTTACGCTGCTTTTCAAGGTAACTCATTCTATTCTATTTCATCTTGGTTTCCATTTAAATTCTAATTTAGAAGCCATTAAATCTACTGCTAACGCTTCGACGCCAGTATCTAATTCGACCCAGGTTAAATAAACAAATAAAACGGAATAGAGGTAGGAAGGGAGTATGCGGAATTAAAGAGAGACTTATTGTAGGTTTGGATGTCAGATTGTGCTGCATTAGGAGAGCCATGGACATCCTGTGTTTTATCGTTGTATAGTTTGTGTTCATCCAAAACCTACCTCACACAGCAGAATAACTAATTATTACCAAAAGAAGGATACGAATGGTATGCAATGCTTCCATTTATGCAACCTAGAAGGCGTCTTCGATTCAGCTAATTTCTTTAGGCCACCTTTGCGTCTACTAAATCTTTTATTTCCCTTGGCAGCTTCACAGATCAATCTAAGGCGTTTTTACTTCGATTAATTACACTGATTTCAGCCAATATCCACTGACATTATTGCAAAAGTCTACTGAATAGCACGTTTCTTGCCTAAGAGGAAATACTATATAATCATAGAATCTGTGTTACTACTAGTTTTCTTATGCAGGGAAAAATTATGAACGGACAATTAATCTAGCAATTTAGGAACCCTTAATATTGGCGGTGAGTACTCGGTACACCTCTATGAACGTACCTAGATCTTATAGGTCATGATTAACACACCAGATTCTACGAGGACTTGTGTTTTAGGGTGTTTCCTTATTCTTACTGCTGACATCCAATACCTTTAGGCTGGTGGTTGGTTAACCTAAAGGTATAACATAGACTAGATAATACGATTTTTGCTTGAGTTATCCATTTGATAATTGAGGCGAAATAATAGGTTCTCGGCAAAAAAACTCTGTACTAAAACAGCTTCAGAAACACACTAAAGTAAAATATTTGTTTCCCAATGAATGTAAAAGGGATAGAATTCTTGCAGGTCTATCTAATCTACAGTATTGGCGCTAATAGACGATTCACTATTTAAATCTTCATGACCCTTATTTTTCTCCTTTGGTTTATTTTTTTTCTATATAAGTTGACTTTCAAACGTATGCGATATCAAAAATGCATTTTACACTTACAATTCTCTCAATATTATCCACCAATCAGATTAAAACGCCATTAATAAGTTAAGAGGACCCAACATTGTACGAAAGTAACTTTAGTTTATTGGTACAACAATTGTAGAAGTGCTATCATCGTTATGCCGGCAGTAGTTTTACCATTAAATTATCTAATTACAAGGCTGAGAAAACTCACATCGAAGGAGGGACCCTGACAAGCTAATATACTTGATGAGTTCAAAGGCTATTGTTCTGCTAATTTAATTAAGGATATTTTAATTTAACAAATCAACCAATACTGTGTTTTTAAAAAAACTGAATATTTTTTCTTATAGACATATGGTATAGAAACGACCCTAATTAGAGAATTGGAAACAGAAGATAAAAAATAGCCAATTATTATAGTAAAGGCGTAACAGGTTGCTGGATTATATAATACAGTCACACACATACCATATTTATGAGAATTTTTCCTAGATAAGAGAATGATTCAATTTTATTTTTCCATACCTTATAAATCATTAATGATTTTTCAAATTTCACTTTTTTATTTATTATGAACTTATAATTTTGCGTATAAATGGAACCCAAGATTCTAACAGGGGAGTTACATATGCTCAAACCGATCCTAGAACTTTTAACGAACAGACCTTCTTTAATGGATATTTTTTAAAATCAATATCATTATACTATTGCTTTATATTACTAAATCTCTCTTTCCCCATTCATTCGGAACTGGCATGCACTTATAAATAAGCAAAGGTTGTTCTTCTCTCACATTAATAAATACTTTTCACCAGTCTGAACAAATTAAAATATAAACCTTAAGCATTTCTGATATGGTTCGTCAAACCAGATAGTTTGAATACACTTTTGGTTCTCACTTCAACTGCGTTAATGTATTAAAAATATATAGAAATCGACTTTAATAGGTTTTAAGAAACATATTAAGACTTATCTTAAGACTAAAAAATATCCGACTTGATGCAATAAAATTTCTTAATAAAGCTATTTAATTGACTGTAAACTCGTATCAGATTGTAAAATATTTAAAATAAAATAAATAGTAAAGGATTATTAGTTCTGAAGTATAATAATTTATTTTAAATAAATAGATTTAACTTGTCGAAGAATTATCCTTTGAAAAGAAATAAAGAACATAAGATGATAAATTTAATGCTAGGAGAACATTAGATGTGTGCATTAAATTGAAGTTGGACCAAAGTCCTGTTTCTGGGTGACCATAAAGTGTCGAGGATGAATGGACGTGAAAAATTACGACTAAGGATATATCAGAGACAGTAACGCACTGGAAATGGAGGCGGAGATAAAAAAAAGTATTCACCATGAATATAAAAGATACTGGGGTATAAAATTATATGAGAAGGCATAAACATCAAGGAAATAAAGGAATATAACCTTAAAAATGGTCTATATCAACGGAAAAGAACTGGGATAAGAATTGAAATTAAAGACAAAAATATAACCACCGTTATTCCTATTTTGAAACCTCTAGTCTTTCATCCTACTTGACTCACCAAGCCTTTAATAGACAGTAGTTTTTTTGCCTATTCATTAACACCATAATTATATTGATGCTTTTTCAAGGTCGCAATTCATAACAATGTCCTCATTATTCAATCCCGGATTCGTAAAACATGGCTGACATTCAAAAGAATTTGAACACTACTAACCACGTAAAGCATAAAATAATAATTTTTCTTACGATACGCGTATCGAAAGCTATACCACAAACTTGCATCACAACTTGTGAGTGAAAGTATTTTAATAAGACCACATTTAGAATACGAGTAGGTACGTAGGTAAGTATCTGGGATCCATAAGCGGAAACTTTATTTACGAATTCCCAAGGTTCTAGGACCATCCACTAGATTTGTTAAAAATGTCTTCGAGAGGAAAATCATGAAGTGATATGAATGCAGTTTCATTGGAAGTTGAGTTAAATGACTCTTAAATTAAGCCTGAAAGTGTTTCGCCTTGGCCTTTGAAATTCTTTCACTCGTAATATGAGAATACCTAAAATTTGATGATACTCAAATGCATTTTACTCTCCAAATTTCACTGTATCAGCGAGACACTTCCATCTTCATATCAGTGAAAAAGTAAATTATTCCTAGTTCTTTTGTTCAGAACCATCACCATACTAAAATTTAGTTCTTAATTTACCGTCATAATATGTGATCATGGGATGAAATTGAGCTTAAACATAATTTCTTCACGCAAACCACCCTCCTAGAATCAAGTCGAAACATACGAAGAATTCTCAAACGATTGCTGGACGAAAAAAAATGAAACCTCTAGATAACTCCAGCATTGTCCAAATGAATAGGAGTGAAAGAAATTTATAATGAGGTTGGCACCATAAGGTTGCAGGTGAACGCAGAAAGGGACTTCCGAAGAACAGAATGTAGGTGAGAGGGATGGAATGGATTTACGACTGACGACGCAAGAGAATTGAGAGCTAGGTGCAAGGAGAGGGTTAGCAATGAGAAGTCTGGCTACTCCCACCTCCTTGGGGAGATAAGAGAAGCGAGAGAGAGAGAGAGTCTTGGAAGTTTTAGGGATGAAAATGGAACCAAGAGAAGTAGAGAGGGTTCCATTCGGTGCGCAATCACACCCAACTTCAGGAGACACCCAAATCAAGCACTCTTCCCCCCCCCTCCCACACACCCCTTAGCCTCTATCTCCTCAACTTCCACTTCTCGCTTATATTCCCACCCAACCCCGCACAAACCCGCATAATTTCCAACTCTTCCGCCTGACCGTATTCCCTACTCCCTCTCCCGACCACATGACCACTATCCAGCGAATGGCGAACCTCGACGGGGTTGCATTACTTTCTCATCAACACCTCAGCGCCACGGAGACAAAATAAAAAAAATATCCATAAACCCGCACCCATTTTCCACCCTTCGATTTCGAGAATCAAAGCCACGTTGATTGTGATTTCTTCCTAACGCGTTTTACCCGCGCTATTCGTTTACATTTTTTCTCCCACCACATTACCTACCTCATCTAGCACTACATTGACTCCAGCCAAAACTAATCCGTTCCATGTCACTTTACTACCAAAAATGATTTAAAGAATATCACCGGCACGAAAGCAATATTAAAGTAGAGAAAAATAGGGGGTTTTATAGAGTACAGGAAATGGCATTATTACGTATTATTCTACCAAAGGGAAAAATTAATTTTTCAGTATTGACGCCATTTAAAGAAAGTTGTTTCTCAAGTTTGGAGTTAATCCCTGAATTTTCATCCAAGACATCACTTCAATGGAAAACTCAACTCCTAATATAATTAACATAAGCTTTATCTCCCTTATTTAATTCTGCTGCCATCAAGACTGCTTTCCAATAAGCTAGGAGAATGTTCGCGTTGATTAGTTTTTAGTCTCGAGTCTGACATGTATGAGTCAGAAAATAATTTCAAACACTATCTCAGCTTATGACGTCGTAATAATTAGTTATTATCTATTATATGTACTTAGTAAGTAAATAATTAGTATAGGTGATCACGCTTCTTGGATCCTTAAGTTTCTAAAACCCATTTTAATTAAAGTACTCGTATTCCTACAGAATACTGATAGATCACTTAACTTTCTTATGAAATTAATTTAAAAAACAGAAAATACTTTTCTTTAATATTTGTCAAAAACTATTTTTGAACTCCATATCTATACCATCAGCAATATATATGATGTCATTTATGCAATAAATGTATTTTTAGCTTCAATATGCTGTCCCGATAATATAATCTTCAGTTATATAAATTAACGCTTACATTATTTTTAACTGTTTTTTTTTAAATAAGATTACTGATAAATTATTACATTTTCGTAAAAATCTTCAGTAGAAATTTTTCAATCACCTACCGAATGACGAAATCATTTCTTTCCTTTAATCATGAAACGTTAATAGTAATGGTGAAAAAAGAAAAATTACATCCGTGCGTATTAACTACAGCCCTCGATGTACATGCTTAATGAATTTTGCTTTAGTTTCATAACTTTGTTTATATTTTTGTTGGCAGCGAAGTCCGTCAAAATTAATTATAGCATATATTGAACCATAAAATGCACGGGCGGAGTTCCATTTCTATTTAATGTGTGCTTTGGTCGTTTCCCAAAATTGAAAGTTCCGAAACTGTAACTGTGGCAATAAAAAATAGCGCCCTCAAAATTACGATGGGTTAATGTTAGTGACTGCCCAAAATCAGCTGTTGTATTACCTTACATATTATCCGTTAGCTCTTTGGATCAAAACAAATTCAAAATATTTACTACAACTACTGTCGAAACCTTTATTTTTTTAATACAATCCCAGGAATTCCTTATCCAAGTTAGTATTTACACAACAAATTTACCTCACTGGAATATTCTTCTTGCATCGTATAAAATTCCAACACCCTCCATATTAGTTTTTGCACAAGGTGGACGTTTCTATGGTCGTAAGGAACTATTAACCCTTTTTTAAAACAACATGGGAGTTTAAATTGTATAATCACGCTAATAAAGGACCGATTGGAATGCAATCACGCTTTCATTGATCGGCATAAAATTTCTCCATTTCAACTATCCAGTTATTATCTATAACTCACGTTATAACTCTAAGAAGGGAAATAAATTAAAGATAGATACATAAGGACAATGCAAAAAGGTTTTGCATATATAATGAAATTGAAAATAAAAGCACATACGCATATGAGGAATTGAACCCTCGAGGTAATAAAGAGATACGGATTTGATGCCATTTTATGCCGATCATCAGAATGGAGGGCTGCAGTGAGTCAATCTTAAGTATGAAAATACTGATGATGATAACTGATGAAATAGTAATGCCTGTCAATGACATGACATCAACTCAATGCGGTTATTACCGCTGAAGGTAATTTTTTTCATTTTAACTAAAGTTAAATATTGTTACTTCCTATCTTGTGCTAAACATAATTTTAGCAAAATTTGAGTGGCAAGGTATACAGTCTCGACTACAGTAGATTTTAGTGTGATTGGATACAATCACATATGGGAGTTTTTATATAGTTTAATTAAATTTTTTTCCGGGAGAAGAGTATTCCTCAATGGATATATAAATATTGTAACTTATGAACGCATACGGGTAAACAAAATCGAGTCTTGTCATGGTACTAAATTGCCGATACAAAAAAGTATCCGATTAAAGGGAAAAAATAATAGAACCAAAAGGAAATATAGGAGTTCAGTAACAGAACAAGCTACTACGTAATAAAAAAATTCTAAGTAAATTCTACCTATACACAACATGAAACGCTGAAAATGAGGTTCGCTGTTGCGTGGTGAACGTACTCACCGTGCGAAGGGAGAATGACAGTTACGCTATCCCACGGGATATTACATGTACAGCGCCACATCTGTGCTAAAATTTGTTCCATCGGCCAATAATGAAATATGAGCACATCCAGAATAGACAAAACGAAGGTTCTCTCCACGTTTCCAGTGTGGGTTGAGTGCTTCTACCCAAAACACTTAATCAGTGGCATTCAATTAATAACATCCCTCAAATTATATATTTTTTCACCCATTTGGGTAATTAAGATCATAACAAATAAGACAGGTTGAATAAAATATAATAAAAAGATATCTAATATATTTTTATTACCTCATCTAACGATTTTTTGAAAATGCTTTGGTTATGTTAAGTAGACTATACTTGTGTGCCACGTAAAATAAAGAAAAACCTAAGATACTATGATAATGTTTCACTTAGAATTACCTTATAAGTTTAGGAAAAGAGAATACTTGATTAGTAGATACATGAAGAGAATTTCATTATTAATAAGTCACTGAAGCACAAAATAATTTAAATAGAAGAATTATTAAAATTGCTAGTTTAATTAAAGGCTTTAGCCCGTCTTTGTGCATAGTAGAAAAACTAATGCATTGTTCATATTGAATATACGAGGGTCATCCGGAAAATAGTACCCGTTCGTGAAATAAAGACGCAAAAGTAAATATTAACAAACATAAAAAATTTTATTTGAAAGAGGATACTTTAAACTACTTCTCAACATAATCTCCAAGCAAATTAAGGCATTTGTCATAACGTGTGACAAGTTTCTGTATTCCTGCTGCATAGTCCTTCGCCGCCAGCTCATTGATATACAGGGTCACTCCTTCTTTAAGTTCTTCATCGCTGTCAAATCTTTTTCCTGCCAAAAAGTCTTTAAGCTTTGTAAAGAGATGAAAATCTGAAGGGGCCAAGTCCGGGCTATACGGTGGATGGTCGAAAGTTTCCCATTTGAATTGCTGCAAAAGTTTTTGTGTTATCCCAGCTGCATGAGGCCTGGCATTGTCATGAACGAGAATGACACCAGTAGACAATAGACCTCGCCGCCGATTTTGTATTGCCCGCCGTAATTTCTTTAATGTTTCACAATACGCATTGGCATTAATAGTGTCTCCACGGGCCATAAAATCAATAAGAAATACAACTCGTCGATCCCAGAAAATGGTTGCCATGAGTTTCCTGGTGGACAGAACTGTCTTGAATTTTTTTGGTTTTTTTGGAGAATGAGCATGATGCCACTCCATTGACTGTCGTTTACTCTCAGGTGATGCATAACAAACCCATGTTTCGTCACCAGTAATTATGCGAGTCAAGAAAGAGTCTCCTTCATCAGAATAACGTCCCAAAAACGTCAGTGCTGCAGCCATACGCTTGGTTTTGTGCTCATCTGTAAGCATGCGAGGGACCCATCTTGCACAAATTTTTGCATAATGCAGATGGTGTTTAACAATTTCATGAACAATTGTTCGAGAAACATTGGGAAAATGCTCACAGATGTGATCAATTGTGACGCGCCGATCGTTCCTCACGAATTCGTCAACTGAGCTCACCAGTTGGTCTGTAATGACAGACGGTCTCCCCGAACGCTCATCGTCGTGTGTGTTCCCCCTCCCCATGTTGAAGTTGCGACACCACCGCCGAACAGACGACTCGTCCATTACATTGTCTCCATACACCTCCTTTAATTGGCGATGAATATCACATGGGCGAACGTTTCTTGCATTGAGGAATTTAATCACTGCCCTCACTTCACAACTGGCGGCGTTCTCAATTTTTTTAAACATTGTAAACAATCACAGAAACAACACAGGCAATGCTAGCGTCACGCAACTTGGCTCAGAGAAGGCAGACAAGCCACTGAAGCTATCTGACCTCGTCCAGCGGCTACTCGCGTCGTCAGCACTTCATGCGGCACGAACGGGTACTACTTTCCGGATGACCCTCGTATAATCAAAATCACACCATCCTAGGAACAAATAAACATTTAAAATGATGTAACGAGATAGAATTCTTACTTACCAATAGCCTGCTTAGCATATGATTAAAGATACTAAACAGTTTTTTAAAAAGACACTTTGAAATAATCCTGTCAAAATTCACCAATAATTTTGAAATTCTTGAGCCGAATTGGGTAAAAATGTATTTCTTAGTCTTTAATGCACCTACATTTGATCGATCAGAAAATTGGGCTCTAAGAGGTAATCATGAATTTTCCCTTAGTTTTCGTTACATATCGCCTATGGAGTTGAAAAAAGAAAGAATGTAGACTGCGGGTTTTGTTACGGGCGAAAGTAGAATGACAGCGTCGACTATCCCTAAGTAGGAGTTTCCGATCCCTCAACGCCCATAAATACCTTGTGGTTAATGAAAAATGTGCCTCCTTGCCTTGTGTACAATGGCCTTAAAACGCAGTCTTTTATATTCAACTACTAATTGAATATATGCAGAATTTAATAGTAGTACGAATGGGGAATATTACCAGCGTCTTATATGTAAATAAAAATCTTATGGAAGATAAAACAATTCGCGTTTAAATGTCAGCCACAATTGCTTACTCATGAACGTATACACTGCCTAATGTATTGTTTACTGCCTAATATATACTTTACAGACTTCGGTAATGCAGTTTTACATTGGAATTAGGATTAAATTTCTTTATATACTCTACTGAAAACGTAGACAGATCTTATAATTTGATTTTCAACAAAAGTTTGTTTTCACTTAGCGAAACTCATTTTACATGATGCTCTTGTCAACGTTTTATCATACTTGGTGAAGTCTTCGCGGGTTTTCCACCGGGTCAGGGTGTCAGCGGCGAAAACCCGCGAACTTTACCAGAATCGTACGCCGGGAAAACACTAAATCTTTTATCATACTTGTTCGCCACTTTAATGTATCTGTGTTTATTCAGTTCCTATAATATCCGTATTACTATCATATTCCCCATCATACATATAGTGTTATAGCCACCACCAGATGTTCTCTTATGCCACCTGAACTATGTTACGTTCACACCTACGTAGAAAAACTAAAAAAAATAGAAAATGCGCCAACATTATTCACTAAAAATGTGTCAATAAATGCTATGTTGGTCATTTCCAGCTAATTTAAAATTCTAACCATTACATTTCGTTTTTAGTACAATTTGCAGATGTTCAACTTCGTATGCAGTTAATGATCCCATTGATAAAAAGGCTCTTATTTTCTAGTGATGAACATGGATTGTAAGATTTAAATTCCTTCAGTTGTCTCAAAAGGAATAAATTCATGACATGAAGGAAAACAATGGTTAGCCTCAACACTAGCAACACTTAAACATCCTTCGCTAAATATTGAAGAAACTTAGCTGTGTTATTTTGTGCAACAAGGCCAATTTTTGTTCACGAACATATTGTTTAAATTTAAAAAGTTAGGCAATTTCACGCGAATCACCATTTTTCATGGGAGATAGAGAATTAGATTGGAAAACATTTTTTCATTTAACTTCAAATAATTTTTTACTAAAATATTTGAAAACATTTTCATTTGTAAAAGATATCTACATGACTTGAGAAAATAATTTACTCTATTTATATGATGACTCACGACAAATATAATGCCTGTTGTACACGTAAACGTTGAATTGTTGTGTAAACCAATATGAGCTTTTGTAAATTCCTATTTCTTTTACATTTTTTCTTACTATAGCATATGAAAAAAATAACACTGAAAAATCAAGTTCAAAATGTTTTTATCAAAATATTATGCCAACTTTGTGACATCACTCTGTGCATAAGGAATGCTTGGAAAGTCAAAGATCATTTAGCTGAAGGTCAACTAAAATTTGTGACCCCTAATTAATGGAATAAAAGGAATGGGAACAATATTATTTTTTTACTTTGATCGGGTGTTATTCCGAAAAAAATAATGACTAAAATATATTTCCCAAACACTCTTAAGGGTTCTAAATACTATAAAATGGCAAAATTCTGACTACAATTCTAGTCATTTTAGGAAAACCACCAAATGGCTCTGTCTGATAACAGTAAAATAAAATATGGAGATAAATAGTTTTGTTAAGCCTATCTTTATGTTTGGACACCTGAGACTATACCACATTAGATACACAGCACTTCAAGTTGGTAGAACTTGTCATAATTTAAATCCTGTTCAAAAATTAGCATAACTTACATTTATTATTGTGTGGTACTTCTGAACATTTATCTAGACTAAATGGAGTTTTATATTTATTTATATATTTAACAAGGACTGTCAATTTTTAGCTGTTATGCCTGCTGAAAATAGAAATCATAGATGTGTACAATGAATCCCAAAAAATCCCTTCTGCAATGAATTCCAGTACACGTGTACGAGTGTCTTCTGCACGTGGTACACGATCTACGTGCAGATTACTTTTGTTTTTTTTATTTCTTTAGATTCTTGGAATTCCCATCATCATGCTCACCTCTCGCATCCATTGCCCTCCTCTTCCTCGTCTTCTTCTCCACCCGATTCGGAGTCCATGTTTTCGAAACGCACGGCTGCGCGCTGCTGCTGCCTCCTGGGAGGGTGACGAGGCTGCCACGACGGAGGCGACTCTAAGTGTGAGGAAGCGGGCGGTGGGAGGTCTCCGAAGTGAGGCCGGGAGTGGGTCGAGGTAGGAAGGTGGTGGGATGGGGGTGAAGCCACCGCCGTGGGTCGAGAGGAGTGGTGATGTCGGAAGGGCGACTGAGGGGCGAAGGCGGCCGTGGCCGCTCGCGGCCTCCCGTCGCGGTTTACGGCGGGTCCGGGGTGGAGGGAATCCAGGAGGCGCGAGGACGCGGACGGACAACCGTCGACGTCGAATCCAATCCTCTCGGGTGCGGACGACGCCGCCTCGTCTTCCTCCTCCTCGTCGGCACCGAAGGACGGCGTCGACGCCGAGGACGGCGAGGAGGGCGGTGGGGGCGTAGAGATGACGTCATGGCGCTGCAAAGACGTCATCACCACCCCCTCTCACTCCCGTCAACCTATCACTCCCTTCTGGCCGCCCCCCCCCACAGGGGCCTATCCTCACCGACGCCCCAGAAGGTCGGAGGGGGAGGAGTGCGCCGATCTCATGGTCGGACGCCCGGTAGGGGCTCCGTGGGCGGGAAAGGAGAGGAGTGGATCGGGTTGCCTTGCCCTTCCCGCTGTCTTGCTACCCGGCAGTCTTCCGTAGATGAGAAGAGATGAGAGAAATTATTTCGAAAGGTGAAAGAGATGGAATGGGTTGTGGGCTTAGTGCTTCTCTCTTGTTCTCGGAAATATGATCGGCTATGACTTATGTTCTCTTTTTGTTTCAGTTCATCCCTGTCACCTTCTAGAAGGTTGGAGGAGGGAGACTTCTCAAAATTTCAAAGGCGATCAGCAATAATAAATGGGAAACACGCGAGGGAACCGACGTCACTTGTGTTCCATTTGTTTTCTCGGTGAAGAAGAGTCGCTGGAAGAGCAGCAGGAAGTCTGTCACACAAACTCACATACGCACACTACGTGACTCGCCGTAAACACAATTTGTCAAGCGGGAAATAATAGAAATCATGGCCAGTTTTTCATCTTTTTGGAGACTCGCGCCATTTCCAAAGCGAGTTATCGAGTTTCAGGAACCAGAAATTTTCAAGAGGTCGACGACTCAAAAATCTCTGCTTAGCCTGCAGTACTTACTGAGGTAAATAAAATAAGGGCTTCTTCGTAAATGGACTCACTCTTGACGTGAGGATGTGGAGCAACCACGCTAATATCTAACTCGATGGACAATATATTTCGACATTGGACCCGATTTCCCATCGTAGAGTAATATAGCATTAGTATTTGCATTAAAATCTTGAAACCATCCACATCACAAATACAAATAGCTGAAAATATATACTCCAAAAATCAAATCTTGTTGTACTTCACACAGGCTTTTAGCACTACACTCTAATGTGGGTTCACTGAGAAATAGTTGTACTGTTATTGAGAATCATATACCTAAATGGGTTCAAGAGGAGATGATTAAACACAGGAAATTGGAGAAAACCTGGGGTATATCTTCAAGTTGATGACGTTGATAAAATTGGTGGAATGGGAGTGATGAACGGATATTATTTTTCCATCAGACTTCAACTTTCTCAATATAAAGGAGCACAAACTCCCGAAACGTTTTTGAGGCACAAGTTAAATTGCTTTCCCACCAAACCCCTTAGGGTGCTGATAGAGTTTAACGATTTAATTGTTGCAGTGAAGGAGAATATTCGGTGGAATTTATTTTTCTTAATTATCCTGTAAAACACAAAACTAGATGTAATAACTTATTGCTTATGGTGTGGTGCAATTTTGTTTAATGATGACGCACATAAACTTTCAACAAGTTTTCTCAGCTGTCACGCATCGTAGCAACACTCGACTGATAGTTGCACAGGAATCACTACCAATATCCCCGGCTATCCTGGTATTTCATCAAATATTTAACAGAATACTTAAAAGAATGTTCTTCGAATGTTATTCTATGACGTTTTCAATCGCTGAGGAGATATCACACTGTGTCACTGCAAAAGAAGAAAAAAGAAATTAGACGCCAGGGAATAGTAATTAATCAGAAACGGTCATTATGAATGATGGTCATGGTCTACTACTATGCATGAAGCTACAGACATTTTTAACCCAAAAGAAACCACCAAATACATGTGGTTTTATTAAGAACGAGTATCTATATTATGTTCCTAAATTTTGAGATTGCATAACAATATAAAGGTATATGGTTTCCGGGTTACTCTGGTGGTCTGCGCGCACCTTGGGATTCCGATAAGCAGTCTTTGGTATTTCATCTCAAGTGTTTTCCAGGGGTCGAACCACCAGATTTGACAAAACACCCACGCCAGGGTAGTCTCAAACCCGTTACCTTTGGTTTAGCAGGCAAACGGGTTTATATGCTGAATAATCTGGCCGGTCAACGCCTTAAACCTATTTTTTAAAGGTCATTTTATGTTAAATTTAACTTATTATAGACGCCTATACATTATTTTCTTACACGTAAAAAAAGGTAAAATTTAGCTCACAGGTTTACAAATAAATTAATGAGTGTTTCATCGAAAATCATTAGTTTTTTAACGAAGAGAGATGGCAATATTCAGCGAGATTTGGTATTACTGATATGCTAGCAGGAAAAATAATAAGACGGGTAAGGGGGTAAAACGGTATTAATTAAGACTCAGACATGTTAGTATAATACAGACAAGCTAAAAATGCTAGCGGCATACTCTTACTGCAACATGTATGCCGCACTAAGCCTAATTCTATGTTCTATTATCCCAATGTACCAGCGTTTCTATTTCTTGACTACTGTCAATGTAAGGGAAATAACTTTTCACTGAGCTCATAATTTTTGGAGGGTGAAAAATTAAAGGATGTAGCTTAATCCTTTACCTTAGAGATAAAAATTTGAAATTTGTTTTAAAATAAGCCTCTCCTTCCCTTGAAATCGCTTTCATAGGTCAAATAATTTCATCATTGCAAATTTTTCTTCGAAAAGTGGCGATAGGTGGACATAAATAACTCGCTGCCAAGAGAGCTTATCACTTTAAAAACATAACACATCGAATACGAAAAATGTAGCTATGTTTGAAAAGTTTCAATACTACAACCAACTTGTAAATATATTTATTTCCTAAATATTACTCTCTAAATCTGTTTGTGCACAAATTAGTCTATTGTCAAATTGTCTAAATTAGTCTTAAGCACAGATATACATTTCCATCAATCGCAAGAAAAAACCACGTCTTTTGTTTTAAATTTTACAACTCTTTACGAGTAAATATTCATAAGGCACTAAAAGTAATATTTACAGAGACTGCCGTGTGATTCCTATCTTATCATTTCATTTCTGACCTAAGTGTGCAACACTTTAGATTGTTTTGAAATATTTATAGGTTAATTAAAATTTTAGTTTTGGAGTGAAAAAAAATTTTATGCTAAATGATAGCGTTAATTTTACATCACTAAAAATTTATCTCCTTAGATACCGCGCGGTACAAAATAATTTTCATATTACCACCTTATTACATAATTAAACTGCTCCTAGATAGATGCGGCAGTATGCACTTACGTTTACGCATGCACGTAACAGGCCTGTTCGAAAAAAGATAAGACTGTTTGAATAAATACTTAATGTTTTTATTTACCCTTTAATCATGCTTATCGCCATCAAAATACAACGCTTGGCTGCCAACACTATCCTTCCAACGTTTTTTCCATCTTTCGAATGCCGCCTTGAGCCCTTTTTTCGGGCTAACTTTTAAGTATGGGGTACAATTTTGTTAGATATCTTCAATAGTTTCAAATCGGTGTCCTTTCAAGGTGTATTTGAACTTAGGGAATAGGGAAAAGCCCGCTGGATTATGCGTCAGAGAGTAGGGTGGTTTACAAATGGGCTACAGGAAGAGGGTAGTAGTAAGACCGTGAAGCAGTTATAATGATAACATACGACTCCTATAGGACGGAGGAAGTGATCCGTTGGGCTGTGAATCGGCTTGTTACTATGAAGAATTAAAATTAAAAGACACATGAAAGACTCATAGGCGATTAATATCTTTAGGAAGTGTATACGTGTGTTTCTCTCCGGGGTCATAGTCCCAGATGGTTTGTAGCAGCGGATTTCCAGACGGTCCGAGGTGGGATTTAAAAGACGCGACTTGCGAGCGAATAAACTCTGCAACAGAGAGAGTTTATGCGACACTCGCATGTCGACCATTGTGATGAATCGAGTCACTTGGAGTAACGACCGAACAGCTTTGTTTTGAATGGTCTCAAGGTGACGCCAGAGCGTTTTCCGTATGGCAAACACGGGGCAAGCGTACAGAAACTGCGGGCGAATGATCGACCTGTGAAGTTGCATCGGCGTGACCCAGAGGAGAAATTACGGAGGAAAGGCAGCCGAGGCGGTTCCTTGCGACCAGTGCCTTCTGACGGCAAAAGTCGAGGTGCGGCTGAAAAGTTAGCTGATTGTCTAGAATGACACCAAGAAATCGGTGCGAAGAAGCTCTCGGTATAATTTGTTGGTGAAAGAAAAGAGAAATGTGGGGTGTGCGTTTTCGCCTGTGGGAAAAGTGAATATGTGTGCTTTTGCCAGGATTGATTTGTATTTTCCAGGCCCGTGTCCACCGGTACAGTTCACCAAGGTGTGTTGTAAGTCGTCTGATGTTCGCGGAACGTGTTCGAGTTGTGGCGGCGATGGCAGTGCCATCGGTGTACATGTAAAGGAAAGTGTGAGGCGTAGAAGGCAGATCGTAGACGTAAAAGCTGAATAACAGAGGGCCGATAAGAGGTAAGGTACGCCCGCCTCGGCTCTCTTTACAGAGGAGAGGGAATCGCCCAGCGACACGCGGAACCTACGATCGGAGAGGTAATTTCGGACTAGAAGGAAAAGAGGAAGGGGAAAGTCGAGGATATGCATTTTGTATATGAGACCCTTGTGCCACACGCGGTCGAAGGCACGGGCGACGTCGAGGAAGACAGCGTCCGTCGTACGGCGAAGATTGAAACCGTGCGAAATACGTTCGCTGAGGCGAAGGACCTGGTGACACATGGACACACCCGAACGAAAGCCAAGCTATTCGGGACGGAGTACACCGCGGTCGCTGACGTGATTCTCGAGGAGGGTCAGAAGGCAATTGAGGGTCAGAAGGACCCGCTCGAAAATTTTCGAGACGTTAGAAAGGAAAGTAATCGGATGACTCTTTCCCGGGATGGTGGCGTCTTTTCCTGGCTTTGGGAGGAGAATAACGTTTCCTGACTTACAAGGGGAAGGGAAATGGTTCTGTCTCACATCCCTCTTTGTTTGACCAATGTCAATCCCTTGGCCTTCCTCATGGGAAATTTCCATCAGTTTCCCCTGCCATTATATTATTTAAAAATTCGTTGTGTCTCTAAGTGTGTTCAATCCTTTTATGTCTTCTTTCATTTAAGATGCTCCATGTGGTCTTTCCCACTTCTATCCTTATGTAAATTTCTACATTTCTTACATAATCATAATTCCCTTAGCCTTAAGCATTCGCCTCCACCACCAAGTTTCGATGGCTTCAATTTTCCTCTGGTATAAATTTCTCATGAGTTATGTCTCTGATCAAGACAATGCCACGCCGTTTATATACAAATTGTCCTTAATGTATTTTGCCTCACATTTTTCTTCCAATTTTTATTTCCACTGTGCCTATATCATATAAGTATGGCATTATACTCTAGGATACACTCATGCACACACGCACACACGCGCACACACACACACATACATACATACATACATATATATATATATATATATATATATATATATATATATATATATATATATATATATATATATATATATATACACACACACATATATATATATATATATGCGGGTCGCGGTGGTCTAGCGGGTAGAGCGTTGGACTGCTGACCAGAGAGTCCCGGGTTCGATTCCCGGGCAAGGCACTTTGGGCACCTGCAGCTCCACCCAAGCTAGTTGATTTTTCGGGTACCAGATCTTCCTGGGAAACCATAACCGGCACAGGGAAAGGAACTGGCCCCCCTACCCTGATGTGTGAATATTCACACGCCGTTGGGCTTGGTACACGGGTGAGCTCTACCATCACCTACTAAACCGACCTTCGGGTTGATTACTGTGTTTATGGTTATATATATATATAATCTCTAATATATATATATATATATATATATAACATAATATATATAGCCTATTAGCCATAATATATATAACAGATATATATATTAGAGAAAGGTATAAAACAAAAACACACATATATAGAATCTTTAAAACATAGATACACAAATAAAGGAAACGCACATGTGTAGTTGACGTTTCGACGGCACGACCATACATGCATGGGCTATGTTATATATATAGTATATATACATAGAAAAAATATATATAGTATATATAGTATATATGGAATGTGTTGAAAGTATAATATATTCATGTTTGTGTGTTATATATATATATGGTATATATTTAAGTATCATGCATAATAAATGTTAAAACAATTTTTAAGCGGAGGTTTCCTGGGCGCTATACTGATCATTTGGGCTGGAAACGGAACGCATTACAACGCGCGATAGAATGCTAGAGTGCTCGGGAAACCTCTGGCCAATCGCTCATTTAAAGTGTCTCGACAACACTTAAAACACTCCTCCCATCCTCGTAGTCCCACGCATTCGCGATCCCAGCCGCAATTCCGGAATGGCACGTGCACCCCCCCCCTACGCAGCCGTCACCCTTCCCCCACCAGCCGCCCCACATGTGCGGGGATGCATTGGGAATAAATAAAGAGGCTGCGAGGAGCGGGAACGAGCATACGCAGGTCCCCGCGCTAACGCAACACCACTCGCGCCCCGAAATTGCGTTACCACCCGCCTCCTCACACTCTCCTCTCCCCACTACCCACCCGCCAGCCCCACCAACCTCCCCTCACCCCCATAGGGCATTCTTGTTGCCAAACGCAGCGGTTTTCGTATATAATGTTGAATCAATAACAATGATCATTCCTACATTTCGGTAAACATCCAATAAAATTCATCCTAGAATAGAGGATAGAATAACAAAACAACCCTACATTAATGAGAGATTTACAACGTTTAATTCAGTGGTTATTCGTTTAAAAAGAAAGAATATGACGGAAAATTATTCATAAAAAAATAGTACTCATATAATAATACTCAAATTCAATTTTTCCCGTGACGACTCGCATAATTAATTGCTTCTATTACAGTAATGATTTATATAAAATAATATCTAATACGTATTACTCATTAAATTGCCATCAACTATCTGCAGAGGAGACAAGAGTCTAATGAACGAACAGTAGGGAATGACACACGAAAATAAAACGTTATATACTCTTGCATTTTGAAATTTAAGTTTTTCGGTGTGCCATATAAACCACTAAAATTATTTGAGGTAAAGGGCTTGAGAAGTTAAGTTTTTATTCAATATTTACACGGAAAAGATATTATTCATTAAGATTGTTCTAAGGGAGCTAAAAAAGAATTGTTAATTATTCTCGATGGCGTTTTATGGGGCCAAACACAAAATGACAAAGGTAAAGTGCTTACTCGTCTTTTAACCATGGTCTTAGGCAGTGCATGCCAAATTGTATCAATCCTTGAACCACCTCGTGTAATGGGCATTACACAAAAGTAAATCCTGGCAATAATGCCGCGTAAAATTCCCATATAACCTCCGCAATTTTATTCTACAATTATTTAATAAATCAAGTGAATCCTTTTGCACGTTATCTACGTTTTAGTATTGTTATCAACTACTGCGATTAGGTAATATTTACAGAATTATGTCACGTTCTTCCTTAAATTATTGCAGCAGCGTAATAAAAGGGATTTTTGCGATGAAAGTTATAACCAATTCATTCTAATTGTCTCAATGCCTTACAAAAATTTATCAAACAGTGCAATCAGTACTCCTGTCCATCACGTACCGCTTTTCAATGATATAATCGTTCGCTTTTAAGCTAATCATGTAATATGTTCTTAGAACCTTTTAGCCAAATCCATAGATGATAAAAACATAATAGATGATTAATTAATAAATAAAATTCTCATCTTATTAAACTGATATGTATGTAATAATACCGATAAAAGATATTAATCTAAGAAAAAAGTCTCCATTCATTATTTCAATTACTTACTACTAGCACGGTTCCACAGAAGTATTTTAATAAGGTAAACATCTCTCTTGAATATAAAAAATAATGCACCCGCCCACTAATATCTTTCACTATAATTAACATCATCATGAAGCATTTATACTTAATACAGTTTATGATCCATTAGTATTTTTATAAAAAGAACCTTTTCAAAATATGGACCAATAATATACAAATTATATGATTCTATAGCTAACGAAAGATTAGCTTTATAAATTTAAAAATGGTTGTAAAACTGTATATTTACTTGTAACTGATCAATTTACAATTTATATACGGAAGTTAACCACCCGAAATTTTCTCTGTGAGACAGTATTTGGGCGTACATAAGGTATTATGTGTCAATATAGAAAAAATTATTTTTGTGATTTTTACATTTATTCTTTTAATTTTTATTTCCTCATGAGCTCCGTCAACAGGACTTTTATTATTTACCATCAACACCGATGTTTCCTTTTATTCCTACCCTAGAAGGTTTTTAAATCTTATTGGACCTGATCAGTAATATTTGTCGCTCTTATTTCTGTTCCGGATAGCCTATAAATGCAGAAGAGAAGCGCGCTCTTTTGTGATTTTTTTCCTGGTGATGACTTCCGATAAAATTCGTTTTCATCGAAAACCCATGTCAGTAAAAATATTTATTTTAGCTCTCTCAGAAATTTCATTCGTTCATTTGGAACGGATTTGCACCAATAGTTTCGTCTTCCTTTTTTCATCCTAATTTGGGAGCATGGGGTTCTCCAGCTTGTTCTTCGACGCAAAATGCTAATATTCCTTTCCAAACCCACACTTCTCCAAACCCTGTCAATCAGCATTCCTCCGCCCTTACACTCAGCCAAAACCTTACTCACAAAAGTTCCCATTCCACTTCCAGCTTAACAAGATGCAGGAGAGAGAATCTATTCTTTGATGGATTCGAGAACATTCAACTCTACCGTGGAGTCTAATTTTAAACCACCTCCTCCCATGACTCCCATTTCTTCTCCCTCTCCCTCCTCTCTCTTCCTCTTTTACTCCCACGCTCCCCCCAGCTCTTTCATGTGTTTGTCTCCCATCATATATTCACTTTAATTTTCCCACTCCCACCTTCTTCACACCGACCCTATCGAGGGAATCATTTTAGGTAAAGATTTTCTTTCGATCGCCTTCAGGGTTTTTCCCATTTGATTCCTTCTAGCCATGACGTTAATTCGCACACACATGATTAAAAAATTCTCTTACCTTGTCAAATTTTTCGACGGCAAATATAAATATTATATATACTTATATAATTATTATTATTGAGTAATCTACCGGTTAGGGTAGATTTTGCATGGACATAACTAACAGTTAATAGTTTGTGACTCGTAACAAAACAAAATCCAGCAACCTACTCTACAGCAAACCCATCTTCATCTCTGTGCACTTTCTTCCTCCCTTCATACTGCCCAACATCCCCATCGTATTCATCCCCATCGTATTCTTGCCATTTCTTCGTTTTCCTGACAACCTGGTCACCACCATGGTTTTATTGCATACTAAAGAAATGTGTACCAAATGTTTTGGCTATTCATTGTGTCATTCACCGATAACATTTAGTTGCTTTAATACTGAGTGATCGCTTCCAAACGTCCTTAAACACAGCGGTTAAAAGAATCTAAGCCCAAGCTCTTAATGAACAACTCTTTCGAGAGTGATGTGATCAGAACGACGAAGATTTCTAACGTTTGTTACTACACACGGAACTTCGTTGGCTATATAAAAGGAATTGTATAAGGAGCTTCTTTCATTTTTTGAGACTGTCATGCAGTTTTTTGTGGAGAAAGATGCTTTCATCAGCAACAACCTTAAAGATATTTGGAGTGGCGTTTCATTTTTGTCTTCACTATTTGCAAATTTCAATGAAATGAATTTAAAATTGCAGGGAAATGATACTATATTAACCATCTTATAAAGGAAAAACCTGTGGTTGCTGTGTTTATTTCCAAATCGATTTTATTTAATCCCAACATAAATCACCGCGAACTTTATCACTTCCTTCCCTGCTTAAGCTAAAAGAGCAAGCTGGTATGGGTGATGATGATTTGAGAGTCTTTTGTGATCATCTAGCTACCTTGAAAAAAAATATGGCGCAGCGATGATGGCATGGGAACTTCTAAAAAAAAGCTTTCTTAATATTGTTTTGATAATTTATTCACATTTAAAAAGTATATTCTCATCTAAGTTACTTTCATTGTGTATAAAAATATGGCGCAGCGATATGTGGATATTTTTTGTTGGATATCTCACACTCGGTTATAAATCTGTAGATATTGAGGAAGTTGGAGTATAAGAGGAAGAATTAATTGGACTACAAAATGACGTTGAATTGAAACCAAATCTGAAGATAAATCATCAAGAGTTCTGGTTACACAAGGTTTCCGATTGGTATCCTGCATAATGGATGATGATTAAAAAAACTTATTTTTGACTTCAAATTTGGTGGAAACTGGTTTTAGTGCAGTCATACAGCTTATAGTATATCCAAGCACAGAAACAGACTTCAAGTTTGTGAACGGGGTGATTTAAGACTACTGCTAAATGATATGTAACCGACGTTGGAAAACAGGTGTCAGGTGATCATGGCCATCCATCCAATTAAAATATTATTTAATGGAAAAATGCTATTAAATGAGGCATGGAATCTCCTTTAATGACTTCCAGACTATGGAAAACTACAGTAAATAGTCACTTAATTGTTCAACTGATTTTAGCAAAACATGATTGGTTGTATTATTTTGATAAATTGAAAAATGCTCATGTTATACGTATAATTGTTTCTTTTGAATAAAAATACGACATATGAACTTTCTTAATATTGTTTTGATAATTTAATTACATGTAAAAAGTATATTATCATCAAAGTTCATTTTATTGAGTATTAAGTCTTTTGAATAAATGTGCTATGAAAACTATACATCTATTGAATTCCAAATATGCATTTGATTATTGTTTTTAATTTAATAATTTTAATGTTCCTCATATGGTTATTTTGATTTATGATATTGACTATTAATTTTAAACTATCGATTGGGGGATGTTGAGTGTAGGTGTCTCGCAAAAGTTTGAGAAACACTACTCTAACTGATCGTACGAGTATGTATATCTTCTTTCTCCGTAACGACTTCTTTCTCCTTATGAATTCTCGGTGGAATGCATGCCTGAACAATGACGAATTTTGTTGGTTCTGCATGCATATATATATATATATCTCGGTGTACTTCTTTCCTCCCTTCATCCCGTCCAACATCCCTATCCTGTTCCTACCCTTACCTCGCTTGCCCAACATTCTCCCCTCTATTACTCTCTTCAACATTCCACTACCGCTCAATACGCCTTTCATCCATTTTTCCTGCCTCCATAGGATTTCCCTCAACAAACCCCTCTCCTCCCCCACCATTTCTAGTACTTCCTCATTTGTTTTCCTTTCGGTCCATTTCACCTTCTCCATTCTTCTCCATACCCACATTTCAAAAGCCTCCAATCTACGTCTATCCTCCTGCTTCAGCGACCACGTTTCCGCGCCGTACATAGCTACGCTCCATATCAGAGTTTTTACGAGTCTTGTCTTAACATCCCTACTCAACGTCCCCGTCATCAACTCCCTCCTCTTTGAGAAAGCCTCCTTGCCTAGCGCAATTCTTCTCCTTACGTCCCTACCACTTTGACCGTGTTGATCCAAAACACTTCCGAAATATGTAAACTGCTCTACCTGCTCTATTCTTTCCCCGCCTATTATAATATTTAGCTTAGCCTTTTTCTTTCTAGAAAATCGCATAACCTTTGTTTTATTAATATTGATTCTCATCCCATATTTATCGCACTGAACCTCCAATTCACTCAACAATGCTTGCAACCCCTTGGCTGACTGAGCAACTAATGCTTGGTCATCAGCAAACCTAACCGATTTTACGAATTCCCCTCCGACTTTCATTCCTACCTCCAGTTCTTCCCATGCCTCTTTAATCATTTCCTCTACATATACGTTGAACAGTACCGGTGACAATGGGCAACCCTGCCTTACACCTCTTCCTAACACTGCCCATCCGGACTCTCCGTTCCCCACTCGCACCTGAGCAGTCTGAGACATGTACAGGTTGCGGATCAGTGTCCTGTCCCTCCAATCCATTCCTATTTTCTGCAATACACGCATTAATTTTTCCCAATTCACTCTATCAAACGCTTTTTCGAAATCTACAAAACAGGCAAAAACGTCCTGATTGTATTCTATATTTCTCTCGACTAGTGATCTCATTACTGCAATGGCATCACGCGTACCTCTTCCTTTCCTGAACCCAAACTGATCATCCCCTAAGTAATCATTTGCCTTACTCTCTATCCTTTTGTTGATGATCCTGAGAATAACTTAAGCTGCGTGGGATATCAAACTTTTTGTTCTGTAATCCTCACATGACGAAGCCTTTGCCTTTTTTTGGAATAGGAACTAACACCGATCTCACAAAATCTTCCGGCCAGATTCCTTCCTCATAGATACTACGAATCAGTCCATTATATATATATATATATATATATATCGAGAGGAATATAGAATACAACCAGGACGTTTTTGCCAGTTTCGTAGATTTCGAAAAAGCGTTTAATAGAGTGAATTGGGAAAAATTAATGCGTGTATTGCAGAGAATAGGAATGGATTGGAGGGACAGGAGACTGATCCGCAACCTGTACATGTCTCAGACTGCTCAGGTGCGAGTGGGGAACGGATGGGCAGGGTTAGGAAGACGGGTAAGGCAGGGTTGCCCATTGTCACCGGTGCTGTTCAACGTATATTTGGAGGAAATGATTAAAGAGGCATGGGAAGAACTGGAGGTAGGAATGAAAGTCGGAGGGGAATTCGTAAAATCAGTTAGGTTTGTTGATGACCAAGCATTAGTTGCTCAGTCAGCCAAGGGGTTGCAAGCATTGCTGAGTGAATTGGAGGTTCAGTGCGATAAATATGGGATGAGAATCAACATTAATAAAACAAAGGTTATGCGATTTTCCAGAAAGAAAAAGGCTAAGCTAAATATTAAAATAGGCGGGGAAAAAATAGTGCAGGTAGAGCAATTTACATTAGCATTTACATTTAGCAGAAGGTAATAGAGGGGAGAATGTTGGGCAAGCGAGGAAAGGGTAGAAACAGGATAGGGATGTTGGACGGGATGAAGGGAGGAAAGAAGTACACAGAGATGAAGAGGGACCTGATATAGATTAGTTTGATAGGTGGGGAGTCACAAAATGTTTATTTGATAGTTGTGTCCATCCAAAAACCTACCTCAAACGGTAGATTACCTAATAATAATAGTAATAATATATATATCATATGTACATATATATATATCTTCACACAAAATATTCATCAAATTCGTCTATTAACTTTTTCCAAGACAAACACTTATTTAACTTGCATCGATGGAAAAGTACCTTCGAGAATAGGGATTATTATCATGAATTTGGAGGCATCTAAAATAATTCTAATTTTCGTAATTCGTGATTATGACAATAATGAAGTCGAAAGATGTCTGCAGGTGGAGGTGACTGCTGATAAAAACATAGCGGAAGATAAAAAAGTGGTTGAAGACATCTTTCTGAACCTCCGGAAAAACTCAAGAAAATATCATGGACAGATAATTTTCACCTATCATTCTCACCTATTGAGTTGACCGCGAAAGAAAACTTAGGATGACTGGCGGCGAGGTTAAGGAATTTCAGAACAAAGTTTTCCGCAAAAGATATTCGTAACCTGGGAAACAGCAAACAAGACTTCATCTACTGCTTTGTAAAAACCTAGTTTTTGACAATTCAAGGTATTTAATATACAATGAAAAGTCCCATGGGCATTTCCTAAAACGTATGAATTATATTAGTCATAAAACATAAATTCCTTACATTCTGTTTTAATTTTTCATATTTTGTATTTTTCAATTATGAATATTTTAGTCAATTTTACCCGTATAACAATTAAAAAATAACCTTTTGATGTGAAAATTATTTGTAAATATCCTCGATTCAAAATAAATTTTAAAGTGTTGACATTATTTTAGTTTAACATTTATCTTAGAGAAGCTTGCAATCTATTTAGACTTAAAAACTACTTTGTAGAACAATTATGCAAAAGTCAAAATAATTTCAAGTGAATATTTTGAAGGGACTCGAAATTACGGATTTTTTAGAGTAACATTACCAAAAGTAGGAGATGAAATATAAATGCATGTTAATCTATGGTGGCAAACCTATTTGCACGGTTGCAGAATTCGAAAGTGGTGATTAACAAAATAAAAGTCTAGCCAACGACGAAACAGTTCGAATATTCGAGGTTCATCCATCAAGAACCGGACTGCCAACACCTCAAAATATTTATCGAGCAAAGAATAACTCACATTTGGTCTCGAAAATTAATTTCAAGAAAACCCTGAAGGGACTCATATTTGCTCGTCAACCTTACACCATGTTAAGCTGAATGCAATCCCAATCCTTCTCATATATCTCTCACCAACGCTATATCCAGTCCCCGACTATATCTCCCCTTAACTTCTTCTCTTTTCTCTTACCCAATCTCGTTATTCAGCTCCCACGTCGCTATTTAGAGCCAAAAATAAAGTCAGCAACGACTTGGGCACCTTGGGATGTACCACGAGGGTGGTACATGTGTATCTTAAGATAAAGTAGGTATAAAACTCCACCTTTGATCGGCCTAAAGCATTTAAAAACTAGAATGATCCTCTGTTAGTTTGATAAACAGAGTTAAAGAATTATGGCCGAGTGTAAATGGGCTTAAAATAAATTAATTTCCAATGTTTTCTCCAAATCTCAACCTCCTAAATACGCAATACAATATAAATTTCCTTTCATCTCCAACTCGAGGTGGACTGCGGTCTTTTCGTGGTGTTAGCAAAAGCTGAAGGAAAGAAAATAAACGCGTTCATTATTTCTTTTGAAAAATTCCAGCACACAGGAAAATAAGAACTGTTCAGTAAACTGTAGTAATAAATCTTTTCATAGTTTCTCAGTCCAAGTTAATTATGAAGTTTGGAGAGAATACAACAACATCACTTTATTCAAGCACTGGCATAAAAGTTAAGAATTATTCATTACTTCATTATAGTTCGTGATTAAGTGTAATAAAATAGTTCCTTTTTATAATAAAACTAATATTTAGCTTTTTAAAGACAATTGAGCTAATTTATAATTATTTTTCCTTCAATTAGAACGTGATTTTAGTTAATTTTTACCATTTCTCAAAAGTCGTCTACAGTTGCCTTCGCCGTATTCAATATTACCTTTAGTAGTACAAATTCAAGCATTAAAAAAACATTAAGCACAACACTGTTGAGCACTCAGTACTTGGGAAAACATCAGCATTAAATGAGTTTGAAAATTCATAAACTGATTAAAAAAAGAACGGACATTACTACCATTTTTCGTGCATCAACATACATTTCAGTCAAACCAACATTCTATCCAGAACGGATGGCTCTCCAATGAAGATAAAAATTTGTTTCGAATAAGGGAATAGAGGGTTTGGAATGTCTATCTCAAACATCACTGTTACCCTATGTACATGCCGACAAAAACAAGGTTCGACGACGAACGTCCGTCTCCCCAGTAATCTCATTACCTCAAAAAATATTAGCAGGACTCGAAAATTCACCAATGAAAACACTGTTGAAGCCACCCAATTTAATTGACGCTGACGGGTAACATTTTCCGTGGAACAAGCCGTTCTCTCGCCTATTAACACGAGGGAGGGAAATACTTTCGTCCGAAAGAGGTGCCCATTTTTTCTAAATTTTCCCTTTTATCGAGAGAGAGAGAGAGGGTAGCGAGCTCGAATAAAAAATAGACGCCTTCTCCCACTCTCCAGCCTGGCCCGACGCGCAGCGCGCTATAGCCCGAGTCAAAAATTGAGGCACCAAGTTCAGTCAGTAACTGGGACGAAGCGAGACCGATTTTGAGGTCTCGTGCATGCATGATGGATGGGAGGCGACGTTGTGAATAAAATAATGGCTAAAATTAAAAAAGGAAAGGTTGAATAAATAAATGAACAAACGGGGGAGAACGAGTGGGATGGCTGCGAGCAGCAGACGAAAGGCGGGAGCATCGCCCGAAACGTCGCCTTGAGCCTTCCCCTTTACTCCCTCAAATCGGTCGTCACCTACGCTGTTCTGCGAAGCGGCCGAGGGAACTCAGCCAGTTGAGGAATGGGTCGGCGGGAGAGGGTGTGAGCGAAGAGGAGTCGGGGACATGAGAGAAGGAGATCAGACCAAAGTGTTCGAAAGGGACAGGGGGAGGAAGTATGGAGACTAGATGGAGGGAAGGTAGGCGAGACTCGTGAACACTCTCCCGCTTTCACGGAAGATCCATCTCTGTAAACTAATGCGTTGGATTTCCCAGCAGCATCTCCCCTTCTCGAATCGTTATACCCCTTGAACGACATTTTAGACCGATAAGTGCTCGCCGCCACACTTTGTAAGGATTACGGATTATTTCAATGCCTGTCTCGTGTAAACAGAAAGTTCAATTGCTTACGCTCGCATCATTTTTCAGTCGGATTTTCACACTAGAGAGGGGGTTTAACGTAGCCTTTTTTTATCACTAAAGGTAAAATTGCTTTAGGATTTAACATTTCGAACCATTTCAAGTACGAACAAACTGAGGTATTAGATGACCGGATATATTCCATTCCATTCCATCTGGTACACGCACGCGATGTCAAAGATAGCAGGTTTTGCACATTTTTTAAGTATTTCCGATACCTAATTTTTTAATTTCAAAGAACCCAGTGATTAAGTTATATATCATACCGGGAAAATGAGGTTTTAGACTATAGTAATGTTTAACTGAGTTATACGTATTTCAAAATTTTCAGATACACTAATTTCAGTTACACATTTTCACGTGTTATTATATATTAGATTGAACATGCCTGAAATGATCTTAACTTATTATTTCACATCCGTAGTTGAGTCATTATTCACCAGATGTGGTGTGAAAAATATATCAAGTTTAATTATCGACTGATTTAAAACTTTTATATATTATATACATATGCGTTGACAAATGTTGGTATCAAAATGCATATTTCTTTCATATCGATAAATAGATTCAAAAGTATGCCTCTATTTGTTAAGTTTCTCATCTTATGGGCGTGATAGGAAATTAAAATTAAGAAAATTTGGACCATTCTGACGGTAATAGCAATCCATCTTAATCGATAAAATAAACTTCAATGGATACTTTAGCAAAGTATCTACATGTCACACTAGGGTTTCAGATTGATCGAGACTGATGAAAGAGATTCACACAGAAATGTTTCCTTGCTGCGACCTTTATCTAAGACGTGCGTCTCCAGCTATGTCAGAATTTGTTTTAAGAAGCCCTGGGAGCTGAAAGGATCTCGTCTATTTTTAAAAATCTCTCAACGAACCAACCTTTTTTTTCAAATTGACTGTTTACTCGCGCCACGTGAAATTGATCGATTTGGTGGAAGCTTAGGGCTAGAGAGGACGGAATGATCGCTGCATGATAAACTAATATTATCAAATTTAGAAGGGATTGCGTCACTCGTGTCACTGCCTGCGCCTGAAGCTCAGTTAACCTAGTTAACGTTGCAATAGATCATGTTATTTTTTGTCACGTACATGCATGATAATGTTGACAATTATAACTGATTATGCCGATATCAATGTTGCGACGAATCCGACACTTAGCAATTATTTTTGGCGGCAATTTATGCCATGATAAATGGAGCAAACATAAAAATAAAAGATTAATGGACCAGTGCAAAATCCATTTATCATTTCCAACAGATCGCACAGAGATTTATGTCAAATAATGAAACGCCTAATGTCATCGTTTTCTCTTGGTTCTCCCTTTTTACACTTCCCAGCAATTGTTCGCTTTTTGTCGCATCAGGGTTAATTTTATTGTTCAAGAATATTTACACGCACTCTCCCTTTGAAATACAAAGATTGATACTGCCATGGCGTAGTCTCTTGCCTGTTATAACCAATAGCCACAAAAAATGGAAATATCAGTTGTCCCTATTAAAATTCACATACTTGAGAATTTTTTCGGTCACCTAAATAGAAAATTACTAACAGCAGGAGAAAAATCTCCTCCTCACATTAGCTGAAAAATAATTTTATTATTATAGCAGCGTTATTTTGACAGTTTTTTTATCCTTTACCTTTTTTTTTGAGAGTAAGAAAACTCAATTGGAAAAATTTGATTTTCATTAATACTTTTAAGACATAACATTGAGTATCAAACCTGGTTATTAAAACAATTTTTCTACTGCTAGCAGAATATTTCTTCCGAAAGTGAGTTCTACATGTATGACACAGGTGTTTTTTTCATATTGCTTCTTCCAAGGTCGGGAACAAAGACCTCTCCGAAATATTTCACCTTCTCATTGGATTCACATTAGGATAGTACGGCATTTATATAATATTTATTTAAGAGAAATTCAGATTAGAACTGGAGAGGAAGTCTGAAGATAAATTCACAATAGAATGGCAAGGAAGTTTTGACGTGGTACGGTAGCAAAATTCATCTATTTTTAAAGTAGGTAAAAAAAATCTTTGTAAATACGAAGCGTATTGGAAAAGGAAATTTTCTTATTTTTAAATATTAGCGAATCCAAAAAACATTCATATGCATCGTAAATTATGGCTCATGAAGCTAATGAAGATATTTTCCTGATTCTGTAGTCGCGTGACTGTCGGTCAATGCAGATAAAATTGTTGCTCCCGCTAGTTGCATAGTGCGTACTGTGATGCGATTTTTGTGTACAGGAGCATCAGCAGAAATTTCTCGAGATTTGTGCATAGTTTTAAACTTTCAATAATGAGTGAAGGAAAGGTTAAAATTTGGTGTAGATACCTCAAAAATGGTCGTACAAATGTGACTAATGGAGAATGGAGTGTAAGGTCCTGAGTGGAGTGTCAGGGCCTGACACTCCCAATCGTTCAACTATTCGATCAAGAACAGCTATCTGATCGACAATTGACAATTATCACTTTGGCTGATTGATTTATCCTTGTTGGACGTACCACTATTTAGACAATTGTAACGCAACAGCTCGGATAACAGTGATCGTGTACTAGGTGGGTACCGAAAATGCCTTCCGACCCTCACAAAGGGCAAAGAATTTTGAGTAGATGATCGTTTTTGGAGCGATTTTTATCCATTTGGTCACCCAACCTACAGTCCTATTTCCTTTAATTTCACTTAAAATAGTGAACAAAATGGAAAAAGGTGTGAAGACGACAAGGAGCTCAATACAGCTTTCGCCAACTGTTTCAATCGTCAGGCGGAGAACTTTTATGCCGAAGGTGCAGCATTATAAGTAATTAGAATAGAGCGGCATTCATTTAGAAAAGTTCGGTAAGTTTGTAGGAAACTAAAATGGTCAATAAGAACTTTTTCTGGCGTTTACATTTTTAGTGACAAAACGACCCTTATTTGTCGAATATGTTTTATATAACAGATACTCAATTTTTTTATATTTAAATTATTTTGAAATTACTTAAACATTAATTCTGAAGTAAAACTAAGGATAAACTGGGATCTAAATAATAAAATACGAAGAAAAAACTAGTTCCTCTCTTGACACACATCTTACCTGTCTATCTAACACAATACACGAAAGACACTGATTACTATCATAATAAATATATTAAAACAATATATCAATTTAAATTAACTATCTAATATAAACCAAATGGAGTTGGCTCAAATACTGTATAACTCGGTATTCCTTGGTAGCAAGGAGAGATACAAATAAATCTTATTTCTAAATGAAATAGGCATTTAAGATAATTTTTGTTTTCTAATAAAAGAAAAGGAAGTGGTTATAATGATTAAATATCCATCAACCAGGAACAGGTTCTTTTCAATGAGCCTTGTTACAGCCTTGTTTTTAGATATTAAGAACGTTGGAAAATTCTACGCAAGCATTTATTACTTTTTATCACTATCTTTTTAACGAGCGGTTTCGAAAATAACTGATACGTTCTAAAACCCAAAAATTCCACAGCCATTAAGATCTTCTAAAGTTCAAATCCCATCGTTACCTTATAGATTCAAACAGATATAGAAGCACATAAACAGTAGCTGAGTTCCCCTGCTAGGGACGTTCAAAACATGGACGTTAGGTCAGAAAAAATATGATATCCGGTGAAGTGGCTATTAGGTTTTACCGTTTTGCGTTTCCTCTTCTCCGCACCATACCCACTCTATTAATTTTTTTAAAGAAGCCTGTGGTACAAGTGAGCCTAAAAAGTGTTTTAGGAGTCTTTTACAGGGAATCTAAAAAAAAATCGATCACCGAGGAGGTGTCTCGAAAAAAATTTTTAAGGAGACGGAAAGAGTTTTAAAGATGGATGTTGGGTAGGGGAAGGAGGACAGGCGCAATTACAACAACAGGCCTGGGATAGGGGGGGGGGGACAAAGGGAGAGAAGGGAGAGAAGGGAAGTGGTATAATGAGGTGAAAAAGTGGTTCGTAAATTACGCGCTCCCTCTTTTGGATGGAACGTGACCAACTGCCTGGTGCAAGGAGAGAAGAGGGTGGTCGGGAGATGGGAGTGAGAAGTGGTGAGATGGGGAAGGGAGGATGGGGGACGGAGTGAGTGAGAGTGGATGGAACTTGATGTGGAAGGAGACTGCGGAGAAGGAAGGGGCGATCTCAAGACGCAGAAATAAGGGGAAGGTAAGAAGGTTTTGAAGAGGAAATAGGCACGTGAAAATTCCAAGAACCCAATGACAAATGCATCTGTATTCGAAATACTATTTTATCATTCAAAAAGTAAAATTGGAATGAAATGACGTGCACATTAAAGCAGATGAACGTAAACAATGAAAATCTATTCAGTTGAACAAGTATAACTCTCCACTTAATGGGGCCAAAATTGCATTAACTTGAGTAGATAATGCATTTGTTTTCCGACCCGTGGCATCGACGAGAAGGACCGATATGGTGGCAGTTTAAATCACAGATGCTGAAACACAATAAACCAAAGTTCATTTTGATTTCCATTAATGAAAAAATAGAGTCTGTATTCACAAAGATTAATGCCAAACACAGTGGTTTTATTAATCGTTTGTGAATTTTTTCACACGGATACCACAACCTATAATTTTGACTAGTGCTGCGCAACAAACAACATGACAGTAGTCTAATAGATAGCACGTTGCCGACAATTTCGGAAACTCTACTTGACGCCGGATTAACACTGGATACAGTCAGGTACATATGCTCTTAAAGCTGAGAAAGTTTGATAAAACGTTTCTATGAAAAGTATCAGAAATGATTTTTTCCTGACCTGTATGAGCGTCACAGCGCGCTTGTATCGCTCAAGCTTAGTGGAAGGGGGTCTGGCCTTCAAAACGCTAATCGTCTACAAGAGTTCGTTCGGACTAGATCGTTTTTTAAGTGAATCACTGTCGAGTGACTTGGTGCTAACGCGAAATACAGCGAACGATTGAACAGCGGTACGCCATTCAATTTTGTGTTTGACTGGAATAATCGGGAACGAAGACGTTGGGCATTATTTGCCAAGTGTTCAAGGATGAAAATATCTCACAAACTAAAGTTTTTAATTGACACAGGCTCTTCAAAAATGGTCCCGCGTTGGACGACCGTCCACGTCAAGAACCGATGACAACGTGTGCATGAAGTGCTGAATTCAGACCGTCTATTAAGTGTGCACATGTTCGAAAATCGTATTGATGTTGATAAGATGACAGTGTACACCATTATCACTAAAAATTTGGCGATGCGTAAGATCTGCGATAGATTCGTCCCGAAGGTCTTTGGCCGGACGACCAAGAGCAGAGTCGAGTGTCTGCTAGAGAACACCTCTGCAAAAGCATTGCGACGATCCCCAACCCCCCTACAGTCCCGACTTGACATCGGCAGATTATTTCCTATTCCCAAAAGTAAAATCCTTCCTCAAAAGACATCACTACAGGGCTCTGAGTACCGCGAAAGAAGTTTGCACGCGTACCCTTGAGGACCTTCCAGAATCCGCCTATCAGGGAGCCTTCCAGTCGTGGAAAATCCGCTGGTAAAAGTGTGTCGACGCTCAAGGGGTGCAATTTGGAGAATTTCTAGGCATTTTAGCAATTTCTGAAACTAAAGCGAAATTTTTTCCGATACTTCGTATTCAATCCTCTTATCTGCAATGTAATGGAAACATTACTCAAATTTCATACATATCAAATTATTGGGTGATGGTTTCTTTTCAACGTGCTCTCTATTTTTGCATCCAAAATTTCCTCTATAATGGGAATGACAAGGACGTGGCACAATTATTTATAGGTCCTGCCTAAAATTTTATTAAATTCTGTATCTATAACTATATTTATTCTGACAAAATATATATTTTGGAGAACTTAGTTTTGTACTTGATTTATAAATTTTCCAAATAAGACTAGAATTAAATACTTTACGTACACCACTTTTGACTCTGTAACAACTTAAATTGCTGAGTTTCTTTCTTAAAAATATAAAGAAAATATTAAAAACAGTGGCATGTCTTATCATCATTACCATTTTATAGATCTAGGATAGCATCCAGAGGAGAAAGTCATCTTTTTTACTGTATCCATACCGTTTATCTCTCCGCGAGTTAAGGGTTTTCCGCGTGAGGCCTTAAAACAAATGCAACTTTAAGATTTTTCAAAAATATAGCTCATCTCTTCCCTGTCTCTTCCCTTTCGTTTCTATGCCACGCCACTTTGTTTTTGATACTCTAAACCATATGTTTCTTCCTCCTTCTTTCAACAATTTTAAAATTGTTTTTCAATTCCTAATTTTCAATCAATTTTTCAATTCAAAGAGCGACTAACGTTTGATCTGCGAAATCTGAGAATTGATGCCGTTTGGATACGTTTTCATTCAGCATTGTCCGAGACTAATAATTGAAACGGTATCTTAAAAAGGCTTTCCGTATCGAATATTCAAACAAGACTGCTATTTCAAAGCAAATAACGCTTCACTTCATTGACTAAAGAGCATTCATATCGTTTACAGAGTCTATAACAGAATACTAGAACTTACACACTTTACTGATTGAAATTTTAACGCAAGGTACTAAGTTATGAGAGCGGCAAGTAACAGATAGGTATATCCATTCCATAAGAGAAGTAAGGATGAAAGAAAATTCGCCTCAAATTTGACAAAAGAAATATTACAGAGTACGAAATAACTGAAAGGTGGCTTTATCATTTGATGCGAGGAAATGCGTAAAAAATACATAAGAAATTGTAAGGTTCATTTTAAAGGCGTTCTACGTGATTCGTTTTCGAAATTAGGCGTACATGAAAACCCGAAATATACTAGAGATATTTTTAGGCCCTTCTTTAAAGAATGTTACATGAATCCTCTAAAGTAGTAGGTTAAATCTTGTTATGATAATCACTTCGACTCTTTCAAATTACGCATTTCATATAAATGAAGCACCCTTCATCATTGGTCGTTAAGCCCTACGATTGGTTGACTGAAGCCCCCCATCCAACCTTTTCTAATGCTTTTTTTTACAATTGTAGTATAACCTTAATCATACATGATAAACAAAAATTTAAGACAATCGATAAAACGCACAATTACAGACAATCTTAACATATACCATAGCGATACGATCTTCATAATATACAATAGTAGTATACATTAAACCAGTCAGTTCTGGCTTAACAGCAGGTGGCGCACCAATAGTAAGAGCTTAAACTCTTGCAATTATGAAACTACATATATTATATTACATCTTGTTCCAAACCCTAATCAATTCTGTATAATAGCCAGTCTTTAATTCTCTCTTACACAGCATTTACTGACTGTAATATTTTTATAAATCTTAGGTATTTCATTTAAAATTAGAGGTACAGTAATTTCCAATTTCCTTCCACATTGATTTGTATGAATTGTTTTGTCATACACTTAACACTGTCCCTTAATGGTGATTCTTTTTATTAAATCAGTTATTTTATATTTGTCATAAAAATAGTTTCCTATTATGATGGCATGTCTATACAGCCTGTCTATAGGAAATTGGCTTACTCCCTGGTATTTTTTGCAATCTACTTTCTTCTTTATTTCTCCCATGTATTTATCTCATGGCCTTCCTCTTGGGAATTTTCCCTCTATTTTTCCTTCTATTATATTCTTCACGAATCCATGGTACCTCAAAGAGTGGCCAATCCATCTGTTCCTTCTTTTCTCTGTGGCGTTCTATAAGGTCCGTTCTTCGTCTATTCTTCTTTATTCTTTCTTTATTGTTTTATCCGCCCATTTGATCTTAAGCATCATCCTCCGGCACCAGGTCTCGAAGGCTTCTAGTCTTTTCTGGTCTAGTTTTCCGATGGCCCATGCTTCTCATCTATAGAGTGCCACGCTCCAGATGAAAGTCTTTGCGAAATGCTTCCTTGCCTCCAGCCTTAGGTTCTTTGAAAATAGTAATTGCCTGTTATTCATGAATGCGCTCTTCACTGGGGATATTTTTCGCTTGATGTCGGTCGAACTTCTTCCATCCCAGGACGAATTTTTTCACGTAGTTTCCTCATCTGAAGTTCTATCTTCTTTAAACAAAGCAGTTGTATTTTCATCGAGAATGCTCTCTTAGCTTGAGAAATGTTTCGCTTGATGTCTGTAGTACTTCTTCCGTCTCATGTGATAGTATTTCCGAGTTAGGTGAAGGAATCCACTTGCTCTAATTTCTATCCTTTCTGTGTGACTCTTGTATTCCGCTTCTCTCTTCCACATACTAGGATTTTAGTCTTCGACATGTGTATGTTCATGTTGAATCTGTGTAGAACTTGATTCAATACTTTTGTAACATTTGAAGATCCTCCTTAATGATTTTCTGCTATAATTTCAATATCGTTGGTGAAGCGTAGCATGTTTATCTCTTCTCCATTGATCCTAATTCCGTTTAATCCGATGCCATGTGCTTCTCTTATTGCCTTCTCCAGGTATAAGTTGAACAATGCAGGTAAGAGGTTGTATCCTTGTATAACTCCTTTGTTTATTTTAACCTCTATATGGCTACAATCTCTCATTCGCATTGTGGCTAATGGCAACTTGTATAAATGATAGATTATTCTTCTATCGTTTCAATCTATTGCGAGTTTTTCTAGCAGTCTAAGCATCTTGTTCCATTCCATATTGTCGAATCGTTCTCCAAGTTCACTAATGCCACATACAGTTGTTTGTTCACATGTATTGTGTTCTTTATGATGATTCTCAGACTAAGTATGGCTTCCCTGGCTCCTCTGATCTTCCTTAAGCCAAATTGGTTTTCCAATAGGTTATCTTCAATTTTCCTTTCCATCCTTCGACTTATTATTCGTGTACGTATTTTTGATGCATGAGACACAAGACTCAAGTTTTGGTGTTCCTCAAATTTCTCTGTTCTGGTCTTCTTTGGTATCGCGATCATCACACTCCTTTGAAACTCTTCAGGAACACTTCCTTCATTTTAGCTATTTTTGATTATTGCATACAGATTTTCTTTGGCTTAGTTTGTGAGTGCCTTGATGATGTTTCCGTCGATTTTGTCTTTGATATTGTTTCCCAAGAGCTTTGTTTTTCTTAATCTCTTTTACTGCTCCATCGAATTCCCATCTCGGTATGTATGGAACCCGGTTTTCACCATCCGTTTCACTCTCGACCTTCATCAGGTTTTCTTCCAGCGGTCTTGGAACTTGGTAGTGCTTCGATGTATTGCTGCCATCTATTGCCAATAACTTCACCTTCTATCTGTATACCATCGTTTACATCCATGATGTTGTTGCTTTATATTTTCCTTTCTCCAAAATGTTTCTTCACCAGTTTCTATGCTGTGTCGGTATTCCCCTTCTTCATATTTACGTCGATTTCCTCGCAGTAGCCTCCTATCCAATTCTCCGCAGCCTTTTTGCATTCTCGGTTGACTTTGTTATTGAGCTTCTTGTAGAGCCTTTCTTCATCATTATTATTGGCGTTCCTGTTTTTTATTGTTTTTTCTTGTTCTTTGTATTCTCTTTTTCTTCCTTCTATTAGTCCCCTTATCTTCGTCGTGATCCATGGTTTCTTAAATTCGGTTTTTCCAGCAGTTGCTCTTGTGCTACCTCTGCGATTCCCCTCTTCAGTTTATCCGATCTCCCCTCGGTGCTCCTTTCTCCTTCATCACATAGTTTTCTGCCAATGGGTGTGCCGAATCTTTCGCTTTTGTCTTTTTCCGCCTGCAATTTTGAGTCCCACCTTGGCTCTTTTTTGGTCTTCTTGATTTTCTTGTATCGAAGTTGACTCTCCATAATTATTAAGTTGTGATCGCTATTTACAGGATTCGTCCGGAAAATAAGTGTACTAAGCTCAGGAAAAAAAATTATTACACTTTTACATATCTTAAGCTAATATTCCTCAAAATAGGACCCTTGTTAGTCGATACACTTGTTCCAGCGGCGTTCCCATTCCTGGAACGCTCCCGCGAAGGCATCATCGGGAAACTTTCGAAGACACGTCGTCACGGCCTCTTTGACGGCGTCCAAAGTCCCGTATCGCGTTCCTTTCAAACTCCTCTTTATCTTCGGGAACAGAAAGAAGTCCGGCTGTGCCAAGTCCGGGCGGTTGCGGCAGCGTTGCCACGCCGTGCTTGGCCAAGAAGTCCGACACGACAAGCGCGGTGTGAGACGGCGCATTGCCGTGATGCAGCCGCCAGATGTTTTTGATCGATGGCCGGACGCGGGCGACTCGTTTTCGAAGCCTATCGAGCACTTGGACGTAAAATGCAGCATTTACAGTTTGTCGTTCAGGTACAAATTCGTAGTGGACGACTCCCCTTTTGTCAAAAATCCGGAAAAAATCAGTACACTTATCTTCCGGACGAACCCTGTATGTCTGCATGAAACACCATTATGAAGGAGGAAAAGTCAAACCGGGTTCCGAAGTCTATAGGTCTAGACTTGGATATTGAATATAGTGCTTCATGAAACAATTTGATCTTAGAGAAAGCATTATGACAGTATACCGGAATACTGTACAAAATGGTTAGTGATAAAGATGAAGAAATTCAACTGGATGAAAAGAAGTCAAATGAAGAATAGTTTCTCGTAGGCAGAAGGAGGCATTTGTAGAGTGACATTATAAAATGATAAAAATTGATGAAAGAGACATTAAATGATAACTGGATATTCAGGATTTTGTTAATTAAAATGTATTGTAATAGGTTATGAAAGAAATAAGAATTTAGAACGTCGTCTAAAATGGAGAATCAAGTGGAATATGGAGAAGAAAGTCGTGTAGGGAAAAGGTATTTCACTACTGAAGTGATGGTTAAGAGGTTATTGAGATTGAAATAATTTTCTGAAAATAGATATTAACAGAGATGATTTGTTGTAAAAATTGAAAGCGATATCAAAACGTAAATAAAGGTGACAGCATAATATTACTGCATCGTCATAAATCGATGATTGGAAACCTAGCTATATGCGATCCATGCGGAGACAGATTTAACACCTGCGAAGTCAAAAATCTGACATGATATCAAAGATACAACACTCCCTCCGTCATTTCCATAAGGGAGACGTTGATGTGGGGCGGTAGTTTGTTACACTTCACTTTTGATCGAAATAATCCCAGAATACTCTCTTCGACGAAGATAACCCGTTGGCTTGCTCTCTCTAACGATTATCCAATCGTGCCTCTAATGGAAGCAAGCGTGAGGGGCAGACACTGATGAGCGTTTGAATGTTTAGTTGGGGTTTTGAAAGAAAAAGAAAGTAGGGTGCATGGAGGAGCAAAGGGAACGACAAGGGTGACTTGGGGAGGCACGGAGACGGAAGAGTGAAAAAATAAAACGAGTGGTAAAGCTTTGAGACCGGGAATGAAGAGAAATGAGTAGATTCGGCTTAAACGAGTTCGCGACCGCATTTCCCTCGAGGAGGAAGATACGGAGAGGTGGGAGTGATGAAGAGATTTTAGCTTCCAGAGAAAATGAAAGCGAGAAAAATAACGGAGAACGTCTGACGCTTATCTGCCCTTGAGAGAAGAGCGGAAGAGGGAGAGCCAGAGAATGAATGAGTAGGCTCCACTACACCAAGTACTTGCAAAAAGAAATCGAATTGGCGGGATGCCATTGGATGGCGGACGAGTATTACTAAGAGATTCATCAATGTCGAGAGGCATGAAAGAATCAGAGAGAGCGAATGGAAGAAAGGTCGAGAATACGAGTACTTGAGTCTGGTGTTGGGTGAGGGTATCAGACGAGGGATAGGGGATTAGAATGCAAAATATGGAGATGAGGATAAGAAAGGGGTGCTAGAGAGGCAAAGGAGCACGATGGGAAAGATGGAAGGAGAAATGGTATATCAGATCCGAGATGGAGCGAGAGGAGAAAGGGAGAGAAACTATTTTTTCTTACACTTTTCTCCATTCTTTTTTATATGGAGATTCTCCACAGGAGATAGCACTCGTGATCGAATTTTGCAGCGAAAAGATGTGTATGTGTGGGTGGGTGAATGTATGAGAGAGGTCGCTTGCATTAGCGGGGATACATCAAGGGGATCGCCTTTTCAAAGGAAGGCGAGTGGAAATCGGGAGCAAGGAACAGACAAAGGAAACCAGTCGGGTTTCGGCATGGGTAAGGACGGAGTGAAGGGTTCACTAAAGGGGAAGAAGAGTAGGGATGGAGGTTGAGAAGCGGCGATAAAAAAACTTTGCAGCAGTATAACGATACAGGAACCCTTCAACTGCCAACGAAAACTCACTCGGCTGCCGAACTACTGAACAGTCGTATTATAACGTCGTATCCAAGAATAAATTAAATTTAGTGCAGGATATTGTGATTTTAATTTTTGCATATTCTAAAGGTTTAAAACTAAATCGTTTTCAAAAGGAATTGTCGAGAATATCCCAGAAAAATATAAAGTATTTCAGAGAGTAGGTTTCCTTTATAAATATCTAAATTAAGTTAAGTTCATTTCGATATTTCTATGATCTTTAAAAAAGCTGGAGATCATGCAGGTTCTAAAATGGTATTGTATTCCGTACGCGTAAGAAATAATCAGTTAACAAGGTTGAAAATTATTTTTGCACCCCTTTTCAAACTAATGAAAAATTTGACGCTTGCACATCAAACACCGTAGCGCAAACCTGTTATTTCTCACTTTAATTAGCTGAAAAAGTAATCTAATATGTGTATATGATCGCCTGGATAAAAAATTTTCTATTCGTATTGAATTCTTTTCCATTTTTTATTCGTATATATTCTTTCTGAATCGCTCATACGAACTCAAACGTAGTGTGAATGTTATGCCTCAGAAAATATGCCCAACATGAAAATGAATTCTCTACAAAGTGGGGGAGCAGCAAAGACAAAGAGAATCTCTTGGCAAGTAGGCAACTTAGATATTGTTACTTGAATATGATTATAATCTGGTATTTTCCATTTTCCTACATTCAGAGGTACACCTAATATCTCTTTGAGTGACGGGCCATCATAAGAATACATTATTAATTACCTGGTAAGGCTCTCCTGCATATTTTTTGTCATAGGGACTGAGAAAAAATGTTAAATCTATCATTTATAAAATATTTGAAGAGCGGTATGTCTACATCCACGATGTGTGGTAGATATCTACTTTACTCCATCCCCATGAAACATAATGAAAGCAAATCAGTGTCATGAAATCCTTTTCAGTTTTCGTTACAGATACATGAAAATTATATTTACGGCTACAAATATTGCAAAGCAAACCGGAAATTATTTAATGTGAGCGAGTAAACACAGCCAATACTGTGGTAGGTCTTTGTTTTCCAGAATATTACCAATGTTTGACGGCGAGGATCATTTGTAGGCATGAAAAAAACCGCACACGATTGGTGTAGGAATAAATGATAATGATTATTTTCCAACACACAACCCCACCCGTTTTTCCTAGCGATCAAAATAAATATTTAGGAACTACTCCTATTTCATTAAACTAGTCGAGATGCTTGTAGTCCGCACGCCCACGGAATACATACCTCGAAATCCATGGGCATACGGTCCCGAGACTCCCCATGTACCCCGTGTCATGAGTGGCAACAAAGGAACTTTGGGGCGCTTTGGGATAACCACACGAACCCCACGAGGTCAGGTGTACAAGGTTCCGCTCATTCGCCGCCGCTTGTCGACAGAGAGAAGAGAGCGGACGCCGGACAGGAGCGGGAAGAGCGGGGACTGGACAGGACGGCGGGGGGGATGGCGAAGAGAGAGAATGGTGGCGCCGGGCGAGGGGTGCCGAGGCCAGAGGGTGGGACCACCAAACCATTTTCAAAACACGTGTCGCCCTCTCTTGGTCGCACGAGTAACCAACATGCTCGTACAGGGACGAGGGGAGGAATGACGGCCTCTCCTCCATTACGGAGACAAAAGCGCGGTTGTCGACACTAAGCTGAACGAGAAATGGAATAAATTACAAGGCGTGATGTGACTTTCCCGATATGATGCCTTTTTTTTCATCCACCTGACTTCAACGGAGGGGCAGATGACGCGACATAAAAGCAGCCGGAGCTCCAGGCAAGCTGCCTCCCATAGACTACGCATGTTTCTCCATTAGCAGCCTCGTGATTGGAACACCTAAAGAAATATTAAATAAAACTTGGGTCCAGCAAACGAATGATAACACCATGAGTAAATGGAAAATTTGAGGAGAAGAGCTACCTCGCAGCATTGGGTTCCCCCCTTGAAAGGTCTCAAGATGCAGAGAACTGGCGCAAAAAATTTCAATTTCTGATTTACACGTAATACAAAAGGGAGACATTCTCTTTTTTTAATTTTAACGAAAGAAAGAAAAGTATCATGCGATTTGGAGGAAACAGGAAATGGATCCGCTGAAAGTAAGAAATGTTGCATGCCCGACTTGACCTAATAATTAATACAACTCATTTAGAATGACTGCCTAATCTGAAATACGTTGAACCCGACTAATATCGGTAGTGCAGGCCAACATAATAAATGGAATGTTTTAAAAATGTCAACTGCATAGTTTGCATTAGATTTTCGTACAAATCAATAATTAGTCCTAGGCGCTCCTAGGTTAGGTGGTTTAGGATCTGTTGAAAACAGGGGTCAAAATTTCAACAAATATAAAAAATAATATTATTTATATCTGTTTTTAAAATATCGAGTCACAGGTTCTTTAAACGGATGGCGTCACAACTTCCCCTGGCAGACATAACTACTGAAATTTAAAGAATATATTAAATTTTAAATAGACGTAGAACAAACTGCCAATAAAATGATACTTCAAATAAATGAACTCATGTATTGGCTAACAGGATTGAGAATGATCAGCAGACGCTACTTTCTACCATTTTTTATTTTGCCACTAATTTTGCAATTATTTTTATCCCAAATTAAATAAATTTTTCTTCAATTCTGATCTACGTGCATTCTCTCCTTTATAGGTATTTCCTTCAATTATCCTTCTAATTCTCTTCTACGTCTTTAGCAGGCTTTGTATATAAATATAAAACCATAAACATAGTATTCAACGCGGAGGTCGCTTTGGAAGGTGATGGTAAAGTTCACCCGGTACAAAGCCCGACGGCGTGTGAATATTCGCAGATCTGGTACCCGAAAAAGCACATAGCTTGGGTAACTCATTTCCTCAATTAATTGAATGAATAGAACTGACACAAGAGAAATTTTCTTGGTATTTCTAATCGTTCTAGCACTTCATTTTCCTATAAAAACATAACAATAAAAATAAGTTTCTTATATTTATCAATCATTCATTCTTATTTTTTATTAGATAATATCAGAACTCTAAAAATGGCTAACACCTACCTAAGAAAAGAGAAACCAAGGAACATTTTTAACTCCAAGTCTAAAAAGAGAACGCTAAGAAACTCCATAAACTTATCACAAGAGTTGTGTTTTACAAATCTTTTTTCATCTAAGAAATCCATATTTCCTTTTCCCCTGCCATAAATGTGGAAATCATCGTTATTTTTCCGAGAAAAATGGAAGAGCGATTTCATTATGAAATCCAGCGCACGCAAATGAGAGCTGATTTCTCACGACTATGTCACGAGATTACAATATATCGCAGCTCTGACACACTGCTAGTTGAATTAACGGGTTTTAAGATAATCCCGAGATAGTTCAGGCAAGGCATATAAATCAGAGGAAATATTTTTCCACGCTAATAAAACAATTTTAAACCTAAGCAAAAATTCCAAATATATATGGAAATAATAAATTGAGATACGTACGGCCATTTCTTAGACTAACTGCATTAAATTGACAAATCTCCGGGACCTGATGAGATACGGGCGCGCGTGTATAAAGAACTGTCAGCTGAAATTGCCCCTTATCTTGATATAATATTTAAGAAATCATTAGCAGAAGAAAGCGTGCCAAACGGCTGGACGGTAACTTCGGTAACACCCATATTTAAAAACGGAGACAGGACCCCAGTAATTATATGCCAATATCGCTCACTTCCATTTCCTGTAAGATTCTTGAACACATGATTGTTAGTTCCATAATGAGGCACCTCGATAGCGAAGATTTATTGATTAATAACCAACACGGCTTCCGTAAGGGTAGATCCTGCGAAACTCAGCTCGCACTTTTTGTACATGATGTATTGAACTCCGGTGAAAGTAATATTCCAGTTGATGCGATATTCCTAGATTTTAAGAAAGCTTTCGATAAAGTCCCTCATTGCAAATTACTCGCGAAATTGGAAACTTATGTAATACACGAAAGTATTATTAACTGGATTAAACAATTATTAAGTGATCGTGTCCAAACAGTCGTCCTGGACGGTGTATCATCCGATACTGTCAAGGTGACGTCGGGTGTATCACAAAGAAGTGTCATAGGCCCCCTCCTATTTCTTATTTACATAAATGACATCAGTACCGTAGTTAATAGCAAGCTCCGTATTTTCGCCGATGATGTAGTAATTTATGGGGACATTCGAAGTCACGAAGACAGAGTCGTGTTAGCTAACGACCTAGATGCAATTCAAAATTGGTGCGTTACATGGCAGTTGGAATTAAATTTAAGAAAATGCGTAGTAATACATTTTTGGGAAAAGAGTAATTCCCTCCCTTATAGTTACAAAGTAAAACAAACCAATATCGCGAGGGTAGATTTCTTTAAATACTTGGGTGTAACAATTACTCACGATCTGTCCTGGGGAAAACACACACGAGAAATATGCGGTCGTGCTAATAAAAAATTGGGATTTGTTAAAAGAGTGCTTGGTAAATGCGACGAAAAAGTGAAAGAACGATGTTCCCTTGCCTTGGTCAGGCCCCACCTAGAGTATGCTGCCAGTATATGGGATCCCCAAAATATAAATTTGATTTTGGAATTAGATCGAGTTCAGCGGAGGGGGGCTATATTTGTCAAACAATGTTATGACCAACGCAGCAGAGTATCCACTTTGCTAGACAATTTAGGATGGTATTCTCTTACACAGCGGCGTTTACAATATAGATTAAACTTATTAAAAATATTTAAAGATGGGCCCTTTTCCGATGACATCAAGGATATAATACGAACCCCAACATATTACGGTCGAAGGGATCACGAACATAAGATTAGAGAGATAGACTGCAAGACTGACAGGTTTAAAATGTCATTTTTTCCAAGAACGATGAGGGACCAGAATGATTGTAGTCGAAATTCCCCAGGAGTTAGTTCATTGCAATAAGTATTAACGTACAGGTTAGGGATTGCGCGAGGATATGTATGTATATATATGTTTGTGTATGCACATAAATGTATGTATGTGGATATAAAAAAATGTATATGCATGTATGTACATATATATATATATTTTTTTTCAGAATTATGTTCAGGTCATCCGCCATAACCCCCACGGGGGATTATTTATTAAAGATAGGTAGACTTTTTATACTTCAAAATTAAGACACCAGAGAAAAGTAGTTATTTTAAAAATTAATATCCAGTTTTGCAGTATAAGTATACTTTTTGAATGTAATTGCTATTATCAGCCGTAACATTATAGATCCATTTAACAAAAGCCCCTCCTAGATTTCAAATAGGAATTTACCTATTCCTCTACTAGGACATATTCACAGTATTTATAAGGTATCCGATGATCCTTCCAGACACTCTTCTCTGCACTCGTACTGTCTTCACTCCTATGGTGATCCAGTACTCCTAGGTTCCCACTCACCCTTCCATTCACCTAAGATCCGTTACATTTGGTCATTCGGCCATGACGCCTAACCTACCGAAACTAAATGTATGAATACTCCTTAAACCTTGAAGGATTCTATGTATTTCCAGCGCACGAGTGCGGTGAATACTTCTGGCCGTTGACACTCGGCAAACCAACGAAGACTTCATTTCATCTATTTTCCGCCGTATTTCTAGCTCTGCACGAATCTTTTTTCTAACCATTCCAATATATCTTCTTTTATTGTATCCCTTAACATGTACTTTCATCCCAATCCATGTTTCGTCATACAAACATATTTAAAAAATAGGCCGAAAAAATGTTTGGGCAATCATGCCGAAATTTACGTCCATAGTATGTTAAACAGGAGAGTCATTACTCTAAAGATTTAAATATGCATAAAAGGAAATATCCCTCTTACAGTTGTTTTAACTTAAGTACAATACCAAACTTAGAAATATATGCTGTGAATTTTCCATTAAAATATTTTTCCTATTTTCGATTCTATTTTCGTCCTCTATTTTCTATTAATTTATTATAAATTTATATTCTATTTTCGATCCATGTTTCCTGACGATTTTGGAACAGATTAAATGTCACTTCCAAAATATAGCAATTGTGGAAGATGAATTCAACTCTTATAGTTTTATTCACAAATTACTACCAGTGATTGTTTCACTTGCTTTGCGATATGCCATGATTTGACTCTCGTTCCCTGGCTACTACTTACTGGCCGGAGCAGACTTTGTAAGGCCTTAAAAATGGGTTTATAAAAATACCTTCTAATAATGTTCAATACTTGTAATATAAGGGACTTTAAAACATTCATCGTACAAAATATTAAACACGATAATTTTAAACATAACACTATTTTCTCGTTCTAAGTCTATTAAAAATGCAGCGTGAATTTCATAAACCGTGTTTTCTTGTTACGACGCAATAAAAAGAATTTTATCAGTTGAGTACGCAGATCATTTTGAAATGATCAACTACCGGGTTTTGGAATATATTTGAAGAGAACGACTGGAGAAACATATTATGAAGTAGGAAAGGGTATAAAGAACAATGAAGTTCTGCAATTAAAGCCCTTTAGTTAAAAAACACAGAAAGTGATTATAAATGGAAGAACTTAATTTCTGTACATACATGCATATTCACAAGTGCTAAGAGAAAATCCAAAATTATCAAACCAATGAGTGGGATTGAGAGAAAAGAGAAGGCCTCACTTTGAAGTAAGTACGTAACTAAGTACAAAGGTAAGTACTTGTATTATGAAGTGTGCAATTCTAGCATTCACTTTCGGAAAGCTTGGTTATTTCTGAGAAACCCTTATGCAGTATATAACTTTCATGGGACCAGTTAAATGGAGCATATTTAATTTTGATAATTTTCATTTTTTCGTATAAAACAATACACTCGCATTCAAATAAAATCTGCAAGAGTCACTTCAAGTCCCTTAAAATGGAAAAGGTGTTGATTATCATTAACCATTAAAAAAATACGTGTAGAATCCTAGGTTTCTAGTAGGGCAAGATTGTGAAATTCATCAGCTTTATCTGCCAAATCAAATGGGTTATGTTGGTTTCTTATTCCACACTTAGCAACAAAAGATTCGCGTAAAAGCTGTATGACGGCTCTAAATACATTCGTTAAAGTAATATCATAATCTATATCTCACTGGGGATCGCATTGAGTATCATGAATGCATTTATTTTGGCATAGATATACCTCCTCATATCAGGGACCCCAGAAAACAACAACCGAAAAACTATTAATCTGTTGCGAAGTAATCACTTCAAAAGTAAAAGAATTTGAAAAAAAAAGAAGTGTGTGCTTCAAAACGAGGTTCATTTAGCGTTTCGACGAATCGAAGGTTAAACACAATCCATCGCGCCTGCAGGGAGAAACCTAATTCCGATCCTTTGGTGGCGGAAAATAGGCCATGGGTGGTAAATTACTAAAAATAAAATAAAAAAATATCCAAGGGCACTGAGGGATTGAGGACGAGGTGGTAGAGATACACATTTGTAGGAGGGTAAGGGGAGGAATAGGAAGGAGATTGGTCGAGGGAGGGGATATAGTGGGTGAAAGGGTGGCCTCTGTTAAGACCCCTGCGTCACAGCCCAATCAATCAATCGAGCGACCGAGAAGTGAGGGTGTCACTGAAGCACCACACACATACACACACACACGCAAGCGCCATAGTGCCACTAGCCACAGCCCGCACAGTCACCCCGCGCCTCCCCATGTCTCTCATGTTGGCTGCCACACCTCCCTCCAGCCGGCAAACCGGGCTCATTAAGCCGCGTTCGCTCCACGTCCTCCTCTCCGTAAAAACTCATCTGGTTCCTCCTCCCGTAGTAGGGTCCGCAAACCACCAAAAACTCTTTCCGCGGGCAGCAACCTACGCGACGCCGCAGGGCCCTAACTGCATCTCTTCTTCTATGACGCCTCATGTTCGCAATCGTTTTCGACGTTGGAGAGCGTGAATTGTGGCCGTGGATTTCTTTTCAACATTACGAATGACCTCGCCTCTCCAGTTTTCTCATACGTCCCACCAGACTTCGAAGATTTTGAGAAAAATTTTACAAATGCGGCTGAAATGAGCGTATACATATTAGAATCAGATAAACCTATCTAGATGCTCATTCCTAGGCAATCAACTAATTCAATGTCGGTTGGCTCGGCATTCGGTGACTTACTTGTAAACACCGATATATTTCAGGAAAACTTCGGATCATGGCAGTGACACTCTTCCGTGCCGAACACAAAACGCTGATTAGTATCATATAAATCGGCAGCTGTGCGTCATTGGTATATTTTTAATAGAGATATTTTGAAAGCTTTTATATGTTTGTCCTAATCTTAGAATTCAATAAATATACAACACATATCATTTCCATGTGACAGATCTTGCTAATAACTCCTTCGGCAATGGGTATTAATATTCAAACTCTCGTGTGGTGTATCAGTACGGTTCAAATGATTTTCAAGTAGAATATAGGTTGGTAGTTAACCAATATTTTAAATGGAATAAAAATTATCCAATCACTTCAATCTGAGCTAACTGCTAAATCTGAGCTAACTGCTAAAATGCTAACTCAACGGCATAAATATCCTAAACATTTTATATCATTCCTTATCTTTTTCTGCACGCAAGGGCATTAAGTCACGTCCGAAAAGGTTTTTGAAAGAGCAATTTTACTTCCTAATGCAAATCTGGACGCGTAATGCGACGAAAAATCATTTCAGATTATAATTACCAAAATGCTATTTCAATGCCAACATAAAATATGTCTAAAAATGCTCATTCATTTTTTCTATGGATAGATGGCCTTAGAAATTACACCTGAATGTAGACTTGATACATTTCACGGTTTATTAATGAGGATAGGTCGAACCCTTTCTTCCTTATTTGGTACCAACCTCATTGAAATTACTGAGGAAGCCAAATGTTTCATATAGTTGAGTATTAAAGTCACTTAATTTAGCCTTAATTTACATTGTTTAACGTCAGTACCCTAATTATATTTTTCTGTGCTAACTATTTCCACCTAATTATGATCATGCTGTCAGTAAACAAATTATGGTCTTCATAACTCGTTTGAAAAAATATTTTCAATTCCCATTTCATTATGTTAATTCATATTTAAATGGAGGAGGAAATTTAAAGAAACCAAGGATAAATGACGAATGAATGGAATACATGCACATGTAATATTATATATGTACATATGAATATACATATGTATATATGTTTATGTAAGTAGTACACACAATTATATATTTTAAGGAAACACGCACGGCTTCCAGGGAAGGTAGAATGGCGCAGATTCCAAAGCAAAAAAAGTTCACTTGATTGGGACTTGAAACACCAACCTTCAACTGCGTGCTGAGGCGTGCATATACGAACGGCCGCAGAAACGCTGAAGAATGTTGACGATACGATCCTGATAGAATGAAATCTGTACTTTGCAATTCAAAATACACACAATCTTTGTGTTACCTAAACTGTAATGTATAGCTTCTGTGATATTTTGATAAAGAAAACCGCTTGTAACGTTCAAGGAATAATATAATTGAAGATGTAATTAGCAAGCACTACCTTTGATTTTGAATTCATCCACATTTATTGTAATGGTATCCTAAAGCTAAAGCTAAAAAGCGAATATTTTAAGATACCTTTCGATTAGCACAAAATATTATAAAAGGGAAAATGTATTCACTCCTCACTCATTTTAATTGATGGAGCTCAAATACCAGGATACTGAAAGGTATTCATTGCCGTTTTCAAATTTGCAAACAACTACGCCGTCTAATCGTAAAGACACCATAAGTACCATCTATATGCGAAGATCCGAACTTGCAAGGCTTGCGCTGCGAAGCCCTTCCCCAGGTACTTTATAAGGCATCCGACAGGTGGCTGGAGTAGGCTTTAGAGGAAATAAAGCGGTGTGGGGCACACTGGAATTCGTGGAAAGCGTAATGCTAATAATGTTCAGCGAATTGAAATTCGTCAAATTTAACTTGCGATTCTTATATAATTTCAGAGCGATTTTTTTAAACATCAGTAAGAGAGTTATTGAAAATAAATTTAAATAGGTATCATTTACGAGCAACCAACTACGTGGTAATTTTAAGATTATATCATACGATTTTTCTTCAAAAATATTAAATTTCCACCATCATAAAAACTTCATTAAAATAGGCTGTGACATTGTTATTTAATTTTTGTAACTATTGAGAAATCAAAGTATTTATCATTAAAGTTAAGCTTTAAAAAATTTTTAGTTTTAAGATTGATAATAGAGTTAATTTCTATGCCTCTTGTTGCAAATTATTTATTATTTCACCGTAATTGGAGATGAAAGTATAAAAATCAAGCGTTACAATTGTTTTATAGATAGTCCTATATAATTCGGATACTTAATGGAAATAAATACTGCAATCAAATATAAAAATAATTTGATGTTTTTCATTTAAATGTCAGTCTTCAAATTGTTGTACGAAGAGGTACTTCAAACAAAGCCTGAAAAACTGATTTGTGTTTAAGTTTATGTTTGTGTGTGTGCTGCGTAAGAATCAATGCCGATGTAAAGCATACACATATATTTGAATTAGATAAAAGAATTAAGTATTTTCCTGCGAATTTTTTTACACAAAAATACACACAATGATGACTCAATTTTTCCCTTCTCATTGATTTTGCAATTACGTAAGAGGGTAGGAAGAGTAGATGGAGCAGGTTCCTAAATTAGACAAGGTGCTTGAGGAAGAGGGTTAAGTGTTAAAGAGGGCTCGGTTTAAAGAGAAAGCTCGGAGGATCATCGGTTAATTTTACTGGTATTGATTTAAGAATGAACAGATGGGATTTAATTTCGTGAAGTACCTGTTATTGTCATCTAATTATCTGCGTCGATCAAATTTTGTCCTAATTTCGCTTCATGTAATTCGGTTAAAATACAATCGAAAACATTCACTCCACGTCAGCTAATGGTCACTTGTTAAATTTCTCGGGACAAAGAAGGTAGAACCGTACTGGTACATTCAAATGTAAACCATTCTCTTTAATCAATTATATTCGTTTTTCAGGCAGTGGATGAAAATTTATCCTCAATCGTCACGTTGTCATCGGTAGCAGCTACATTTCCAACGTTCCCCTCAATTGATAATAATCGCTTCATGTAAGAAAGCGTAATTAGCTGAAAAACACTATTTGAAATTATTTTTAAGAGAGAAATTTTCTGTTGAAGAGAGGAACTTTTGGTGAAAACGACGATGTCTTTGTGCATGGATTATACATTTCATAATTATACATTTATTTTATATTATTTATATATTTCAGATTTATACATTTATATAATTATACATTTTAATATTTCCTTCTTATTTTGACAGTCTGATTTATTTAAAAGTACATCATCACCATCAGTATTTCAATCCTAAGATTGGTTTACTGCAGCCCTCCATTCTTCCCTGGTTAGTGTTAAATTCATCACCCTCTGATAGGTTCCCTGATTTACATCCTTAATTTTCCCTATGTACCTGTGTCTTGACCTTCCTCGGGGGATTTTTCCTTCTATTATGTTTCTAAATAATCCATTGTTCCTCAAGTTATGTCCATTCCATCTAGTTCATCTTTGCCGTGGAGCTCTCCATATGGTCCCTTCCTCTTCTGCTATTATATATACTTCGTTCCTCACTTTGTCCATTAATCATCAGCATTCTCCTTCACCACCATATTTCAAATGCTTCTATTCTCCATTATTCCACTTTTCCAATATTCCTAATACGTCTCCGATCCGTAGAGTGCCAGACTCCGAACGTTTTGAAAACGGCTTTCCTGTTTGCCATCTTATATTCTTTAGGAGTACAAGAATACTAAAATGTAACATTGGTAGTTTGACTTTTTGAAAATGCAAATGAATTAATATTTCGTTACTCGACATTACCATGAAAAGAAGAACACCTTTCAGTAGTAGCCATGAAGAAATGAAAAAAAGCCTAATCAACTATCTATGTGTAAAATACCACATATTTTAGCTAAATAAATCGCTGCATTTTCTAAACACTTTCAATTCTGAGTTTTCTTAGGCTTATTTTGAGGACAATTCTTCAGATGCACACATGTCAGAACTCATCACATTTTTATCAACAAACGTTATTATTGTTTTAGTAGTTCCTTGTAATTTTTCGACGAAATAAATAGGAAAAACTAGCAGCTTATCAATATTTATTATTAGATAATCTTCCTGTTAAGGTAGGTTTTTGGAGGGACACAACTATCAAATAAACATTTTGTAACTCCAAACAAAACCCAATCCAGCAACCTAAACTACATCAGGTTCCCCTTCATCTCTGTGTACTTCTTTCCTCCTTTCATCCCGTCCAACATCCCTATCCTGTTCCCGCCCTTTCCTCGTTTGCTTTACATTCTCCCCTCTATTACCTTCTTCAACATTCCACCACCGCTCAATACGCCTTTCTTCCATTTTTCCTGCCTCCATAGGATTTCTCTCAACAAACCCCTCTCCTCACCCACCATCTCCAGTACTTCCTCATTTGTTTTCTTTTCGGTCCATTTCACCTTCCCATTTTTCTCCACACCCATATTTCAAAAGCCTCCAATCTACGTCTATCCTCCTGCTTCAGTGACCATGTTTCCACGCCGTACATAGCTATGCTCCATATCAGAGTTTCTACGAGTCTTATCTTAACATCCCTACTCAACGTCCCCGTCATCAACTCCCTCCTCCTTGAGAAAGCCTCCTTGCCTAGCGCAATTCTTCTCCTTACGTCCCTACCACTTTGACCGTATTGGTCCAAAACACTTCCGAGATATGTAAACTGTTCTACCTGCTTTATTTTTCCCTGCCTATCTCAATATTTAGCTTTCCCTTTTTCCTTCTGGAAAATCGCATAACCTTTGTTTTATCAATATTGATTCTCATCCCATATTTATCGCACTGAACCTCAAACTCACTCAGCAATGCTTGCAACCCCTTGGCTGACTGAGCAACTAATCATTTATATTATCTATATAATACTATATAGCAGCTAGCATAAAAAACAGCAATAAATACGAACGCCAATAAACGATCATGTAGGTGCATTAATCTGGACTACATTCAAGTGTTAACAATATCTTCAAAGATATTAAGTTTCACGATATCATAAAAAGTCTATGCATTTCCTTCTAGGGACTAAATTTCTATTTAACCTGAAAGCTCTTGATCAGAAAGAGATCATGAATTCATTTCCAGATCAGTTCTATTCTACCAACACACGATTAACAGTAAATACCTGAAGCAAAAATCTGTGAATTATCCACATCTGACAATTTTGTACTTGCGCGAATTTCTTCCGTAAGCAACTTATGTCTATTTGCGGATACTTACACACGTACACCTCCGAAGTCCTTTAGATTGACCTTTATACATAAATTCTAGTCCCAATTCACAGCTACTTCATACCATAGGAGCCACCACTTAACCATGAGGAGGGATTCTAGGTAAAATATTTAATTACGTTAAGGTAGGGAATTTTTAATTTTCTTAAGCTAGTTTTCATACAGGTGAAAATTAAAACGACTAGGCAACATTAACTGTTTGGATTTTTATCGGTGATATTTTTGTTCTTTTTGCGAGGGGAAAAAAACTTTAAAAGTTATCATTATTTCCTAATTCAATCCTACCAATTGTTGCGTAACTACATTTTGTGAAATTGAACTCTATTTTAGTCTTTTTGTTGTTCCAGGAGAAAGTCAAATCCTCGGAATATTGCAAGAAATTATCAAAGGATTTCATTTGCACAGGATCACTAGGTGACAGTGCCTAGAGAAGATGCCGTCTGCCAAAGACGATATCGTCGGAAATGAAGAAGTGAAAGGAAGTAGTTTGCCGAACCTAAACGAAAGGAGCTATTACCTACACGTTTGTACGGAAGGAAATTGCACTCCGGTGCTCAAAATACGGAAGCAAAATAGGAATCAAATTGCCAATGAAATAACAGATGATAGATTGTAAACATAGTCATTGGCGAGGGAGTCGATAAAAGTAGTCAATGAGCTTATACGTTACGATGAACATCATGAATAATGATGGGTTTACTAGGCATAAATCTTTGTCTCTGTCTAAGTCTCTTTGGGCGAGTCTTTAGTCTTATGCCAATCCCTCCTCGCAGTCCCCACTTTCAACAAGCCTTTAAAGGATTAACTGGGAACTTGCGACTGATTTGTATCAAGGAGAGAACTAAAATCGAAAACAAGTGAACGGAGAGAAAGGCTGAATGACTGGGATACGCGCTGGAGATGAATATGAAGATTTTAATGGGATAAAGGAAGAAAGAAAAGGTGACTTGATACCTGTGGGCCTCACTACCATACTCTGGCATTCCCCTCACAACCCCTCCACCCCCCTGGATAATCCCACCACCCTAACCCTACTTCCGAGATCCTCCCAAGTAGTTGTAACTTGGTGAGGGAGAGAGTCCAACGTTTGAGCTCGCTTTAGCTTGTTAACCCAAACTCAAGCACGGTTGCGCCTTGTAAAGAGATTAGTTCGTCAAATGAGTGGAGGTGGAGTGATGGTGAAGGGCAGGGAGGTGGAGGGGAATGTGTAAGGAGGGAGGAAGAAAAGGGTACCACTGGAATGGGTGGGACGTCGAAGGTGTTGAGGGGCAGGGTTGTGAGGCAGAGTGTGGAAGGCCGGGAAAGAACGTGGAAGGAGAGTTGGGAGGGGTCGGGAGAGGGATAATTCGGTCGGATGGATGGCTTAAGAGGCGAAAAGGGCGAAGGGGATGGGGTAAATGCGGAAGGCGACGGTGTCCCCCAGGGGAAGAATGTAGTAGCGTACTGGCATTAGGAGTGTTGTGAGATCTTGATTTTCCGTATATAACGGGAAGGGAAACCAAAAGGAACTCCACACGATTACAGCTCGAGAAAATATGCGGACTGAATATACTTTCAGGAATGGAACTAAATATTCTGTTTTATGGTGTAGCAAAAACTAGTTCAGACGTTTCAGAGATAAATTCACAACATTTTTCACCCTGAGAAAATTCACCTTCATAAAAAACAAACGTTTTCCAAGAACCTGCCGCAGATGCCACGTTTTCTTGCCTTGAATAAAAACAATAGAACATTTAGCTCTAAATTATTAAAATTCCTATGTGACCATGGGGTTGAATTAGTTCGCGAGCTGCTAGTATAGATGATTCTAGGTATTAAAAAATAAAGTCATCAAATACAAAGACTATTATCATATGTACACAATATCTTAAAGGTCTGTTTTTCAAAAGTCCTTATTAATATTATCCTTTACGACACTTTGCATAATTGGCAACAGATATTAATCTGTGTTCTTTTTGTTGCTGATTACTATTTTAAAACTACTGATTGTTTGATCTGTTTATTTAGCTTCATCACAGCGTTTAGTGTGCAGTTAAATTATGATACTTATCCCTAAATATGTCCCTTGGTAGGCAATATCTTTAGAACATTACAACGTCCTTCCGGTAAATGAGTCAAAAAGCCAAATACGACCGTATTATGTCGAATCTACTTTTAATTAGCATTTTCCTTCGTTGAAAATCTAAAGGCATATATTTTCCATAGAATTCAATGAAATATCTTGGACCAGCTTTCTCCACTATTGTCTGTCGGATATGTTATATTTTGTTCTTCATAAAATATAAGCTGGCGGAGGACGTAATTAGTACGACTCATTCAGCCGCTATAATGGAATGTTAATTGGGTTTTCTGTGGTCTTATTTCTCCCGATGTGCATATTTTCAACAAAGTTCCCATGTTATCTATTATTTTTAACTACAGCCTTTCAATGATTCAAAAAGTAACTCATCGAGTTATAACAGGGATTTGAAGTATTTTTCAACTAAATAACGGTTCTAAACAGGAAATTCAAAAAAGTCAAACGTGTTTAAATATAGTCGAGACAATAAAATATATTTTAAATTAAATATTTAATTTATTATCAATTTACTCAGCAATTTCTTACAATTTCCTATTTTAAATAAGAACTTCATTTCTTGACTGCAAATTATATCGATTTAAGTACTCTGTAAAATCTCCTCAAGGATGGCTAATAGGTGAGCAATAAGCGTCGGAGACACGGAAGTACATGTTTAGCTCTACGAACGGGTAACAAAACAAAACAAAAATATCAATACTGTTGCAATGCGCTATGATAACTAAGATGATTATGAAAGGTCAAGGAAGACATGCAGCAATGGCCCGCTAAATGGAGCATGCGCTAGTCTAAAGTATTTACTAAACAGTGAAACTAACGGTGGTAGGAGAAAAAACGGCGAAAAGAGGCGATACAAAGGCCTTTGAAGTGAGTGAAGAGGGAAAGAGGAATCCGAATCGAAGAAAATGTAGTGGTGATATCTAAATATCTAATCACAAAGGGGAGAGAGAAGAAGAGAAAAGACGGGATAAGAAGGTAAGAGGCTTAAGTGAACCAGAGTTTTCGAGCGGGAGGGAAATATATCGTTTTTAATTCCATTGTGGAATTTTGCTGTCCTCTTCAAGGGATAATCGGACATTAAATTTCCGGTTTGGATTTAACGCTACACTTTCAAAAGATTCAGGATTTGCAATAAGAGGTTAACATTAAGCGAGAAGCATAAATGCGATTGTACCTAAATAGTCGCACGGTATAAACTTATGTTGGCCAACCAATAGGTAAATGTATGATCCAGCACATTATATATATTATATGTATATTTATATAAATATATATATATACATAAGTAACTTTAAGAAGTGTTAAAAATCGGAAAAATTCAATGCATGAAAACTTTAACCGAAAAAGTGTCAATCTTAAGCGGAACGAAAGTTGCTAACATTTAAAAGGAAATTCCGTTGTTCCCTCTTTTCACTGTTAAATCTGTTACTATATTCCTCCCGTATGCGTTTAGTTATAAATGTCTGCGTCATGTGACTGCGCTAACTTAAAATATTAAACTTCCCTATATTTCACTTACCTAAAAGTATCATAGAACTTAATTGGTAAATAATAATATATAGCACATTTATTAATAATATATATATGTCACCAAAAACACAGTAATCAGCCCGAAGGTCGGTTTAGTAGGTGATGGTAGAGCTCACCCATGTACCAAGCCCGACGGCGTGTGAATTTTCACACATCAGTTCCTTTCCCTGTGCCGGTTATGGTTTCCCTGGAAGATCTGGTACCAGAAAAATCAACTAGCTAGGGTGGAGCTGCAGGTGCCCAAAGTGCTTTGCCCGGGAATCGAACCCGGGACCCTCGGGTCAGTAGTCCAACGCTCTACCCACTAGATCACCGTGACCCGCATATACATATAAATTCTAAAAAAATATTAAATGCATATATATATATATATATATATGTATATATATATATATATATATATATTTATATATTTATACTCGTATATATAAATATATATCTATCTATATTTCTACAAATATTACTTCACGCATAGAAAGAGATATAAGGAAAGGGGATAGGAAAACATATAAAAGACAAACACAGGAAAGGTGGGGAAGGCGAATTTGAGCAGACCGCAAATGTAAAAATATGTGTCACATATGTGATCTGCTCAAATTCGCCTTCCCCACCTTTCCTGTGTTTGTCTTTTATGTGTTTTCCTATCCCCTTTCCTTATATCTATTTCAATGTGTGAAGTAATATTTGTTCACCGAATGGCGGGATTTCGTGTTTGAATGTGTTTTTTATCTACATATATGTATATATGCGTGTATGTGTGTACCTTTGTGAATTGCATCTGTGTACCATGCATTCACATTTGAACAACTAACCACCACTCTCCGTGGGTCAGGCATTTTCAAAATTTCCTGTCAAAGGCTTTGAGATAAATCAATATTATTTATTTTATATCCAAAGAACAAAATGTGAAAATAATATTACAATGAATTTCAAGAAAGTCTGCGATTTCTTTGGTACCTGCAGCATATGTCAATTACATCATTATGACAATGATGAAGACGTAATTAAATATCTTAATCCATTACTGAATTATGTTCGCGGAAACCTAAATAATTTATAACAAAATCCAGAAAATGATTATTATTAGGGTAGAAGGAGTTGACTGCTTATAATATTCTACGCATTGGTTTTTTTCTGCTGCCCCACCCACCAATATTGAAGTATACCCTATTCCAAAGAAACACAAAATATAACGAATATACTCATCACTCAACGCATGCACAAAATATAATACTTTTTTATGCTATGAATTGTTTTTAACTCAAACTTTCCTCAACATTTGATAACGGAATCATATTCTGTATTCCGAGTCTTTTTCTGTGTAAGCAAATCCACATAGGCCCATTCAATACCAAGAAAAGTTTGTGGTCTCAATCCGGATGCCATGTCACCAGTTTTGTAGGGTTCACAGCTTTATGTGGTGATGATTTAATACTAAATACATTTATAACTTTCGCTGAACGATGTTAGTCCCCGTAGTTTGAGATGAAAAGCTATACCCAATGAAACTGAGGGACTTTAAAACTGAATCGTTCTTAATTGGAGGAGAGGTAGCGGGCAAAGAGAAGAGATAACGATTGATCATTAACGAAAACTCCAGGTGCTGCGATAAAACACCGAAAATTGAAACGCACAATATATCTTGCGGATAATGACAACATGCAAAAATGATTTTGATAATGCATATAATGAAGGCTGTTGGGGTTCAGAAATTTTTCAAAATTTACGAATTTCGATAGAGGTGGTCAATTAATTTCATGAAAGATCAACTTGATTGTAGGGATACCTGCGACTAAAAAAACTAATGACACAACTTTTTCGTGATAACCAAAAAATCTATAGCCAAACAAAATAATGGGAAAAGTTCATTATACATCCGCTTTAATTGATTTTTACAATCTTTACCATAGAAATTCTCGCGCTCCAATTCCTTATTTGATTAATAAATTCCTTCGTCGAAATTCTTTATGCTGAAATTAATTAATCCAGTTAGATTGGATTTTTTTAAAGTGAAAAACTATGCGACACTTTTTAAGTAGAAAATCATTGATTCTTTCCAAGAGTTTCGCCTCAAAACATTGTGCACTCTCAAGCGTAATGAACTCCTCATAATAATGCCATGAGACCATTGCTTCAGATGAAATATATTGTGGTAAAAAATAAACCTACATACAGCTTGGTGCAGAGTAGATATTTTTACCTCCATTTTAAAAGCGTTTAATTTTTCTTATAAATCTTTCACAAAGCGAAATCTCCAGTATATATACGAAAAGAGAGAGAATTTAATTGTAAAGACGTATTGAAAGATAATAATCTATGATGATGCGGTCCATTCTCCTTAAAATTCCTAGTTTCCAGTTTAGATGCTTTAGATTGAGATAATTCGCAAAATTTTTTGCTTGTTCACAAATGATAACTATACTTGCATTATGTATCGGAAATGTACAAAACAAGAGAATCTCTTTATTTTGTCTGCACGTCGTGTATATCACTTTGAAAAGATATCATCTGTTGAAAAGTAAATTTAACATTTTTTAATTTTTTAATGTTTTACTTATTAATGCAATCTGATATTCATCAGCAGTACTGGAGAAACGTCATTTGCTTCTTTATTTTTCTGTTTATTCTTATCCTATATTGTTTCAGAACAAATTTTATTAAACAGGGTGTTTTATCGAAGATTAATCATCAGAAAATGACTAGGAAGTATCCACAAGTTACGTACAGGAGAATTATTTTTTATGAACATAGATCACCTAAAACATTTTGAAAATTAACTATAAATCATCATTGAAAGCAAAAAAATGATGAGACCTTCACAGATAATATAAAGAAAAAAATATTTTGCTATTGAGACGCTGTTAGAAAGTAACATGAAAACTTTAACCTCTGAGAGTGGTTGATTAAATTTCATATTTTCATATTTTGTGCCAGAATGGTGGCCGATTTATTTTAGCTTGATGCGCAAACTAATCCTCCGGTACTTTTGGGATTGAGATTTCCCCGCCGTCATAAACGGAAATTCAATTGACCTTTCCGAAGATGCGTTGCTGCTCACTTATAGCGATTTAAATAAAATATGCGAAGTCAATACTTTCGCCTAAGCGCGAGATTGCATTTAATTCGGTTATGTTATGACTAGACAGGTACTAATAGGATAACATTGACACGCATTTTAATCCATTAGCAATAACATTTATTAACTAGATTTAATTGAAATGCTGGTATTGTCCATTGTTATTCATAAACGCTGTCTACTACCTTTGGTTATTTGTATAATATTCCCTAAAAGTTAGAAATAGGGTTTAATGATGCCATGCTATGTACATCCGTTGCTATATAATTAAAACCCACAATTGAAGTTAATTGATTAATGGAATTCAATTACGTTTTTCCAAACAAACTTTCATTTAACAAAGGCACATATAATAATGTCAATTGCATTGCTAATTAGACCGTTTAGTATGAAAAGAGATATATGCACAAAGAGAGCTCTAAACACTATCTAAATATTTGAATGTATTTGGGTAATGGAATTTACACACGAACCAAATACATAAAATTTAATCTAATTAAAATTGACAAATAACAACGGGCATAGTCTTTCTAAATGTTCTATTTGAACTTAGTGATTGCAACTACCAGTTTCATAACGTTTGGCCCATTGGTTTACTTGAACATCGGCGAAAAAACATTCATCCATAATCGAAGACGCTTTTTTCAGCCTCATGACAAATTATTTTATTAAGAAAATCAGTTTGTAACAAAAAATATAATAGCGGGAGAAATACTTGTATGCATTAAGTTCAATAATCGACCCTAATTTTTCCTCGTGAATCATTCAATAAAAATTAATTTTTCTTGGTAACGTAACGATTATTTAAGGAATATATGTAAGCATAAACGATCAGTCAGCATCGTTATATTTTTCGTTACACACCAATGGACTATGGAAAAAGATATTAAGCTATCGTTCGTATAAAACGATATCATCGGTGTACTACATAAGGTGCTTTGCCTTAAATGTTTTAAGTCCTGTTGACTACATCGGAAACGCCCTTAAAGGATTTATTTCAAGAATATCTCAAAATAATAAACCTTACTCCAATAATGTATTAGAATGTTAACAGTGTTAGGAGATATAAATACAAAGGTTTTTTGTGGTCGATAACTTTCCTTATGAGAGAATGTCGATCCTTTCATCATACAAAACTAGTGGTTTTTCATGCTTTGATGAATTTAACTGGCATATTCCGTGATGAAAGTAGTAGATGGAGCTTCACTCTTCCCACTACGACCCGAAATATACCTAGACGTATCTTACAAAGGATCCATAACATACTGATATCCACTGCGGGGTGCGAACGGCAGATACTCAAAGGAGCGAAAGGCGTGACGAGGAGAAATGAATGATAAGAAAGCCGACGTGGAGGAACTGGGGCAGAGTTTGACGTACGCGTCGTGACGTCAGCGGATGCGAATGACGGAGAGGGAGGATAATAAGAAAGCAGATAATGCGAAAGGTGATGGCCGACTTGAGGCTATGAGATTAAAGGGGAATGCCGGGATTAAGGTCCTTGCGATAAAGCAGTAGATGGGTTGTGTAATGAGAAGACATTAAAAGGAAATTTGATGTGGCTCGAGGGGGCGGAAGGCGAGAAGGGTGGGGTAGCTGAAACGGCTTAGAGAAGCTTTCGGATTTGAAATACAGAAAAAATATTCCTTCTACGATAAAGTGAGTCATTTTCAAGCGTTCGCCGGTTTATTCTGATGCCAGCGGGTTTAAAATGGTCTATATATCATCAAGGAAAGATTAGAATTAAACAAATAACTAGGAAGAGCAAATTTCAATAATATCCATTATAGTGAGTACATATCTAATTTCGAGGATATACAGCATTTGTGCAAGATTTATTTATTTTGAGAGATACAAGTCTGACATCATGATTAATGACAATATTTGGAAAGTGAGGTTCGAGAATAAAAATCGAAAGAAAATAATAGTTATACTATACATTATCAATTTTGCTCACCGTGTGCACTCTCCCACGTTATACATCCGCCAAATCAACCTCGTTATTTCCAGGTTGTGACGGCCATTTACAGAAATCCTTCGCCTGATGTCAATAGCATCAAAACGACTTTAACTTCAATTCTTCCCTAAAACCTTCGGCAAACCTTATCCCTTCACTCATTCTTTTCTTCCCTGGTCACTTATAGTATTTCCCATTTCACCCCTTTGCATTTTGTCTCCTTCCCCTTCCATTTACTACGGGCAAGAACTCAAAAAACCACTTAGAACTTGGGGAGCCAACGATGGTTTTCAAAAAATAAATACTCTTATTTACGCGCAACGTACATCAAAGAACATCAAGAGCAGTTGTCCATGCATCAACTACTCTCACTTCATCATTTCACCCAGAATCGTAAGTGCTTTCCGGCCAACTCACGAAACCTTCATTATTTTAGTATTGTAAAGAATCCCGACCTCCGTTTTCGACTATTTGTGTCCTAGTCGCATACCTCCTTCCTGCCAATTCAGCCAATCTGGTGGACTCACCTTTTCCTCTTATTCCATTTACATACCTCTTCACCCCTTCTTCTAAATAACCCCCTACCATCATCAATGAAAGTACCTTTCCACTCGTTAAACACGGAGAACGCGCCTAAGTACGAGTATTCTTCTGGTTCAAAGAGGAAAGAGAATCTCCGTGAGAGAGGAGGGAGAACAGGGTGAGGAGACTGATATCGTGGTCAGAAAGAGAGAATGATAAGTGGTGTTATTTAAGGAATAAGTGGTTAAGCAAGGAATAAAGGTGGGTTCGGGGTGATATTATTTGTTTGAATTCCCGAATCCTTGCCCAAGTCCTATAAAACTAATGACCTAATAATGATCAATAAGTGTCGTTAATCGGTACCCTTTCTTAAGTTCAATCAATATGCTATACTTTTTCCTCCCTCCCACCCTATTCACTCCCATTTATATTTCATTAGACGTATCCATGGCCCAAAAATTATAGTTAGAAAGTATCGTCCGCCTCAACTCATAATCGATGGGCTGAATTTCATTACTATCTATACATTCTGAACAAGCATTATCATTTAATTTCTGCAGGTAAAAACTTCAAATGGACTTATTACATATCAATGTTATATTGACAGCATAAAATGTACTTGCGAGACCGCAATAAACGAATTAATTGATGGACGGCGTGGATGAGGAATAAGGATAGGTATTCTGAAAAAAGAAGGGAAATAAAATGTATGCGAAATTGAGTAAAATGTTGATGTAGTGCAGAGCGTCGGAGTACGTCTTTTAAGCCGGGGTTAAAAAATTTTGATATGTTCAGTCTGTGTACAAAAAGACAACCTTTAAAGGTAAACTATTATAGTAAATAATATACACAAAGCCGGAGGGTATGTAAAATTCACGCATCAGTTCAGTTTGTGTGTCTGTGTGTGTGTGTGTGCGTAAACGCATACACATGTTACGTATTATCAAATTATGTGTGAAATTTTTACAAATATTTCAATGTTATTTTGTGTAAGAACAACTTTCAGAAGGATGCGCGAAGTAAAAAAATCTATATTACGGTTCCTATTCTGGGGATGGAGATGTTCATATGCAAATTCAACAAGGATCAAGTTAATGACAGTATGAAACATTTGAAAAAATGTAAACTTTTGTTATGCAAAAAATTGGGCAACATTTATCACTTTTAATTGTTGGTTAATACTTGTACATAGTAGGTTAGCTTGCTTTCTTTAATATAGTGTCGCTCTATCCGTGAATCTAGATTAATTTATTCAAAGCATAAAGTTGAGGAACTTTATATTTGGCGTGTTATATTATATTTTTATTTTGAATTTATTAAAGTGAAGCACCTAAAAATTATTTTTGTTATCAAAAGTTCAATTTTCATTCACATACATTTCCAACAACCTTTTATTCATATGACATCTCTTAAAAGCCCAAGCCCCAAAAGAAAATACAAAAATATAAATTTGACTTTTAGGAAGTTTGCGTTTTTAGAGGCAACACAAAAAAACTTAAGATGTAAGAACACGTACTCTTAAGAGTTCTTTCAGTCTGATAACTAAATCAGTAAGCTTTTTAAAGGAAATTCGTAAAGACCCTTGTGAAATCCGATTAATATTGTTACGTAGCCAAAAAGCTCCTCAATATTACAGAAATTTTCTTTTTTACTAAAATATGCTCCAGTCCTAAAGAGAACCTTTTAAAACTGTTAAGCTGCAGAATTAACGAAAATTGTCTATAGAGATTGGAGTATATTGGATTTATTATAAAATAGTAAAGAAAACGAACTGCACCTACGAAGAAAGTTGTAACTTAAAATATAATGGTTTATTAAGGATAAGGTATAATGCACTGAATGGTTGAGGCTGACACAGGCCCACGCTCTTCCCTCCCTCTTCCCCCCCTCTTACACCTCTCCCCCCCCTTTTTACACCCTCCCAGGGTTTATAAAGTTTTATTCCCGTAGAAAGCAAAGGTAATATTTAATTTCTTAAGTTAAATAAGGTACAATGATATAATAATTTTTTAAATTTCTTAGCATTTTATAGAGAAGATAATAATTCTATTCCAACCTACATATCCTGCTTGAAAAAGCTTGTTTATTCATCATATTAAAATACTTGAAATAACATGCATGCTAATATAGAGTTTCGATTTACAAAGGACATCTATCTCAATTCTCAATATATTCTAACAGTCATTCGTGTAACGTTCAAATGTGAAGTAATAAACTCATATACATTCATAAATTTAATACTTTTCCTTAACCGGAGATTAACAGTCAATATCAAATCAATGGATCTAATTTTAGCATGTTGTGCGGTCATATTTTCTTTAAATATTGCATTATAAAAAATTCGGCAAAGCATGCTCTGTTTCCCCTATGATAATAGTCGACGTTTAAAAGTTAACAGATTAGTCAACAAATAATTCGTAAGAAAGACTGCAAATAGTGTAAATACTTCTGGGTACACCAGGAAAGAAAATATATATAAAGTTATTTTATGACTCCACATGATGAACCAAGGTGGTGCAAACGTAAATCTGCCATACTATATTCCATGACAATATCAAATTTTGGATAGTCGAGTTTATTGCCGGGTAACATGGGCTAAATATGTCACTATAAAACACTTAATAGTCAATATTATTAGGTAATCTACCGATTGAGGTAGTTTTTTGGATGGACACAAATATCAAATAAATATTTTGTAACTCCAAACAAAAGCCCAATTCAGCAACCTACCCTACATCTGGTCCCTCTTCATATCTGTGTACTCCCTTCCTCCCTTCATCCCGTCCAACATCCCTATCCTGTTCCTGCTCTTTCCTCGTTTGCCTAACATTCTCCCCTCTATTACCCTCTTCAACATTCCACTACCGCTTAATACGTCTTTCTTCCATTTTTCCTGCCTCCATATGATTTCTCTCAACAAACCCCTCTCCTCACCCACCATCATCAATAGAGTTAATATAAGAGAAATAATCAACAGATTGAAGAAAAATTATTTAACTAATATTTAGAAAGGTTAAGTATAACAACTACCCTCTTCTCATATACTGTCTATTAACAAAATGAAGAATGCTGGATTTCTATAAGTTTAGATTATTGACATTCCTGCAGTATGCAGCAGTTGTACAAAGTATATATTTTCGGTGAAATCTATCGTTCGAAAGGTTTTAATAAATACGTTCACTCATACTTCAGCCACAACCAGTGGCTTCGAAAAATATTGTTTCTTAATTGTGCATAAGTCATTATGAAAAAAAGGAGCATTTCATTACTTTCACCAGCCTTATTCAGAAAAATTATGACGGAGAATAAATCACATGGTGTGCTTAGAAATATAGACTGAAATTTGATGTGGTGATTGGCACATTAACAATCGTTGATTTGACTTGGTAAAACTAATTGATTTAAATAAATTAGTTTATCAATTCCATATGTTCAAACACAAGTGCTTACAAACAGCTCACATCAATTTTGACGGGAACATTTCATGATAAATTAGCATAATATATCCCTCCTCGAAACTCATAACTCTCTTAACTCTCAAGTGTTCACTTCATGACTTTCCAAAACTTCAAGAGGAAAGCTAATTATTCCTTTTTTAATACAAGCAGAATTTTTTTGGAAGGAATTACGGGTTTGTCGGCAGAAATTCCTCCTTTTTTCTACTTCGAATAACTGACATCTCCCGCAGTTTCTTGAAAATTGGTACATAAGCAGAAAATGAAACTTCAAATTATTTCATCGTGAAATCACATTTAATGTGGATGGATTAGACATGAATGGTGTGTAATATTTTAAAGTAAAGAATTTTATAAAATTGTGCAAGCGAACTATATTCATATGAAGCACTTTTGGTAAATGCTGCAATGTAATGGCTAGTGTCAAACTAATTGTTCTTCGAAACAATGTCATTTCAATTTTCCAACGTAATTTATAATCAATTTTTAAATACTTATATTGTAAAAATCGGTTCATGGTCTTAATTACATAGCATTTACAAAGAGAAGCATTGGAACAAACTTTTATTATAACAGGAGTTCATTACGTACTTTTTCCTTTACGAGATAACTTCATATTTACAACTTTTAACTCTGAACAATGGCATTCGACTGTGCTACCGCCACCACTGGCAAATATGTAGGAGTATGTAGGGAGTCTACTATAAAAGTAATGATCATATACATATCTGCCGGAAGTGGCGATAGTACCGTCGAATTGCGACACGATTTATATGACACCCTTTTGAAACATAGAGCAGTGTTAGGAGTGAAAGAGTTTTAGGGAAGATTTCACAAATTTTATAGAGGCAAATGTCTCCAAGCAGAACTGGGTCTGCTTCACGCGGATTTTATAAGAGGTGAGCGAAGGAGACAAGGTGCACAACTCGAAGTTTCAAGCACACCAACAGGAGATCGATGTTGGCTGACGTGTAGAAATTCATGAGCTAATGCAATCAAAACCCGTCAGGGCCGAAGATATTTGACGTTTCCAACGGAAAGCACGTGTCTTTTTCCATGAATAATCTGATGTGCATCACTCAAAAATAAATTTACTGAAAATATTGGTATATCTGCTTTCAAAACTGAATAAGTCGATAATAACGCCATTAAAATGTCATAAATTGACGTATAATCCTGTAATAAAACGGAACTATCGTCATGTCAGCGGAAAGCCCTCAAAAATGGGCAAAAATAATTTTTTCCATCCAGCGAGAAATCTCGTTTCTCCTAAAATCAAGCACTTAAAACTCGTTTTTCTTCCTTACGATTCCTCCTTACAAATGTTGAAGTTCTGGGTCGTAGTTGTGCACACTTTGAGAATTTAAATAATAGCAGAGAGAACCAGGCATTTTTCAACTACACTTCCACGATGTAAAAGCTGATTCCAAAAATCTTATAAATGGATTTCATTTTTACAGTTTTAGTATCCAACTGTTATTAGCGTCTTATAGATAGATAACATACTATTATTTAGGTAATCTACTGGTTAAGGTAGGTTTTTGGATGGACACAACTATCAAATAAACATTTTGTGACTCCCCACCTAGCAAACTAATCTATATCAGGTCCCTCTTCATCTCGGTGTACTTTTTTCCTCCCTTCATCCCGTCCAACATCCCTATCCTGTTCCTACCCTTACCACGCTTGCCCAACATTCTCCCCTCTATTACCCTCTTCAACATTCCACTACCGCTCAATACGCCTTTCATCCATTTTTCCTGCCTCCATAGCATTTCTCTCAACAAACCCCTCTCCTCCCCCACCATTTTTAGTACTTCCTCATTTGTTTTCCTTTCGGTCCATTTCACCTTCTCCATTCTTCTGCACACCCACATTTCAAAAGCCTCCAATCTACGTCTATCCTCCTGCTTCAGCGACCACGTTTCCGCGCCGTACATAGCTACGCTCCATATCAGAGTTTTTACGAGTCTTGTCTTAACATCCCTACTCAACGTCCCCGTCATCAACTCCCTCCTCCTTGAGAAAGCCTCCTTGCCTAGCGCAATTCTTCTCCTTACGTCCCTACCACTTTGACCATATTCGTCCAAAACACTTCCGAGATATGTAAACTGCTCTACCTGCTCTATTCTTTCCCCACCTATTTTAATATTTAGCTTAGCCTTTTTCTTTCTGGAAAATCGCATAACATTTGTTTTATTAATGTTGATTCTCATCCCATATTTATCGCACTGAACCTCCAATTCACTCAACAATGCTTGCAACCCCTTGGCTGACTGAGCAACTAATGCTTGGTCATCAGTAAACCTAACCGATTTTACGAATTCCCCTCCGACTTTCATTCCTACCTCCAGTTCTTCCCATGCCTCTTTAATCATTTCCTCTCCATATACGTTGAACAGTACCGGTGACAATGGGCAACCCTGCCTTACACCTCTTCCTAACACTGCCCATCCGGACTCTCCGTTCCCCACTCGCACCTGAGCAGTCTGAGACATGTACAGGTTGCGGATCAGTCTCCTGTCCCTCCAATCCATTCCTATTTTCTGCAATACACGCATTAATTTTTCCCAATTCACTCTATCAAACGCTTTTTCGAAATCTACAAAACAGGCAAAAACGTCCTGATGGTATTCTATATTCCTCTCGACTAGTGATCTCATTACTGTAATGGCATCACGCGTACCTCTTCCTTTCCTGAACCCAAACTGATCATCCCCTAAGTAATCATTTGCCTTACTCTCTATCCTTTTGTTGATGATCCTGAGAATAACTTTAGCTGCATGGGATATCAAACTTATTGTTCTGTAATCCTCACATGACGAAGCCTTTCCCTTTTTTGGAATAGGAACTAACACCGATCTCACAAAATCTTCCGTGAGATCGGTGTTAGTTCCTATTCCAAAAAAGGGAAAGGCTTCGTCATGTGAGGATTACAGAACAATAAGTTTGATATCCCACGCAGCTAAAGTTATTCTCAGGATCATCAACAAAAGGATAGAGAGTAAGGCAAATGATTACTTATTTGCCTACATACATGATAACATACATGTTAATATTTCTATGTGAAATTTTTTTTCGCAAACTTCCACCCAGAGTAATGCCGTGGTAAGTGGCAAGCAATCAGGATTTTCAGTTGATAACTCGATATTCGGATTCAATACAAGTCTAATGTGCTTATAAAAAATGATTCTACTCCTCATGTAGTGACTGCCAAAAATCGTAACTATGTGAATCAGGTAATGATATCACTCATTTGTATGCTTCTCTACTCATTAATGCTTTTCACTCATTATAATTCCATCCAAAAAATCATATGATTACCCCAGACCAATACATTGTTTACTTTATTAGGACAGACCCATTCTCCGAAAACCTTATTAATGCTGTTAGTTGCGTTCAGGACTATTCAAAAGGGTAGTTATCAAAAAAACTAAGAATTACCTCATGTTTTCCTGCAGAACTAGAATAGCAGGGCAAAAAAATGCAAGACAGACGTGTGTGTCGTGACTTCCAAATATATACGTACATGTTCCTTTTAAAGAGTTGCTTGAAAATAATCTCAGCTACTGCAATTTTTTGTACTTTAGCAACTAAAGTGCACTACTGTCACAAATGGCGAAATAAGGCATATGCACGTTCGAGGATTATTGTGATATATTTTTAAAAGGAACATTTGTCTTAAGCTCCGTGAACCGCATTATCCTTCATCATAACAAGTATACTAATTTAGAGAAAAATATAAAGTTAGAATATTTTATTTGCTGATTGATTTTCCTCATAGACAAAGCTAATTGTGGCATCTCACTTACAGTTTAGTTTTAGCTTGATGTATTACTTATGAGACAAGTTTTCTTTTTCCACGCAACAGTTATTCAAAGCACTTTTTAAAAGTGATAATCTAATATTTTAAAATTGAGTTTAAAATTGATTTCAAATCATTCTTCTATGCCAGAATTGAGATAACGTTTTCTAATTATTTCTATCAATGGTTGAAAATTGGCCAGAGGTAATTAAAATAATGGGCTTTTAAAAAATAAGGAGCATAATTGCCTTAGGAGGAGTTAAATGTGTTTCACTTTTTACCAGTATCATTTAGGCTAATTCGAAAAACTTTTTATTTTTCATTTTTAATACCCTTCGTAAAATGTATTTAACCTGCAGATTTCCTCTAGTTTGTCCCTGCTTGCAAACTAATATTAAAGGGGCATTTTGTGGTATTTTGGGAAAAAAAATCTATTCTTCATGTGATAGCGCTAGACTAGTGTCTAGCAGTATCACATGAAGAGAGAATACCTATAAAATTTTAATTATAGCATCTCTTGAGGGAGAAAATATTGAAATTGTGTACTTTCCCTCAAATAATTCTATTGCCAACACACGTTAATACAAAACCCTGATGAAGAATATTGATAGGCCGCGATGAGAGATCATCATTAAAGAATTCTTGGGGATTTCTGGATTCGCTGGTCCAAGTGATGATGCCGCACTCAAAGTGAACTAAAGAATATTTTATCATTGTCAGTCGAAATCTATGGAAGTTTTTTAAATTTTCAGTTTCGAAAATTAATTAAAGAGTGAAATATTTTTTGTTTGTATTTGTATTTATTTTTTGCTTTTTAAACCGCATTTTTCTCCACATCATGGTGTTTGGTTATAAAGAGCAATAACAATATTCCAGATGTTTTTAAGTTAGTTGCACTCATTTAATACAGACAAAAATTGGCAGTCCACTCTCGAATAATGAATACCCCATTGTTAATCTTCCCTCCTGGGAGCAACGGAAACAATAAGAGATGGGACGAAAATCTCGTTCCAAAAATATACGCAAACTTATTTATTTGTTTTTTTCATTACTTTATTATTATCGCAATTTTTTAAAGTTGGTGACGTTTTTGATCCGTCCAATTATTTCTTAGAGTGAAAGTTCACTTTGGCTTTGTCTTATTAAATTCCGGGAAATAATTTTCTTTGTTCTCAAACAAAAGGAGCGGAAGGAAGATGCTTTTAAGTTCGATTGGAGTCCAATTTCCTCATTCGCACCAATCAAATTCCTTCCCTTAATCATCGACCTACAATTGAAATTCATGAACTATTTTGTTTTGCTAAACTTAAAGCTAACGTTTAGCGAACTATAGCCGTGCCCTTAACTTATTACGTTCTAATATTCCTTTGTTTGACATCGAATTCATGGGTTCTAAAATTTCGACTAGATACTAAAATCTTAACCTCACTTCTGATACATAGAATCACCATCATATTTATATCGAATATGCGGCACAGTGACGTGAAATTACATTAACGAATTTGGAAGTTACTCGGAAAAACAAAAAAGGCAATAAACAAAGAAGTACTCACTGAGATGCCGAGAGCACTCAAAGGTGGAATTTATCGAAAAACCAATGTTGTTTAGCAGCTTGAGAGTCTCAACTGTAATGCCACCAATTTACTTCGCCAACGCTGACTCTTTCTGGAACCAATTCCTATCACCTGGAATTCGAAAGGGATTTCCTTAAAACGTGTTTTGAAAATGATGATATCATATTAATAAACAAAACAGATAATTGATTCGTGCAACATTGCTTGAGAACAAAAATTATATAGTACATTTATTAAGAACATGACAAAATTCCTAGAATTTAGCAACCGATACTTAAATTTTATGTTAAATCAAAAGTATATGCAAAAATATAAAATAACTAATTGTTTAAAATCATTTGAAATATCTTTGTTTTGAATTTTATCTACGCACAACTAATTTATTTATATACAATGTACTTTCCTTGCTTCACTTCAGAATCAAAAATACACTTACTCTTCTTTTCGGGAACTGGATCATGTGTTATACAACAAATGTTTAAATGACCGTCATTTTAAAACCCAAAAAATTGGGATATCCATTGCAACTACGGTCAGCATTGACTCATGCCATGCGAACATCGCGAATAAATATCAATGATTTACGGCCAGACTCCTCCTGAACCGTAACTTCGAAGAAGACTTGTTGAAGTAAGTTTCGAATTTAAGAGAATAACAAAGGAATAAAATTGGAAGAAAGCAGTGATATACTATACATGTAGATAATTAGGGAACTCATCAGACAGCGTAAGAAGTTTTCATCAGTGCATGGAAGAATATTAATAAATCATCCTTGGACACGACGATGAGATTGTGTATCGCTGCAAAGTTCGGCAAGAAATGAGGGTAGCTGAAAAAATTAGAAAAGCTATAGAGGGAGGATTCCTCAACAAGAAAAGGAGAAGGCAGGACAAAGAAAAGAAATTGAAAAGCTGCGGAGGAAACTTCTTGGCAGGAAGAAAGAAAAAGTTAAGACATGCTTAATTGGGTTACAAAATAAAGGCATAAAAATATCCACAGGAAGTGTTGAAGTCGATTTATCTCATTTTTTTAACGTCTCAGATGATAAATAACTAATTACAACAGCTTTGAATCCCGTTGCGTAGTTTGCTATGGGGAAGTGATTTTCATGGATCGATGACTTTAGCGTGGACATCAAATGACAATAAAGCAAGTAAATCGAGGGTGATCTGAATATAATTGTGCGTCAAAGTTCTTTTAGCCGTATTAACCGTATTTTCAGACATTGCCAAAATCTCTACCTGCACATTATACAACAGCAAATATTATCATAAAATTCTGAATATTGGTTCCTTGTCGACGATATCACTCGATTTTATAATCTCAGGCCAAACTTAGAGCGGTAATCTATTTTCCAAAGTGATATTTTGATTTGGTATTCAATGCCTCGCGAAATCAAAGCAGAAAAAAATGTCCTTATTCCAAATTGTCTCGCTAAGAATATCTAGCTTCTCTTCCCGGTATTGCTCGGTTCCTTCAATGTTATTTTCTTCCTAAAGGGAAATGCGTCATCTCAAATCAATTTGGTATGAAAATACTATATTAGCATTTCGAGGAAAGTATCAACATTGGGTCAAAATTCCTAAAATAAACACTATTTATCGTCCAATAATCGCCCTAAAATTCAACTGATAAAGTTTACCAAACTGTATTCCACTATCAAAGTTATAATTTGAGGGAAAAGATAAATGAATAAACGGTAAATAAACAATCGGTAAACTTTTTAGTTGTAGCGCTGAGGATAGAGGAAGTTGTGACGTGCTCTCCCATGAAAACATGAACATTTGAAGTTTCAAAGATCATTTGTATTTACTCCGAAAAGTTATTACCAAGAAATTCTTCGTGGCCTAAGTGGCGTGAGTAGTGTATAAAATCAAAATAGTGTGCGTGATCAAACTTATACAACATGAAACAAATGAACTAAAACTATACTATGGATTCTCAATCCTTCCGTCAACTAGTTCCCAAATTCCTTCTTGCCCAATGGCGACTTTGAAATGTTGTGAGCCACTAAGTATCTTTAGTCTTGTCTTTGAAATATCAGCCGCACCGTTAAGTGGCGCAGTAGGAATTGACGATTTGACTGAAGAACGAAATATGATGGAAGGAGCATGGTCTGTAGAAAAATTACGCAAAGATACAAAATCAAAATATTAAAAATTAAAAAAAACGACCTGAGGAAACCCCGAGGAGTGTGAAGGAAAGGAAAGGAAAGAAAATGCCTTTGAGCCTGTGGGCGGACAACTGAAAGACGTTTGAGTAAAATGTTAAATATACCAACGAATATGGAGTTAGATCAGTTGAGATAAATGAATTAGATGGCGCAGAAAATATACCGCATCAGGGTGACTACAATGTAAATTTTAGGAGTTATCAGTCATACTTCATTGAAATAAATCTTTATTTAACCAAAAATAAAATTATATTCCTTCATAAATACATTTAAAGACAATTATGAGATGTACGATATGAAAAAAACAATACAAAAGGAAAGCAACTAGAAAGGAAGAGGGAGAGAGACAAAATGAAATAAAAATAGAAAATCGTTAATTTGGTGCTAATGGAACAATGATCACTCTTGATAAATCTGAATGAAAAAAGTATACGAGAGAAAGATGAAAAATGGCACTTAGTGTAACATTGATCCATTATAAAAAAGAATAAATAATTGGAGAAGTTAATAAAAATATATAAAACATTTTCTCATATTTTGGCTTCAAGGCGAAAGAAATATGGTAGAAGAGCAGAACAATGATTTGGATAGATCACAATATCAGTAAAAATAAGCGTGACATGAGAAATAGCTAACAGGAATTAAGAAAGGATAAACAGTGGACATCATTGAAGATGCAGTAGGAAAGATATTAATCAATCCTGAAGAAATTGATACAAGGAGGAGTTATTTCACAGAAAACTGTGAGGATATCCGTCGCAAATGAAGAAAAATATTTTTTAATAACTTGATAAAATAGTTTAAGTAAGTAATAATATCACTCAATTGTCAAGAGGACTAGGTGAGGTAAATTACGCGAAATTGATGTCGTTTTTATATTTATCAAAAATATTTTTTCTTTTCCAATTTTATTCCTCACAAAATAATTGGAACAATTACACATTTAAAAAACAATTTATTAACCGTTTAGCAAAAGAAAGTTTTTATAAAAAGAGTTGCGGGGTTCCAAGCAGATGGGTTTTTGCTTTAAGGTTCCAAATGGTATGTCATCAGCGCTTGGCAGACTATTCCACCACGCTAATAAATTGGGAGGGACCCAAAGGACATATTGGGAAAATGACGTTCTTAGTAGCCAACAAAGATTCAGAGACTCCGGGCTCAAGAGAGATCTTAGATATAAACTAGAGCCTCTCCAATTCGAGGTGATGATCGGGATAAGGACGTAAATCGGAAGCTCGGAGGAGTTAAAGACGTCGAAATAGGGCAAACCACCATTGAGAAGGTTTAAAAAACCGATAGAATTGGAAAGAAACGTTGATCACCCTTATCCATAAGAAGCGGGAGAAAAGAGAGACATCAACAACTATACATTGGGGGACCGCCACTTTGTCATGCATAAAATACTACTCTAAACATGTTGGATGCAACTATAAACCAACTGAAAGCGGAGAACGCAGAATTGCCGAGCTGAGTAGCAGGGAGGAATCAGCATAAGCGAGGATGATACAGACGTGGATACGAAGTTACAAGGGAAACACAGAGCTGGAAAATGACCTCGGTTGAGCAAATAGACTAGATGAGACAAAAAGAGAGAATAGGGTGATGACAGAGGTCGAATGACAGCTTGTGAGCGAGAGATTGAAGAGATACTGGGAGGAAAGGAAAACGGTGCTAAATACAAACAAAGCGACTGAACCAACAAAATAAAGGGTTCAAGGTGGTCAATTCGAGAGAAAACAATATTAACAAAACAATTCGGCAATATAACATCAATATTTCTCGAAAAAAAAAACAAAAACGATATCTAGGAAGGCCGTTAAAGTACACATTCCTTATTAGTTCTAGTAGGGTTAATCATTTTCGGGCATATTCACATATAAGAGTTATTTTTGATAAAATAATTCTCCCTCATAATCCACTGATAGAAAATCACTCTCTGTGTTACAAAAATCAGCGAACAACAAAAAAAGCTAGTACTTTAAGGGAATGTGCCAGCAGAAAAACGGTCCCACCGAAGAATAGGGTCGAGGGAAATTTCGATGGACTTCCGATTAACCAAAGAAGTAAAAGTTTGCATGGTGCTTTATGGTGAAAAAAATTGGGACTGTGGCGGTACCCTAGAGTACTGTCGAGTCAAAGAAGAACTGGAAGGGATGAATGAATGGAGATGGTTCCAATTTCCGCTTGGGACTCTTTTTGAGTAATAAATGAAGGTGCGCCCGAGGATGTCCTCAGCCTTGAAATCTGATCACGAACCCAAATTTGCTTTCCGGGCGACAAATGGAATACCGCCGTTTTTCCTGTTTCTGTTTAGCTCACATTTTGTTTTGGGTAAAACGAGGACTCTCGGATGGAGATTCGGGAACGGAAGTGCTGGGAGGGAGAAGCCAAAAGAGCCAATGGGGTAATTCACCTTACGGTGAGGTAAAAAAATGTCATACACCGTAAGCAGAAATGTGGGCGTGTCCATGGGATTTTAGGGCACCACTCTTCGAGTATAGTGTAGTAAAGGAGTTTGCACAAGATGTATGGATAGCCTGCAATAGGAAACATATACAATTACAGTGGTTTTCCATAAAAAAACTTTGGGGAAGGGGGAGTTAAACATCTGTTTTGTTACGGTTAAATACTGTGCGAGAATAAAACGAAGGCTTTAAGTATATATACGTGTATGCGCCCAAAATTTTATTTTTCCTGAATGTTTTTGTTCTGCTAATGTATGAAGGGGTATTATAGGCAATTAGGTGATGGACCTGAAGTACCTTATGCCTTAATAAAAAGGTGTTGGCTTTATTTGTGACTTGAGAGGTCCCAATTCTACTTTCTGTAGTACTCTGAGGCATGTCAAACCAAACACCTTATACTAAACATATTTTTACAAATGAAAAAAATATTCTTTGAACAGTCAAGCGACCAGTCATTCTTAACAGTCAGACACTCAAAAAATTGCCAGGCACACAATCTCAATGTATATTTACTATGCATATTCTAAAAATACCTAACTGAAGTGAGAAAAGACTTCTTCGTTATTTCATCGCAAGCCAATATATGAGCTACAGGAAGAAAAAAATCGTGCATTTGATGAAATAATATAGCAATAGTCACTGAGAGTTTTACATGCCTAATCGGCTTGCATCATATTGTACCGAAGAGCTCAAAAGAGATCCAATGGGTTACAAGAAACTGTGATTTGATCCTGAAGTATTTTGGTGTGATTTTCTATATTCACAGTAAAGAAAATAAGAATATTATCTCTAATTTTCTGCGGCGTATGAAAAATGCAAGTAATCAGGAAAAATTGAAAACTCTGTGAATACAAAATCCTTTGAAATGAATAGCATGAAACTAGAAAACTAAATCTATACATACTAGGTGAGTCGTCATGCGCTTAGCTAATTCCGAGGATGTTTGTCATAAGAATAAATGCCTGTACAGATGAATAGTAATAGATACAGATATGTCTTCATTATTAATGTAGGCGTAGAACTGATCAATTTACGATATCATAAAATATATCTTGTTTTATTAGTATAAACAGTTCATAAAGCCAACTGAACTAATATATTAAACTTTTAAAAATTGAAAATTTTCGTTTACCCAAGTAAAATTCTTCCACATATTGAAAGAGATAAATTACACTGCAAATATAATGGTGCACAAAAACCGTTGCCGCATAACATTCACTGAGGACATTATATTATACATTAACATCTACTAAAATTCAATCAACGATTTAAAATCAGGTTTAGACTTGTGCGTTTTAACTTCACAAGGTCTATTCCAATAGTCGTAGGACTGAGTTTATTTAAAACATGCATTGCCAGAACTAATAAATAATCACTCAACATTCTCCGAAATAGCACCCTGCGTCCACATACAGCTGCCAGCGGGTTTTACACGCCTCGTACGCTTTCTAGAAGGTAGAGCCCGGAATGCTGCTAAACTCCCTCGTCACTGCCTAACGCTTCCGCCAAGCAGTAGCGACTTACTTTCAGCACGGATTTGAAGCGGGGGGAAGAGAGAAAAGGAAGGTGAGGCTTTATTCTCACTCACACGGTCGATAAGCTCTTGGCAGATTCGCGTGTGAGTTTCCTTTTCTTCGTCCGAAAGTACTCGCGGCACCAACTTTGCACACACCTTTCCCATGCCCAGGTTTTCGATTACAAGCCAATGCATATCATTTTTAGGGTCGCCAACTTCATCACAAACCATGCGGACACTTAATTTGTGAACCCTGTTGAACAAATCCTTCACTCTTTCATGATTTTCGTCCCTTTTTGAGGTCGAAGGGCATCCTGAACGTTCGGCGTCTTCAATATCTTCTATACCCTCCCGAAACAACTTGTACCACCCAAAAACACCTGATCTAACCATGGCGTTATCGCCATAAACTACCTTGAGCATGTCATGAGACTCTTTCCCAGTTTTACCAAGTTTCACACCAAATTTTATGGCTTAGTGCAGTTCCAATAACCGGCTCATGACGGAGCGTTAACGAGGTCACGTTATAATGGTTTCGCAAACTAACAACCCGCCTTACGCAAAGGCTGGGAGCCAACCACCACCAGCCTCCACACTTTCATGAGACTTCATTTCCTCGAATCCAGATAGAGAAACTGCCGTCCAACAGGCTCTAAGAGAAAAAGAGTCATACTGCTTTTTGGGCAGACCTTATATTTGGTAAAAACTCAAGAAAATCAATTAATTTGAATCGGAAAGTTAACCAAATTTTGCGATAGAAATAATCGTGGTTCAAAATTAAAACGAACTCAAAGACATAATTACGAGAAACGCCTCGAAGTGCGTGAATACATTAGCAACTTCTTAATGCCTGCTATCGTGTAAGATTATCATTTGTTATCTCTCTTATGAGATCCTCCGTTTATTACAGAGCAGGCGCGATTGCCGGGGGTAACGATTGGTGACACTTGAGTGGCCCTAATTTTGACTCGAGCGAGAAGGATCACGGAGTTACACCCACCTCCGCCGTAATCCCTTTGGGCGTCGCAAAGACGCAGTGATTGACACAACCACATCCGTTCCAAGCGCCTCCAGTAACGACGGCGCTTGCTTCATATTAGAACCGAGAGTGCCCCGTTGTGTGGGCATATGAAGGCGACTCTAAGGAAACCCACAGACCTGGTGCCGTTTCCAAGGGAACGGAATGGTGGACAGGGAGGGCGGGGCGAACGGGGAGGTATGGGAGAAAGGGGGATGGGAACCATTATTGTCCGCCGACGGAGAGTAGTCAGGCAAGTCAACCTCGAGATGATCTGAATTTGAAACGCATGGCAGTCCCAAGCTCAAAGGTGCGCGATGCCTCTTCCGGTAGTCTACTGACTCAACGCCTCTCTACACTGCCACTAAATTAACAAAATATTTTCACCATTAAAATGCATTACCCAGATGTCCAATGATAGTTAACCAGATAAGTTTAATTATTGATCTACGCTGAATTATCACTCCCCTTTCTTTTATTCCTATTCGTAGGTACCATATTCAATTCATATTCAATATGCATTCGCTTTCATCATGGACCACGGTTGCTTTGTTTTTCGGGCCACACGTAAATATTAAAGAACCCTAAATATTCTCGATGGGAAGATTTATTATTATTTTATATATTACCCGCTTCTCACTTCTTAACTGCGAAAAACTTCAGTTCGACAGAATAAATGGATTCGCCGGATATCTGTTTGGGTCAAGCTGTTCAGGAAAAGCAATAGTTTTAGTCAATTGCAAAACATTTAGTTAACACCACGATTACCTTCCAAAATGAACATTCAGGAGGTTACTCTAATAATTATTTACTTAAATGTTTTAGTAGTTTTATTTTAAATTTCAGCAAAAATGAAAAATTTAATCAGCCATAGGTACATAAATATTAAAAACTTTTTCAGCAAACCCTTTTATTGAGTTTAACATAGATAGAGGAACACAAAATCTATAAGATAACTTCAAGATACCTCGGAAGGTGCGGTAGAACTAATGTTTAACTCTCAGTTTGGTCGAACATAAGTTGCAATAAAATTGCAATCAAATAATGATATAAATGGAACATTTCCGATGATATCGCTATAACTAAGGCCATGAATATCCCTGAAAACTCCTAAGTTTAGAATATTGCAGTAATAATCCTTCATTATTACTCGCTTACTTTCATTACAATCTATGGTAACACTACTTGAAACTGAATTGAAAAATGCCCAACTTGCAGAAACGGACATATGAAGCAATTTGATATTAACTTCGAAATAATTAAATACTCAAAAATATGATGTTTATTCATTATTTTTTATATATTTTCAATTACAATGTATGTTTAGGAACCCCGGGATTTTAAAACAAAAGGGTCGTGACAAAATTTGGGGTTTTGAAGTTTTTTATTAAATTCCTGTGTGCAAACGTTAATTATAAGTGAGCCGGAAATTGGATTCCATAAAAAATCTTCATCGAAGATTAAGCTAATAAACCCAGTGAAATAAACAGCGTAAAGCTCCAGAAGAAGGACACTCTTCATTAATTAAAAAACATAAATTTAATAACTATTGCCCTTTGTATTGAAAAACAAACACCCCTTTATTTTATAGCCCGTCCGTTACTGTCTATTTTTCTTTCCTTTGTGGGTTTCTAATATGTTTGTATAATGTAGCTGCATATTAATTTGGCTATTAGTAGGGGACTTTCGAGGGTTCTGAGCACAGACTGTGAAATAAGTGTATCAAAATCAGAATACTTAAACCGTGGTTTTGTATAGCGCGACTACTCAGCCATGAATGCTGTTTAATCATAAGAGTAGATTCAACTATACATAACATTAAAGCCGTGGATATCAGGACTGCTATACCTTTTGACATGTCGTCGAGCAGCGGGCATTCAATTTTAAGCTATTTTTTTATTTTTGGGTCTTCATTTCTTAATCTCCTATAGCCCTCTGACTTTCGGTCGCATCACATTCCCACTGCTCATGTTGATGCGATTTCCGGAGAATCCCCATTCCATGCTCTTCAAATCATCTGCTCCAGCTTACTGCAAAGGCTTTTACCTCAAGAACCCCAAGGGTACAAATATTCAATATTCACATGAAATCGAAATACACTACCCTTCTACCGGTGATGAAAGGTTCCTCCACCTAGTACATTTATATGTTGCCCCTACGTCAAACGAAATGAAACGACAAAAATTCTCAATGGCATGGCGCTCAAAATCTCATAACAGTAGAGTCATTTTTATCCACGACTAATAAAGCATGAATGATTAATAAATACATGAATAACATCCTTCTCTAGATATCCAGCGGATATCGTTCACTTATTAACCACAGATTTTTATCATAATCGTGATACTTCTCCTTGAGCACTAGAATTTTTTTTTCCGAATTGTGAGTGTGAAATAATTCTTTCTACGCAAATATTTTGTACTTTTTACAAGTGGAATTGGGTTGGGAATATTTCCAAACTTTTTTAACTATAGTTTTTACCTTAAATCAACACAAACGTAAACTGCAAATTAGAAAATATTTTCATTTCATTCTTAAAATTCCAAAATGAAAGTAAAGATCCGCATTAGTGTTATGCGACTGTCCATCAGTGCAAAAAAAGCCGCCAGAGCAGTTATTCATGTGTCTCTTGTGCACAGCTACAGTTATGGAATTAATTGTCATAAACCTAGAGCAACATTCTTTTAGGTCGAAAAAACTAAAAGCCTTTCCCAATTCAAGAGAACATCACGAGTCTTTTTTTAGGCAAAATAACGAAACCAAGAGTTTTCTAATGATCATATATGATCATATATAATGATCATATATTATTGAAAAAGAGAAATCTCTCTGATAAATACCTCTGATTTTCTGCAAGAGGAATTTAAAAGTAATTGATATATTCTAATTAAATTTTTTTAAATTTATTTTACGCAATCATTTGTTTCCTTCACGTAATGACTTCCCTATTTTGACAGGTATATTCTTCATTATCAAATCGTACATTGATATATTTTTAATCTTTCTCACACTATGTATAGTCACTAATATCCACTAATATATCGATACCACTGAATTTTACCATCTCATACATTCAAATTTTTATATGGAGCGAATTACACTACTAACAAAAAATTTTGTTTTATGCTATGCTGTTAGAATGTATTAATATTATATTATTATTTTTTTTGGTCATGCCCATCATAACCGATTCTTTCGTGCTTTCTAAGGTTAGATCACACCGAGTCTGATTTAAATTAAAATGTGGGAAAGTAATTACTGGTTTTGATTAAACCACATACATGTACATGGACTGTAAAATGTATTCCGTAGGGAAAATAGGTTCTTTTACTCACATAAAAATAAAATGAAACAAAATAGTAAAAAGGCAATGGAAAATAAAATGTAAGCCAATTTGGAGTAAAAAACAACAAAACTCAATGAGAAAGACAGACAGGGAGCCCATTAAGCAAAATGGAATTAAGCTTGGTCTTTGTTTTACTCGTAAAGAAACCATTATTTTCAAAAAGATGAGAGAATTAACTTTTTCAGAAATACTCCATTTGCGGAAATTACTCCTGTAGTCCCCATTTCAGGAGAAATGAACTCCCGGCTTTGACTACCGACGATTGTACGACGGAAAATGAGGGCCTAAAATTTCCATGCGACACAAAGACTTTTTCCCTAGTGCACAATATCGTTAAAAGTTTTTCTTAGCTGATTTTAAAGATTTCAAACTTAAGAAAGCTTACCAAGTCATATTCGCATTTAAATAATAATGCTCCCAATAAAATTCTTAAGTATTCTATCTTCGCATAAGGACTAAATGAACAAAAGGAGATATCTTCACACTGTTTCATACACAAACATGCACACACACATAAATACATACGTATGCATGTATGTATGTGAATATATACATATATATATATATATATATATATATATATATATATATATATATATATATATATATATAATATTTTTTGAACTCACTTCAAATTTTAAAATCACAAAAGAAATTACTCTGCAAACCTGTCTTATTAACTCGGTATTCCTATCTAAAGATGATTATAAACCCGGCAACAGCGGTACTTTAAAAAAGCACTTGACTCTACATTTTACTTTGGTGAGGAGGTAAATTTAATGCAATAAAAATTTATAAAAGTTGCATTCCTAAATTGAAATTTTTTTGATTAGCACAAAAAAAACTGCGCAAATTATTTTTCGGCAGAAGCATGGCAGCCGGTTTGCAATCATTCAGTTGTATTTTGTTCTGTTTATAAGAAATGTAAAGTTACTGTTTTTTTGGGTAAATCACTCCCGTGGTGCTGTGGTATAGTGATAGCGATCCAATACATTACTCACCAGCACAGCATTGACTGTACTTGCAGTTATATAAAGTCTTAAATAATATGCCGAAATGGATGAAATCGCTGTCGTAAAATTTTAATAAAATGATAGCCGTAGTACAAATAGGCACTATTTTTTACTCCGAAATATATGGAGGACTTACAATTCTAACCTTTCCCCATTTTTTGCCCATCTATTCGGGCATTGTGTTCCTTTCCAACGACCGCAACCATCATCACGACACGGCAGTTACCATCGCTGTGATTAAACGGAGAGTTATTTTTTTAAGTGGCGTTAGTTAATACCTCACGAAGGTATTAGGTGTTTTAAATTCATATATCATGGTTAGGGATACATTTCCTATCCCATTGCCTCCCTGAGGCTTGCCAATTAACTCTCATGACCAAAAACAATTATTCGGCAAACATTTAAAACGAGTGTTCCCCCGAATCGGAGCCAAAGAACCTGCAATCTGTAAGAACCGCTCTGCTATCAAGCCACCCTTAAAGATGTCTGATTTGTCCGATTTTGAAAACTAACAAAGTAACAATACGTGGTATTTATAACATTTTTTCATTAATTTTTATGTAATATGGGCGTGTTTTTGTGTAATGTTTAAATAATACGGCTTCCGGACAAGCCTCCCCGGTCACCCTCAACTCTACCCAAGCTACGAGTATTTCAGACACCAGATCTTAACGGGAAACCATAACCGGCGCAGGGAATGGAACTGGCCCCCCTACCCTGATGTGTAAATTTCACACGCCGTTGGGTTTAGAACTGGGTCTTAAATCTTGTCTGACCTTAAAAAACTGATCTTAAATAAACACTACATTTCGCTTAATTTGAAAGCCTTAAATTCTACTTGAACTACCTAAATACCAAGGTTAAAGCCTGGTTTTCAATATCATTTTACAAATTTATATACGTATGAAGAGCCATAGGGTATCAAAATATGGAAAAAATTTAACGTGATGAACTCACCAATTCTCTCACTCAATATCGCACTATAAATGACGCAGAGGCAATATACGATCAGTATTGCCACGACCATTTTCCACACAGTTTAAATTCATAAGACGAATTAGATGCCAGTTATTTAAACGAAAAACAATACCGAATATCGTTTTCCGTAAAAAAAAGTTTTAGGCATTTATCATAAAAACATTTATAGTACAACCTCGCAGACCAATGTTGCATTCAAATTACATTCCATTCCACCCAAGTAATTGCTTTTTCTCAATAATTGTCACAACGTACTATTCATCGTACAGTCTACTCCTGGTGCTCTTCTTTTTCCTATCTTCAATGCCTCTAGAATACACTCTCCCTTTAAGCTCTCTAATACGCGATTGCCCCTTCACCCTTCTAACCCGACCCAAAAAACTATTTCTCTTCTTAATCCCTTTTTCCAAACCCTCTCAGAAAGAACCTCCCTCGTCTCTATATCTTTTCTCTCTCTCTCTTTCCTGGACACACCAAAGAGAACCGTGCCGGAATTCCCTCGTCTCTCCTTCCTAAGCAGCAGTATTACCTCGCCCTTCTCTTTACACTCATGCTCTCTTTATTCCAAGCCGACTCTTTCCTGGACCATACCTCATTCTTAAGCCACCAGCCCTTTCTTCCCCCATGCACTCTATTCTTTCGACTCCATTCATGGTGGATTTAGACCTAAAAAATAGACCGCTTGATGATATTATTGAGCTTAATGGAAGATACATGTAGTTCACTTCTCATTGGGGAAATCCGTCGCTAAACAACCAAACATAAAACATTTAAATTAATTTTTTAAATATTAAAGCGCGTGAAACCTATTTTAAAAGCTATGATCTGATATGCTATTTTTTTCAATTTTGTGAGCTGAAATGCCTATTTGTTCAATTCTGATGCGAATATGTAGTTTGGTACTTTAAATTCAATTAAACTAGCTATTGTACCTCAAGCAAACCCACCTCATAAAAAATAGTAATATTAATAAATCGGCCACCACTTAAAACATTTATAGTTAGCATTTCCAAGCAAATAGTAAACTCTGAAAAAAAAACTAAAGTTATTTCAAGAAACTGTAATAGTAACTTTAACCGAGTCACCCGCTATGTGTGCATTATAATGCAACCATTTCAGAGAGTAAAAATCATCCCGGTCAAGGCGAATGATTTTTACTCTCTGAAATGGTTGAACTAAAGTTATGTTCAGGAACATGTCATTGGTCGCCTTACTTTCATTAAAAAGTTTAAATAAACTGCTTTAACACAGAATTTCGTCGCAAAAATATTACATGTTAAGACTAAATTTTATGGATAATTGTTCTGTCATCAACTTTAATCGAAAACTTTGTCCCAGAAAAAGATTATTTCGGTGTAATACGTACAATTAAACTTAAGTGTTTTATCTAGTTCCTAATACTAAAAACAGAATCCTTAAATTCTGAGCCAAATAATACTCTGATTTTAAGATCAATAATGATTTATGGTCAAGACAGCATTCACATAAGAGCGATAAATAATGGTGTAAGCTTTAAGTACAATATTGGAATTACTTTATTGCCAGATGGACTCCGAACATTTGTTGGTCTTCTTAAAAAATATTGAATTCAATTGTGATTTAAAATACACTGGTGGGATACTAAAAATATATATAAAAAATGAATCTGAAGGTGACAGAAGGTTATCAGATAGGACCACTAAATGGCAGGGAAAACACGTTAAACAGGATTTCCTCTCATAGTGATCTTTTCTTTTGCTCTATTTTACTTACTCGGAAAAAATGTGCAAAAAATATTGGATGTAATTGAAATTGGTTAGCCGGGTTAAAATTAAGCCAGAGCATTTCTATCAAAAGTCACCTCAATCTCTCAGAGAGGAAAATTCCCGTTTCCGTAAGCCCACTACATGATGAAGGTGAAACGTTTTATATCCATGTCCATGATAGAGATCATTTATGCGCATAAATTCATCAGAACACCCTGAAACGGACAGACTTGCAGACGGTATTACGTAGATCAACAAATCAGCCCATACAGACATTCCTTCAATGCTCTTTTTTCCCAAGACCCCTACAGACGTTCAGACGACTGTGTTTCCTTCCGCTTTTAATAATTCTAATTACTTGAATGTGTGCTAATTATAGGAACACCTGTCCACTGGTTTATTAAATTTAACAATCTTACGGGTGAATTCAAAAGATGATCCTGATCAAAAACTAAAAAATATCGAATGGAAATTTTGAATGTAGATTCATGATTACTGTAAGATAATGAGCAATGATTAATGGAAAATGAATGGAGGCGGATAAGGATAGAAAAAGACACGAAGAATTCAAAAGACGAAGTTTCAATATTCTTCTAAAATTAATTATCATAATTTAATAAAGAATCCTTTTGTACGTGCTCAAGAGGGCAAGCTCTGTATCTGTTCTCTTAAAACCTTGAAAATACTTCTAAGGATGAGCCCTAAAGAATTTATTAGAATAAATCAAAATAAATAAATACCGGAAAAATTCTCATTCCAAGTTATCTTAGTCCGATAAATAAGGCATTCAATATTACATAAACTCCTTAGAGTAGTTTTATTGTCAACAACGCATGAAAAAATTGAAAATATTGAATTAGAAATAACAATAGTTCAACCTATACCATTTATACGCATTTTTTTGTTGAAATATAAAAGATTGAAGCATTAAGGACAGTTATATATCAGTAAACAAATACGCCTATGAACAATGATAAATACAAGCACTCTAGTACGGAGTGCGTTAATGTAAAACTGCGATGTTCTGTGCGGAGAAAAATCGGAGCAGCACGCTAAAACAAATCAATATCCATTATGAACGAGAAAAAAATGAATTTAAAATCTTGAAAGAACTCCATGTTCGATTCTAGAATCAAATTTTAGTGACCGAAACTCCGGATGTAGTACAAAAATCCTTTAAGAAGATTGGCTCATTTTCCGAAAGCCTGGAATAGTCCATGGAGGTATCGAGTCTCGGTATCAGCCGAAATGTAATGGGGTGAGGAAGTGAGTTAAAAGGAGGTGTCTGAGGAGATGAGAAGAAAAATGAAAACTGAAGGAATGGAAAAATGTAAAGAGAAAGGAAGGATGGTTTTTTTATGTGGGAGTTAGAACTAGGGGCGGGTTAGGAAGCAAAAGGAAGAGGAGGGAAACGGGAAGGGGGATAGAGTAGTTTGAATAGGGTCGTGGGTGTAAGTAAAATAGGGACGTGGCTGGAAATAACATTCAGTTGCGAGAGAACGCAAAACGGAGGGTGTCGGAGGAGTGGTGCAGTTGATGACAGCGGTGAAAGGATTACTTCGACGAGGCAGGATGAATGAGGGAATGAGGGCGTATTGGGTGAGAATCGGCTGGATTCTGGGTATGATCGGGGATCCAAAGTGTAGGGGAGGGGGACCTCTGTCCGGGGGAAGCGATTGGAAGAGGGAGTGATTGGGAAATAGGGGTGAAGCAGTCTACGAGGAGAAGGAGAAAATAAATATAATCGTCAGGGTAGGGTCAAGAAGGATGAGGTGAGCGAGCTGGATATATAAGATGCTAGATGGTGGAGAAGAAGAAGGGTTAGAGGAAAAGGGTGGCGTAGGATGGAAGGAGATGGATGGAGTGAATATTGGGGTGACGAGGCCAGGGGAGTGATGAGAGGCGACGCCTCGAGGGAGGAGGAAATGGAAGTCGGATTACTCCGCGGAAGAGTGGGTGGCACGCGGGGCGGAATGGAAACAGGAGAATGAGATCCGCTGAAGAAAAGAGATTGATCCCGGAACTCATTTCAAAATACCGATTTTTCGACGAAAGGGAATGGTGGAGGCATGATGCGATGGTGAATATACTGTAGCGCTTTTAAAAGGGCACCTATGCATTTTTAGAGGGTCAGCCATATTTCATTGTGTTAAAATATCAAAAGTCATCTGTAATAGGAAAATTTAAAATCAAAGGCGTAACGTACACTGTCCAAATTGTAAATACAAGTTTGAAAGCATGAGATGTGAAACAATTTTAGAACCATGTAAATCCAGGCTGAAATCACGTCACCACGTCTCGGTGGAAGCGTTACTACAGGCCGTGACGAGGTAGCTTAGCAGAATTCCGGGCGCCGCCTTCCAAAAGGCGTACGAGGCGTGAAAAACCCCCACTGGAAGCAGTGTGTAGACGCACAAGGGTAATGCTTCGAAGACTTTAGAGTGAATGTATCAATTCTGGCAATAAAGCATTTAATCGACTCAAGTCAATTACTTTTGGGCCAAACCATTCATATATATATATATATATATATATATATATATATATATATATATATATATATATATATATATGCTGCACTGAAGCTGAATTTATATAAATATATATATATATATATATATTTTTAATATACATTTTATATATGCATATATATATATATATGTCAAGAAAATATATTTTTGCTCGCCTTAACTGAGATTGGAACCCGGATACCTTGACCTACCACAAGATACTTTAGCCAGTTTAGCTTCCAAAGGAGTCGTCTACAGTGCTAACTTTGAGGGCTTGAAATAAAACCATGTTATGATGAAATACGGTACATGCAATGTCACAGGTATTCGTAGTCGTGCACTTTGCGCCACAAGCCAAGAGGTTAAAGCCAAATTTATTTAATTTAAACACTAGTTTGTTTACCTTTTTTGACAAATTCAAGGAAATGATTGCATTATAATGCACACTCACGGATTATTACGTTACAAATTTCTGTCGCACCTACCATAGTTTCTTTGAATTTTCCATAAGCAATTATGTTACATTTTAGGTATTGACATTTCTAAGTTTTTTCCCAGCTGCCTTCAAGTGATCACATACGATTGTACTTAAAGAAAATATGAATGAAAAGTATCTAACTTTTTACATCTACCATTTATTCAATTTAATTTTATGGTTAATGCACATAAAGACTACTATCATTGCTATACCTGCCTTCCTCACACAATTAGTTGTAAGTTCATTTTCCAAAAATGTAATTGTAAAATTACGACAGACTAAGGAATCCCAGTTTTGTTATCTACTTCGCTTATCAATAATGTAACGATAAACCTTAGTATATGTGATCACATTTAAATCAGTTAATAGAGCGTTGAAACCAACTTACCTTTAATAATGGGAATGAAAACAATAAAAAATGTTAATCCCAACAAAGCATTACGATACGAAGTTCAGTCATACGCAAATACTTCTGAGGAAAGAATTCAAAGCCCAAGCAGTTCATTTCATTATTCCATATATTTTTTTCCCTTTCCGAATTCTGATTTCTTTTTTATCAAAATTCACAGGTTTTCTACAAATATTATTAGTTTCCTGATTGTAATAGCTTTAGAAAGGTATTAGTTATTGATATTTAGCGAGTTAAATATAAAGACACTGAAATTTGCAGAAAGTTGAAAGCGGAAGAGAACTAACTACCTGGACGTTAAATGAACAACAGAACAAGTAGATCAGCAGTCAATAAATCTATGATCTATATCCTAATTGCCATCTGACACTTAATCAAATAATAACGACGACAAAGCACGTATTTCCTGTACATTTTTTCACATTTTCTATCAATAATATTGTTTAATTCCTTATTTCCTGGTAAAATTCGTTCAAACTAAAGCATATTTTTTGCCAAAAAGGGCAAAACTGTCCATAAAACTGATCTTTTATTATCATTTCATATTCGAAAGTGTATTTGACAGGTACGGAGGGCAATTCGTTTTTTCCAATTTTTTCAAAGTTTTCACATCAAGCGATTCAAAAACTCTCCATATATGACGAATCAAAATGGATGAAAAGTCATTAAGGTCAATCGGGTGTGCAAAATACGTTCAAAGGAAGCTTTTATCATTATTAAACGAGCGAAAACCCTCTCCACACCCCAATCATTTTCTCATCTTGGTTAAACCAAAATTTGTCGTACAGATATGAACTCAAGTTCAAAGTATTTCGATAAATATGAATAATGAAGCAAATAATTAGAAATACTTGGAGAATGAAATGACATACTCAGCCAATTTTCATGCTTTCATCTCTTTTACAGCCAATTCTGCTGCGTAATACAAATAAGCTCCCAGTCATTCTATTGTTCAGCTTCTCTCTTCCGCAATAGTTCAAAATTTCAATTTCAAAGAGTACGCGAAAGATAATTATTTCTTACCAATTAGAGAAATTCAAATGTGTTTGATACTTCAAAGGAGAAAGACAGAAAAATCTTCGTTTGCCATTGGTTTTGGAGGGAAAAAACACATTATTACCTTCCTTCATAAAACTCTAACCGAAAAATACTTTAAAATTTCTAAAATACGTACACTATTTTTTTATCGCTTTTATCTTCTCTTTTATCATCTTATTTTAGCACTATACTCCATAGAAAAATCGACAAACTAGAAAATAACAGTTGTTTATCAAAAAACGGTTATCCTTTCCCTAGCGGATTGTTGAGGAAATGCGCCGTTCTCACTCATGACATTTTTTATGCATTTCCATTTCCTCGTGACCTTAATCGAGGCTTTTAATGTCGTACCTCTCTGCTACCAGAACCGCAATTTTTGATCTTTAACGTCTTTCAAAATTTCTCTCTCTATGAACCATTATTTCTTATACAAGGGGGCTAAATGAACCTCTTGCCACCAAATGCCCATTCTTAAAGGGCATTAAAAGCACTTTATTGCGTACTTATTTCTTTGTCCCGATTCTTTATAGCTTGACTGCTTTACCTTACATTATATATCTCCTATCATTTGAAACTGAAAATGCTAGATGTCCAAAGAACAACACGTTTTCAAAATAATCGATTGTTGAACGTTACGATACCACAAAATAATAACAAAATAACCAAAACGTGATATCCATACGAATATTTAAACCACAATAAATCATAAATTTACACTCTCTGCGTTTTGACCTCCGGAATATCAATTTTCAGTTGGAACATTTATTTGCGCCAAATTATTCATCGATAATATCGGGAGAACTACAAAGACCTTTACAATGTACAAAAAACCAGTACCAGCTATTTGGACGAAACCAAGCTTCTTACAAAATATAAAAGTTGAAAATTAAAGGGGGAAAATAAAAGTCTCAATTCTTGCTCGCAAAGACGGATATGGCGCTCTCTGTTTGTGTGTCTCATGGGGTTTGTGTGTGTTTAATGGGTATTTAATTACCACGATCGTTGTAAAAATGATTTACCTACTATGGACTTGCCCTTCTATTGTGCATCCAGATTATACATTTTATATTTTTGTTGATCCTCCCGATAGCTTTAAAGAGAGTACGCAAAGTATAACGAAATACACATTTGTTATATAAGGGACGAAGGTCTGGCTTCAGCATACGAACTGGCAAGAATATGCTAATGTAATTCCCTCCATAAAATAATTAATCCAAAACCTGACTAATCCCGAAGAGGGAAGAAACTGCATTCATGTGAAGAGACAAATAGGATTTGATAAGTGGTTAAGACTAAAACACCGTGGTTACATAGGATGAGGTACATATCTTAGTACCATTTCAAACATAAACAATCGACGAAGAACTCCTTGACAACACTCGCCAGAACAAAGCTGCGCAGTTCCATATTCGAGTATAAAGCAGCTGTTGGAGACCTTTAAATACGTAATTCATATTTTTTTAAGAGAAAACGGTACTGTACTTCGCTAAATCATAATTTTTCTTTTTCTTTCTTTTTCTAACTTACACATATGCCATAGAAAATGTTTCTCTATTCTCTTTCGTCAAGCTTGTTATTTAAATTTGCGCCTCTAAAACACGCACTCAACATCGCAGAAATCATTGTGCCCAAAATGAAAAAGCTGATACCGAACGTTTAGCCGAAGCATACTTTCAATCAATAAATTACCGCTTAAAAAATCAAAAGCTGTATCTTCTCGAGCGTGAAAATTGGTTACCGAACAATTTCCCTGAGAACGCTAAGGATTCATGTAGAGGAAACAATTCAATCTCTCCATTTTTTGTTAATATAAAGGATATTATATGTTATTTTTGTTATTATATGATATTATAAATGATCTGCACAAGAGTACGAAAATAAAAATAGAAACTCCTTTAATCAATGATCTTTAGCCATAGCGACGTCGCCATTTCATAAGACTCTAGCGTCTTTAGTTGAATATATTTTTCATTTGGCACTCAACTTTAAAAATTTATAATTAAGAGGAAAAATATCTGTGTATGCATTAGGCCACAATGATCTTCCCTGATCCATCCAACACTTATAATTAGATAGCGGGTTAAATGATGTATGAAATACAACGATGGGCAGGGAGTACGATTTATATTTACCTTTATAAAAAATATATAGCCCCGAATTAAAAAAGGAATAGAATACTTGTTTTCAACTAATGAATTGAAAAGACAGAAATATTTTAATGAAACGCATTGGCTTGCATACGTTTCGTGTCAATTTATTTAGCAATGCATGCAATATGTTGCCGTTTAATGTGTTGTTTATATTCACCATGGACATTTTACAAGATCATCACAGCTCTATACCATATCTAGCCAGCTTATGTAACTTCATCACTCTGTAAATATCCTACCACCTTTCTAACTAATAATTTTATTATTTCAGTTATATTATTATATTTCAGTTTTATTATTTGTTATGCACTTGATTTGAGTTCAGTTATATTGCAGTTGATTGCTTCTTCTTTCTGTCTTTAGTGAGCATGCACACATCTAACTTTTGTTAATCGATCCAAAGTTATTCTATTATTCACACACTTGTCCTAATGCGATGCGAAAAGCTACGCTGAAACTGTAAAGCACAAGAAATTCGATTTTGAAAGGGGATTTCATTACGTATTTATTCTACTCCCTCGAATAAAAAAAATTGAAAAGGTTGAACAGCATAATTGTTAAAACTGATTATTCAATAAATTCAAACTGTCTTTTGGAAAAATATTGGAAGAAGTTCTAAACTATCTTGGGTGAGTGCATATAAAATGCATATCAGCATAGGCTTCAAATGAGCAGGGAAAAGAAATATCATTTAACCATCTCATTTCACCTTATCGTTTATATGAATGAAATCACAGTAATTTTTAAGTACATTCACACTAGTTAACAAATATAAATTTTAAGAATTTTGTACCGCGTCTCTATGGGAAAGGTTAATGGGTATTGGGGATTTTGGAGGAATTTTCAAGCTGTAAATAGCTTGATCAATTTTTACGATGGAGAAAAGTAGGTTCACTATCAAAGAAAGTGTGAGTAGAAACAGTTTAAGAACCCATTCCCAGAGAAAATGAGAATAAAAGGTTGCATTACAATGTAAATAGTGATAAGTTTAATTAACTGTATCACGCAACCTGCATTCCTAATAGGTATTTAACTTAAGAAAACGCTATTATCTTCCCCTTGTTTTGGTTCATAAGTACCCATGATGCATCACCTATGTCCCTCAGGGCATAGAATCCACACACTGTTACTCGGAAAGAATTCCGTGTTCCTCATTCTCTTGCTCACAGTAACCCTAGCGCCTTCTTATTGAACTCTCGCCAGGGTAGTGAAAGTGCTTGAATTCCGCAAATTCTCAGGAGCACCCGCTTTCCCCTTTTCCCATTCACTCCCATCGTCCCATTACTTCCTTCTTTCTTCTCTCTTAATGGCCATTACCATGCACAAGTTTCCATCCCTCTAATCTTCCCCATGATTAAGCGAAGAATTCCTACCACGCACCCAATTGAGGGGTGTTGCGAGGAATAGTTTATGGGTAACCCTAGTATATATTCTACACATGTCTACCGTGGTTGATAGCTAAAGCTCACACCCTTACAGTAAACGTTCTATAGGTGATGTCATGCTCACAGAATACGTTGCCTCATTTCTCGTTTGTAATTCAAAGAAATCTCCTCTTTAGGTTCTGCGCAAAATTGTACCGAATCATATTGCAAGATGATCAAAGTATAAGTTTATAATATGGTATAATGTGAAATAATTGATGAAAGTGAACCGATGAAGAATATTGCTTTTTATACTTCAACTTAGCGTTTAAGGTGAATTTATAATTATGTTGATCGTAATATATTACACGCTCTTTGAGAATTATGAATGCGAGAAATACATGAAAGTCAAACACTAATTTAAAAGAGAAAAATGAATTAAACTAATATTGTTGATGGTGAATCTTTCTGTTTCAAAGTTGAATTAGTTATCTTTATCGGCTTCATCGGGAAAAGCTAATCTGAAGCGAAATGAATATCTATTGACTGTTGTCAAAATTATATAGCTTTGTCATTTCTCCGAGCAATTATTTTTACTTATGAAAAATGGAGTTCAGGCCATCATTATTTTCATCAGATTTAAATCTTATGGGGTATTATTAAACATATACATGTGTAAGACCATTTTTATCGTTTTTTTGCAAGTGAAATGTGGGGTAAGAAATCTAAATGTAAGATAAATAATCATAAAAATATGTTCCAAATAAAAGTATTAATCAGACGAAATATTATACGATTAAGGTAAAATGAACTTTATGGAGTATAGAATTAAGTGTTTACATATTTTACCGCGGGTCGCGGTGGTCTAGTGGGTGGAGCGTTGGGCTACTGACCGGAGGGTCCCGGGTTCGATTCCCGGGCAAGCCACTCTGTGCACCTGCAGCTCCACCCAAGCTAGTTGATTTTACGGGTACCAGAAGATCATCCTGGGAAACCATAACGGGCACAGGGAAAGGAACTGGCCCCCCTACCCTGATGTGTGAATATTAACACGCCGTCGGGCTTGGTATATGGGTGAGCTCTACCATCACCTACTAAACCAACCTTCGGGATGATTACTGTGTTTTTTTTACATATTTTACCAAACACAGTAAGTTCAGTAAGTGCTGTAAACTCTTTGACCAATTTAATTTTAACTTAGACGTAATTCGTAGTGTCACCTTAATGAAACGAAATCGTACAAGTTTCCGTCTTCCTTTAGATATGAATAAGTTGAGCTGAAAACAAATTATAATCATAATTATTAGAATGGGAAAATAAAATGGAAAACCTCTTTAGCAATATTTAAAAGAGTGTATAATTCACCATTCTAGACAAAGTTTCTTGCTACAAAGGTAAATATTAAAATTAGTGATTTGCCTATATGTTCGCAGAAATGTGCTCTCAGACCCAAAGCCCACAAGTTCAGGTGTCCTACAAATATTGAAATATAGGATGATCTTGAATGAGGAAAAACTAACATTTTGGATCCCAATGAATTCTTATTTTAGTTAAATTATTACGAAAATTATTTGATTAGTTCAAAAACATCCTGATCTGTTTCAACATTGGATTTAAAAAAATTTTCTGCAACGGTTGCCCTTAAAAAATCCAATCCCTCAACATAAGAAAACTCACCAAGGTGGGATGTAATTCTTGATCTCTGAATTTGAAGACAAGGATATTATCCTGAAGTCGATAATTATGGGATAGGGTACCACTTTCAGCATCATCTTTAATCACTGCTCTTAACTAATTTGAGATCCTTCCCTAATGTCACGGCTTACCTTTTCAATGTAGTAACACTTAATAAAACTTGATACATTTGAATACAAGATTGCAATAATTTCGTTCCATCTAAAATTCCCTCATTCAAATCTTTTGCAGTCTTTGAACAACCCTGCCTTTAAAAACCCAAATAAGGAAATATTCTGGTTGCTAGAACACCGAGTAAAACCAGGTAATAATACAAAGGAAGGAACTACCAACCCTGGTTGTGTAAATTTCATATTTCTTAAGTATTCCAGGGTTTAGCTTGCGTTGATGCCAACTTTCCCTAGTCAAAACCAACTTTCAAGTTAAACACTGAATAGTGAGTGGCTCTGGTAAAACAATGGTCTTGATCAATATAGCTCTTTTAAATTTAAAACGAATTTATATTACTGCAATTATCAATGGCAAACCTTTAATCAACGTTTATTATTTCAATATGGATGCAGGTGTACCAAAACAATTGCGGAAATGGGGAATAACCTATAATATTTCTAATCACATTTTCAATACAAGCTATTTGTACATACTTGTGCTCGTGATAATTTGATCATTTTCACCTTTTGGAAATAACATGCCAAAAAATGTATGCTTAGAGTTACAACAGCTTACAGGCATGCAAATGTATTACGAACTATAAGATTATAGTAGAGAGCAAACTCTCTATAACGAGAAATAATATGTCAGGGGTTTTTCTTTTTCCGTTGAATGAATGAAAAAAACTTATTCTAACGCTACCTCCTTCATTTTACATATTATTCACGCGCACTCGCACACATTTTTGGTCTTTTGACTCATCTTAGGCATATTTGAACCAAATAATCTTAGAAAAAAAATTGCAATCACGACGAGACAAAGTTCACGGTTGCGAAACTAAACGGCCAAGAGTCTTCAGAAATTTCCGGGTAACACCGGGTACAATGAAGAGCTCGAGATAGAAAACCTGACCCCCACCACCTTCTTCAGTGTCATACCATTCATCACCGCGCAAAAAATAAATATATAGATAAAAAAATATGGAAACCGGTGGTGTCCCGTTCCCTCGCTCCCATCTCCCGTTTCCTCCTCCATGTCCCTTCAACCACACCACATTTCAGTCACTCACGACCTCCAGTCACTCCAATAACGCTCACCTCTCCCAGAAACTACTTCGGAAACTCGATGCCACCCCCGCTTTACTCGAGCCACCAATGGGCACGAATAATTTTTTCCAGTCGGAAAAGGAAAAAAAACGTGATTTTTTCTCTCTTTTCGTTCTCTCTATTTCTCGAGCAGGGGCCTTTTCCTATTCCCCTCGGACCTTGAGAGCCACTTAAAAAAGGAGCTATGGAGAACTGCCTTCGTGGAGAGTTGAAGACGAACGAGTTGCAGCGGGAGGAGAGGGTCGCCAAAAAGAGAGGATGTAAGGATTAGATTCGGAGGGAAGCGCATCCGAGGAAAAATGATACTTGAATCTGGGTACGGAGGATACGGCAGGTAGAACAGCTGCAAACTGAGGCAAGTAGGCATTATGAGCGAAATAATAAAAGCAAGTACATTGTACTAGTGGTTATTCCCCGTGCACAACGACCCGAAATGTTCTCGTGCTCATGGGAATGGACAAGGTGAATTTCATTTCCAGGGAACGAATAAAGATTTTCAAGAATAAAATATATATTCGCAGTTAATTGCAAAAAAAATATCACCCGAAGCAGCTTTATAATTTTACCTGTAATAATACGCACATTGGCATGCGCACATTCACTTGCTATCAGAGTATATTAAATCTAACAACATTTTCTTAAAATAACCAGCGGGAGAAATAGTGGACATTCGTGTATATGATGTGCGTTTCAGAAGTAACGGGAATTTGGTCTGCCTTTTTCGATTTTAATAGAATAGTGGATCATATGAGGTCAAACGATCAAGGTCTACTTAAAAGTTCAACGCCATTTGCGTAAAGAAATATACATTAAAACGCTTGTATATGAGGAGAAACTATTCTTGACTTTTGCACCACGGGATAATGCACTTTCTCACACTTCACTGCTTATCCGTGAATTTTCAGTCAAAAATAGCACTTTAATGACGATGCCCCAGCCTACACATTCGCCAGGAATGGCCCCGTGCGTTTTCTGTTCTGTTTTCTGTTCTCAATATTAAGGAAAACCTTAAAGGGCCATCGTTTTACGAGTATAGTTGAGATTAAAAACGCATCGCTGAGAGAGTTAAAAGCTATACCAAAGAATTAGTTCCAGAAGTGTTATGAGGAATGGAAAAACCGCTGACAATAGTGCATTATAATTTATGGGGACTATTTCGAAGGGGATAATATTGACATAAGAGAATTAAAAAAATGTTCTCCGAATAACTCAAATTCCTGTTATTTATTGAACACGCCTCACATATTATAGTCTAACTAAATGTGTAATCCCTAGCCTATTTCTAAAAGAAGTGGCACTAAGGCATAATTTATGGAAATTTTTACCGATTTTACGACGGCGTAAGATGAAGCACGTTTTCGGAAAAATTGCAAATGTACACGAGTGTAGCTTTTGAATGAACACGAACAAAGATTCGTTACCAAGAGAAGCTGTTTAAATATGTTGTTATTCCTCACCGAGACGGTTTTACTGGTCTTTCCGTGCTAATTATTATTTCTTACATATATTTATTTTTCTTTTTCTTTTAGTTTTATAACAAAGTTTAATATACTTTTACATTATCCTCATCTTCCTTATTACCTCTCACCCTTATTAAATGAATTATTTTCAACGTTTTTTTGCAATCTTGTAAGATCTGAAAATTTATAATCCACGTTGCAATTATTTAATATTTTCAAATAAATGCAACCAAGTGCCACAAATATCGCCGCCCCTGATGTATTTGGCTCAACCATTTCTATTGCTACTGGACATCCCCTTAGAAGTAGGCAGGATCCCTGCTCCTTTGTGGCTTGGTTGTTGTTTCAAAGTTTCTTACAAACGTTTTATTTGCTTCGTCTGAGCAATTTTAACCGCTGGGTAAAATGCATTTGGAAAAATACTTTAAAATATTTAATTGAAGTAATAAAAGTTTCGATAACAACTACTACTCTCGATACAACGATAACAACAAGTTTTTCTTCATTTGGAAAACGCCTGGCAATGTTCGCTACCTGGCATATGAGTTGTAAAACTGTCCTACTTAAAAGCTTTCCCCAATTTCGAAGCATTACGTAAATAACGTGGTGCTATTTGGGCATGCTGGACCAATTAAAGACGGAACAAGAGAGATGCGGATAACCCACGGTAAATGGAAGAAAGAAAAGAATAGAGAGGGCGGCGGCATAGGAGAGAGAAATAAAAATAACCATTTACACCGAAAGCGGGAGAGAAGAAAGGTTTATAAAATTTAAATAATGATAAAGGAATGATGAGTAATGACACCAGCGGAAGGAAGAGGAAAAGACTATTTGATGTTTAATTCTAGAGAAAGAGGCAAAATGGAAAATTTTCCATAGGAGAGACGAACTTTCATTGAATAGCAGGCTTATCCACAATTACTACCTTGAACAAAAAGTTCTCGGAATAACCACCGTGTGGTGCTCCCATCGTTCCGATTTGAGTTCTGTTTTTTTTTGTTAAATTGGTACATCTGTTGTTGATATTCCCTTTAAATCTTAGTGTCATAACTTGACATTTGCAAAAGTTACGTAGCCAAGAGTACATCTATCTCTGTGTGTGTTGGCGATTTTTTACAATTGCAGAAATGGATTTAAATTTGCAACAACGAACTTGTATTAAATTTTGCGTAAAAAACGGATTTAGTGGCGCACGGACGTTGGAAATGTTGGAAAAGTGTTTCGGCAACGATTCTCTAAAAAAAACGGTCGTTTACCAGTGGCACGAGCGGTTCAGAAGTGGTCGTGAGTCAATCGAAGATGATGAACGCAGTGGCAGACCATTGACATCGAAAGTCGGTGAAAAAATTGATAAAGTAAAAGAAATGTTGGTCAATAACCGCAAATTAACCATCAGAGAAATAGCGGAGGACTTGAACATTGCCTATGGATCCGCCCAAGACATTGTGGTTAATGATTTGGGTTTCCGTCGTGTAGCAGCAAAGTTGGTGCCAAAAGACCTCAATTTCATGCAAAAAAGAGACCGTGTTGACGTCGCAAAAGACATGATTTGCGAGGCTGAATCCGATCCCACATTCATCAAAAGGATCATTACTGGAGACGAGACGTGGGTTTATGAGTACGACACGCAATCCAGACATCAGGCAAGTGAATGGCGTTCACCAAATGAGCCGAGACCAAAAAAACCACGTCGTTTTCAGTCAAAAAAGAAGGCAATGCTGACGGTTTTCATGGATTACAACGGTGTAGTGCATCATGAATTTTTGCCAGAAGGCCAGACAGTAAACAAAGAGTATTATTTGGGCGTTATGAGACGTTTGCGTGAAGCAATTCGCCGAAAGAGACCAGAAATCGTCGCACAGTGCTATCATTATTCGTAACTTTTTGGCGAAAAATGCAACAAATACCATTCAACAGCCACCGAATTCACCTGATTTGGCTCCCTGTGACTTCTTTCTGTTCAATCGAGTTAAAAAACCATTACGGGGAACGCGTTTTAGCAGCCGAGAGGAAGTAATGGAAAAATCGCAGGAAGCACTGATGGACATACCGAAAACCGAATATAAAAAATGTTTCGAGGATTGGATCAAGCGCTGGCATAAGTGTGTTGCAGTCGATGGGGATTACTTTGAAGGGGACAATATAGATTTAGATGAATAAACTTGTATTTTTAATTTTCTGAATAAATTCCGGGAACTTTTTGATCAAGGTAGTATATTCAAATGCATCAGTTAGTTCCATCATATTCCGCATGTTAAGGAAAAGCAAAATACTTTGAAATCTTGATATGGAGACAAAAATTAATACTCCTATTAATTACACGTCAAAATAGTTGGGAGAAAATATCCATTACATTATTTGTCGTTGCGTGACCGATCAGTGATCAAACGTTATCTTCCCGCATCGCACACTTATATGCGATCTAAACAGCATTAATATGAAATCATTGGCATTCCCTTTCGTGGATGAATATCGCAATAAATATTCTGATAATCTAAAGCATTTACGATTAGTTTTAAATGACGTAACATCATTTTATCGCTTCGTCACATTAAGATAGCTCATTATCTATTTATTTAGCCAAATAAAAGATCCTTACTATTATTTCGTCCGAAGGGAATAGGCAAAAATATTTCTTTCTAAGCTTACCATAAGGCTTCCCTTAGCTCATAACGCGTGGGCAGCTTCAAACGCGGAAAATATAAATGGTAATGTTATGAATGATCATAAAATATTTTACGAGATGTGTTCCTTTATTGGTTTCACTGAACTGCTCCACCCAAAAAAGCGCTTATATAAAAAGACTTCGGTATGACATATAACCCGAAGCAGCTCTGCTCATGATTTCTCAATTTATATACAGCGAATTACCGCGAAAACTGTCATCATGTTAAGTATAAATCTTCAATCACCTATGACCGATAACACTTTCCTTTGTTCAATACTATATCTTTTACACCGTCCAGAACATATGTCTCAAAGTTCATGCCACAATCTGCATGTTTCAATATATTTTAACATGTCCAAGACAATTGCATTCCAATACTTAACAATATTGAGATAAGTTTGCAAAAATATTATATTCTCTAAATGAACAAATTTTCGGCATGAAAATTATGTTTTCTTCTGACACACTTCAGGCAGTTAATTCTATTTCAACTAAGATATGAGAATGTTTTGACTATTCAGCAAGGATTTCATTCTTAGAGTGTACCATTATTTATGCACCAAAAAAAGACGATGTTGATTCTTGAGGATAAATCAGAAAAGTATGCCTTTAAATTTTACACATTAAACATCCTTCAAGATTAATATAAGGTAATAGTATCAGTTAAGTAAACGTTAAATAGAGCAAATATCTTTCTTCCTTCTCAGGGACTGACGTCAATTTGACGATACTATTTACGGGCGACAGAACAAATTTTCAGATGGAATATTTATCTCTTAAAGTTAGAATGAGACTAATGTGATGCATAGTTTTCCATTCTGGTGGGCTCATGAATTTTACAGCATGTTCATGAAACTAGATTCTTTGGTGAAAATTTTGAAAGCTTGGCTAAAATAAACGCTTTGATATTTAACCGATAAATTAAATTGGTGCCAACACTTGGCCGGTAATTAATTATATTCATTTCATTAAGCTGATGGATTGGATAATTAATAATATCTATCGAGTTAATCTAATTCCAATAAGGGAGAAGATACTGGAAATACATGATTATTATTGAGTATGACTGTTAAGGATTGGTGTGACTTTCTCTTCGATAAATCAAGGTGATTAATAAACAACTAGCCATTGATTTTGTTCATGATTTAGTGAAATTTAGTTATCTCTGATTAATTTCATTTCGCAGATTATACTTTTCATCAAATTTCGAAGTCTATACGACATGAACTACGACATAACCGCCATACCCAATGCATGAGCATTAAATGAATTATAGTATTAAAGTTCAAACTGTTTCCATTACATTGATAATAGAAGATGAAGAAGAAAGTGTACATCTAGAGCAGAAGACGCACAAAATTGAAATTCGTACATGAGTTGATTAATTACATTTTCACGCTATCCGTGTTCCATTTCATGTTTCCATTCATTGACGACACGGACCAAATCGCACAGAAACCGAAGCAGAACACCAAAATGTGCAAGCGATGACCATTTATCAGAACTACAAAAAATCCCGAGACAAAAGGGAAGGTTTAAATTTACCCACATCATTTTTGTCGACTGAAGGGCTTGACCAAAACGGTGCTTGGAACTGCTTTTAACGATTCGTCGAGTAGAATATTAGGAGGAGAAAAAGGTAAATGAGTTACCGAATGGTAAGAGTCTATGGGAAGGGGGGACAAGAGAGGGAAATGGGCATTTTTTTTAGACTTTTGGCGCTGCATGAAATGCGTGTATTATTGAGATAGGAGGGAAGTAGGACAGAAAGCGGCTTGCCATAGGAATATCACTCGAGAAAAGGGGAAATCCTAGGAAAAATGCAAGAGTTCTCTATCGTGGGGCATCGTATTCAGTGGCTCCACCTGCCGGGTCTTTTACAAAACCTCCCGACCTCCCTCCCTAAATAAATCTTTATGAATGGAGAATAAATTAAAAGAGGGCGGGAGAAAGGGGCAAATAAAGAGTAAACCATTTAGGGAAACTGGCAAAGAAGTGACGAAAAAAGGGAAAAGATGGAATTCAACTAAAACATCGGGAAATGTAATGGGGGGCAATATTGTGTGAGCTGGAAGAAGGAGGTTGTGCCAACACAAACACACACGCACGCATACAAATACGCATGCTCTTACCATGCTCGTGTACCTTGTATATGCTCGTATTTTTGCATATATACCAAAATTTAATTATGTACTGATCCACTACCTATTTCTACTCTGAATCCCGTTGCATACCCCAAAGAAATTTCTCCGAAGACAAAGAATAAGTGTAGGATTTGAAATTAAAAATTTTCAATTGCTATATGTGGCAAAAAACGGGTTATTTTTTGCAACAAATACCATCAAATGTTAGCCAAATAACGTAAATTTCAGAAAATGGCGATTTTTGTTCAAATAAGTCCCCAGGATAACATCACCTATTTAATATGTAAGAACACATTGAGAAAGAAAATGTTCAACCAAAAGTTTAAATAAAAAAAAGAACAATTTAAGAGACTATAGGTTATACGTGACCATTAGTCATAAGTTTAAGAATTATAATTTAAATAAAAAGGGGATTAGTCCTCAAAGCACTCCTGAATGTTCATTCCTTTGATATTAGCATGATATCCCTCCCATAAAAACCGCGCACTACGTATGCGTATTTACACTTTTTTACCATTATCCGTTCCGGATGTGAGAATTTTAATGGCTTAAAAGCACACATTTCCGACCTAATATAAGCACTGCAAAGTAATAAAATACCATGTTCATCTTTCAATGAACTCAAGAGCTATCATATTTCCTCACACAAAAAGTTCCGAATACAAAGGTCTTTCCAATCTCGTAATTTATGCAGTTAGTTCCTGCTAAATTTCATCGAAAAAAAGAAAAAACTTCGAAAACTTGGAACGAGAAATTAATTTCTGTTTTTCTTAAGTAAAACAATTGCAAATAATTTTAATCTCCCATATTAAAAACACAATAGCTTGCTAAGGCCAAACCGTTCCAGTCCATTTCAATGCATCGGCTTCAGATGCGATAGATTATATGCATCACCAACTCATAAAAACTTATAATATTTCCTACTTAAAATAAATACATGCCAACTTACGGAAAATTTCCTTTTGAAACATATACATCTTAATTTTGAAGTAATTTGTTGTCTGCGAGTGTTGCGGTGGCTTTTTATTCCGACATTGCGATAAGTGGCAATCGAAAAAATAATATAATTCAAACAAGGCATAGGATTTTTATTATGTTATGACACAAGTGATATTACAATATACTCTTTGATTCCATTAAGGTCTACGAATAATAAAAAACACATCGATAAAAAATACGTGAATATACATGTATTTATGTATAGATACGCACATGTATATTTTCTACTACGTTAATCACCTGATATGCCTAAAAGGTGTGTGGCAAGGGGTGCAAGCACCTGGTGGAATGGGTATGGGATAATGGAGGGTTAAATGGGAATAGGGCAAAGGTCTATGCTAATCCGCTCACGTGCTAGAGAAAACGTACTTTCAAAACGTGTTAATTTCATCTACTTTTGGGTATACTAAAAATGAGGGAATGAAAGTTAATCATAACCATCAACACGACAGACCATCTCCATTTTTTCTGAAACCACCACTTACTAAAGTATTAGTACTACTTTACTGTGAGGATAGCAAGCAAATTCAACTTGACTTTTAGCCTTTCAAAATAAATACAGAGACCTGCATCACAACTTCCTTTTTTATAAAGCAAAACTCCCTTTTAAAAAGGGAATTTATACTGCCGCACACGGTACTATTCAAATAGTGGGGCAATATATCACGTATGCTATTTATTTTATAGAGTTAACCTTTCAATCCATGGAATAAAACAAAATATCTTAATACATATCTAATTAAGCATGCAAAAATATGTAAAATGCAATTTCCATGCATGATATGTATTAAATAACACACGCCAATCACGATGGACAAAAACATAAGGCTGAGAGCTAAGGCTTTTTCTCTCGTATTACTACCCACAGTTATCAACCCGAAAGTTGTTTTGGTAACTGTGATATTGTTAAATGTGACCGTACCAAATTATTTGTATACAGCACCTGTATACAGTACCTGTTCCCCTCTTCCTACAGTACCTGTATACAAATAATTTCCTATAAAGTCTATATATAAAAAGAGGTAGCGATTTTTACCATCCTTAGAACGTTATCTACACAATTTATGCCGTCCAAAATCAATGTTTAAAAGCAAAAAAGCGTGTATAAGATCTCTTAAGATTCCACCATTCCACCATCTGTTTGCGTCTATTGCCTTTGAAGCTGAAATTTTAATGTCAATTATTTGTCCACAAAGAAACCAGAAAATTATCATGGCAATTTCCCTTCCCGCTATCCTCTTCCCAGTGAAGAATTTTCATAGTGACGAGGGAATCTTTTAAAGCAGCGAGTGTGTGGCAGATAAAGGCGAGAGTTTTGGGGGTGGACAGAAGAGCGAGACTTGAGAAAGAAAGATGACCCTAAAGTGCAAAGAGGGAAATACAGAAAGAATTCAGGAGAACGGTCTGTGCTACGAAAAGAGATAAAAATTTATGTGTGAATCATGTAACATGAAGAATTTCTCCATAAGATTCCTTCAGGTGAATTCAGCATGAATTCTTGTAACACGCTATGAAATCGCTTAAGAGAAAAATACAAGTTTGTGTGACTTGAGGACAGAAAAATTGCTGTGATAAATGTGAAAATGAAAATAGGTGAAATTCCTGCAAGCGAGGACGAGATCAGAAGAGCTCCCCTCTTCCTGAGAATAATCTCAATAAATCTGGAGCTTTCTGATAAAATATTACCATGCATGAAATATGCTTTGCATTGACAGATTGTTTTAACGGAGGGAAATATTTTCCAGTGTGACTACAAAAAATATTAGCAAAGCGAAAACATCACTTAATAAAGCATACCTCCTTTCACTCCAACAGGAGGTAAATAAATTGACTGAGTAAATATAAATGAATTTAATTGTAGACAGTACGACGGTTATATCTATTAGAAGATATAGCGCAAGGGTAGTGTGATACATTGTTTTATTTTTACACCCGAATTTCAACAAACGCAAAATTGTCCATTTAAAACGTAGTTTTAGGTACACAATCCTAGCGAATTTTTCATGAATTACTTTAATATGCCTTTATTCTATACAGGGAAAGACGTAGGGATTAGAAAGGTAGAGATTTAGAGGAAGTAAGGTTGCTATTTACGGTAAGTGTTGTAGACTTCATGAATTACCAGTATCCAAATTTCCAGATCATGTAATTATTAATTTTAATTAGTTGATTGACCTGGAGTAGGTTAACGATATCTTACCAAACTATGAATCTAAAAACACTACGAAGAGCTATTCATCAACAATTAACGATTATTAAAAGTATTTAATAAAATATATAACATTGCTGTTTAAACCATAATGGCATAGATATCTTGCGGTACAACAAGGAAGATATAATCTTTCTTTCTTCCTTGGAAAACGAGATATTTCATTTTTAACACATTTGATACAATTTCCCAATTTAGAAATTGTGTTTTGGGTACTTCTAAATTAACTGCGTAGTGTATCACTATTACCCGCATCGATGTTTTATACATTTTATTGTAAATCTTGGAACGGAAAGATGACCACATACAGACAAACGCTCTGATGGAAGAGAAGAACATTAGTTGATATTTATAGAGAAGCAAATGAACCAAATGAAATTAACTTGGAATGTTTACCAGAGAAATTTTATTGGAAAGGAAAATCAATTTCACGAATGTTTACTCACAACTGCTTGTTTATATTACGGGAAATAATTCATACAGAGAGGCCTGAGCCGAAAAATATGAGGCCAACTCAAGGTCCTCAATAGGACAAATGCAAGTACATACAAGAGAGTACATGAGTCACTGTTGTTTTCCTTGCGGGGACCGAAAAGTCGTATTATCTGGACTCCCTCTCCCAAAACAGACCATTTACGTGCGCTGTCCCCAGGGAAACGCATTTAGAAGGGTTTCCCAACAATTTGTTGGACCCTAGTCACCAAGTAACTCCACAATGATGCTTTTATTTCTCCTTCGCCAACTTCATTTCCCTCGCTTTCACCCTCGACCTCCTTCTCTACACGTGTCTTGCTGATCCCAACTCCACTACTTCGTTCGTCCTCCACCTGCTCACTAAATTGCCTCAACGTTCACTCACCTAGCAATTTCAAGAGAAAAGTAGGTTGAAATTAATTGCTTTAAACTCTCTCTAAGCAATGTGCAATGTGTAAATGACTAGGGTTTTCCAGTTATTTTGGAATTTTCAGGCCTGCTATACATCATAAAACATTTGGCGTCAGTCGTAACCTAGTTCAGACGAATAAATCTTCCAATGCCTCCATAATGGCATAGATTTGTATTGACCTTAATGAATTTTACTCAGGTTGTTTAAACACGTAATTACTGGGTTTGCTTGCGTGACTGACGCTTTCTTCAACATTTTTAAGATTTAAAATTTCATTAAGTATTTCTCTTTTTAAGATCACTAATAGACTTCGTGAATTGCCTCCGCGATGTAGATGTCTCTTTGATTTAACTTTCCAGGATTGTTCGTGAATGCATACACACCTGATCACCAAATCAATTTAGGAGCACATTAAAGCATATCTTATAGAAAATTCTTTCATCCCAATTCTTCCTTATTTTTGTTTCATATATCCGTAGACCGAGAGTTTTACAAATCGTTTTTGAGATGATATAACAAATAGCTCAATAAAAAACAACGGGAATTAGGTTTCATTGTATTTATCATGAATGGTTTTAAGCGTTAGCATTGCCCAATTAACTAAATTGTACCGCTAAAAAATAAAGTTCAAGGAATTAGTTAACGTCCAGATAGTTGACTTTAGCGCCGTTATTTTTTTAATATATGTAAGAACCTCCTGAAACTTCCAAGTGCGCTAAATTCACATTTTCTTCTGTGAAATAATAGCAATAGGAACTAAATTATTCTAAGTAGAAAAAGTTAGTGACTGTATTTCATACATTCGTATGTTGTCACTATTAAATCTAACCTTTATTTTACTGCTTTCCTTTGCAGCCGCTAGGCTTACATGAGAGAAGAAATAGTTCACACTTACCTATGGTAGGCAATGAAGAATTTATAAGAATTATTTGAATTATTTCAATTTTTTAAACATGTTTTGGTAGCATGTAGGCAATACACATTTCTGATTTTCCATTCCAGGTTCGAAATAACTCCCAACTGAACGTCCTAGGAATAGATTTCAGGGTACCAAGTAAATATAAGTGAGGAAAACAAAAGATCTACCCATATCCAGTAACCTCTAACCGTTTTTGACCCCTAATATTGGTTCTCTCATGGTCGTCTCCACCCCACTTCCGCCACACCCCTACAAACACTCGCAACCACTCCCCACACATCAATCCCACTCCCATCCTTCATGCTCCAACAGCCTAACTTGCTGGTATTGTAAATGAGTGGAAACCTCTTTCACCTGATGAATAAATGATGAAACCGGCTGTAGTATCCTTCCCCTTACTCAGTCTTTTATTTCACCTTTTTTCACCTCACCACATTCCTAATCCCAGAGACTTCCACCTCTTTAACCCCGCTCAGATATACAGAATACTGCCAGCCCTTGGTTTCACCGTTACAACCTGCCCCCATATTCATCATCCCAGGTTCTTTCTCAAATGAACGTTTCCACAAGAAATCTTTTAACATCACTCAAGATAATAATATCCCTTCAAGATAGTTTCACTTTGCGTGACACCAACACACATCACTATTAAATATTAAGTGTTCCTTTGTAATTATCTATCCAACTATTCATACTCCTTTTATAAAATTCCTCTGTGTCTATTCCTTTTCAAAACGATAAACTATACCATTTTCATAATAAATCTAACTCAAGTTCATGATATTTAGCAAACATTAGTAAAAGTTGACAGCGACATAAATTGGACGGGAGGATAGCGCAGAACTTTGATATCAATATAATTTTGCAACACGGAATCGGACTGCCGCTTTTCCTGATGTTACAGACTGAAGAAACTGAACTACATGCATTTATTTTCTGCATAGTTTCTTTGTATTCATGTTATTTATATCATACAGTAAGAGCAAAAATGTAACGCATAAAGGTAAACTTTAAATTATTAAAGATTGTAACTTTTTTATGAAATCGTATCGAAGAATATTTTGATTTAAAAAGGTTTCAATAATCTTGAGAAAGTCATTACAAAAGTAAACTTAAGGGAAACAGTGACTGTGCATTGTAACTAAAAATATTTTATCGTAAATGCATTCATTATATATATTTAATCTGTGTCTTAAGTTTTTTTGATATGATAATTGTTTGAAGCAAAGCCTTGTTCATGGAAAAAATATCATCCTAAGCATAAAATTGCATTCATTCAAAATTTTTGTGTTTTTATCAGTTTTGAAATAAGTGTTCCGGTTTATAGAAAGATTTTTATTGTATGTCGATAGAAAAATTGTTATCGTAACATAGGGTTTAAAAAACGATTCAAATTAGGCTATGTTATGGTTTAAACATTTTGTTAAATGGTGTATTTTGAAATTATTTTTGAGTTATTTATAAACAAATATATAAGATAAGAAGCCATTGAACATTCTTTACGTTATTAACTTGGTATATGCATGTTGCTGAGTAGATTTGAATAAAAATATGGACAATTAGTGTGTGACGATGAGTGATACTGAATGTAAGGAATGTGTAATTTTAAATAATGTTGTTAACATACTATTGTGTGTGTATCTATGCCACAAAAAGCGATCGTTTTACATTATTAACATGGATGGGTTTGACTCATTGTGTTATTAACCTCAGGAATAACAGAGTAGAAAAAGATTTTAAGGAGGGCAAATTTAAAATTTGAGTCATCCTTTACCGATAAAATCTCGTCTCTCATGTGTTACACAATAAATGGTTGCTGTAATGTATCTAGCATCACCTGATTTTCCTATTGAACCCTTGTATTATTCAAGGCTGGGAAAAATACCAGCGAAGTAATGAAATGAAAATGAACCTAAATAAATAAACCATTATTGAAGCAATTATTGTCACAAAAATAATTCATATTTCTAAATGATACTCCTGTATAATTCAAATACGAGAAAATTAGTACAAAATACTTATACGTGAGAAGCTTTTAGTATGTGGGGACGGAACATTCGCGTAATTTTTTCAGACCTCAAAATATGCTATTCCTAGATCGGCTGCAGTTTTTTTTTTAACTTTTTTGACGGTCTTCCCAAAAACTTTTTTCAGGTGTTCATTTAAATACTTGTTAAAAATATTTTCGTAGAATTTTAAACTATGTTGTTAGACCCTGGGAAGCATTAAAGTTTGTATTTAAATATCCACAATCCAAAACCGAAACTTAAAAGTAAACTTAATCTGACAACCACTATATCTTTAACGTAGGCAATAAGTTTTAATCCATTTTTCGTACATTACCGATCAGAGAAGCCTTTTATGAAGGAAAATTCGTATTTAATTGTTTATACTAGAGAGTAATTGTAGTAGACTTTAAACTGCAAAAGATATTTCACAATCCGTCTTACTTAAAGATCCAAGGATCCACCAGCAAGCTCAAATATCTAAAATTTTCCCTCTAAAAACGAAGGTGTCATTTAAATCGAATTTATTTGGGGTTGCAATATTTGGAATTGAGTTTGCGGAATCAGTGACACGCACTTGACACTTCTTAATATTCATTTCGCAAAATATATGAGCAGATAAAAAACAAATGGGTTAATAAATGAATTACAATTATGCTTCCGCTGTTAAAGTGGCGTTCTGAAACCCAGGATCGTCCCCATTCATTCACGTGGGACACTTCTTCTTGCATAAATAACCCGTCCTCAAAAGTCTTCCAACGTCCACATGGGAACGAGAACCACTCGAGATAGCAAATGAGCGTGAAAATCGCAAAAAGGATAATGGGGTGGAAGTGAAGAAGAGATAGAAAAATAATAAACCAGAAGGATGGAAGAGGTAAAAGCATATTTGACGAAGGGGAATAGAATAAGTGATGCATATCCCTGGAGAAAATGGGAGCAGCAGGGATGAAAATTGAAGAAAGGGAGGAGACGCGGAAATACAGAATATGGGGTTTCACGAGAGTGGAAGCAGAGCAAGGGGGTGGCGTAGAGAAGAGGGGGAGTAGTGAATGCACGCTTACCCCTACCGACGCGACGGAGAGGAGAGAGGGGACTTAGAGGATGGGTTGGAACTCAACACCTGCCAACTGGAACGCATCCACCTCTCTATTCTTCTACCACCCACTTCCACATCCCATCCCCCTCTATCTCCCTTGACCTTTTACTTTGACCCGCCGCATTTACAATACCCTCGCAAAGCAAGGTTCTTCGCCTTGGAAGCCCGCATTAAAACCTATACTCCACTAAGCCAATATCCTCCCTGTCAGCACCTCGTAAAAATTCTATCCTTCCTCAAGGAGAACTTTGCCGTCTTATCTCCCGTCACTACTATCCCTCCCCCCTTCGGAATTCCCAAAAAAATGAATCTATTAGCCTAATATTTTCCTATGGAGATTATTTCACACCGGTTCCTTTTATGGCCGCCCTTGGTACTCTGTAATCTGAATTTTAGTGTCGCCGAGTGACGATATAGGTAGTTTTAGTTGGAAAAAATAATACAGTAGTGACACGAAGTTAATAGTTAATAAGTTCATAAGTTAATTACCTCGAAATAGTAATTTACTCCCAACAGTTATTTCCTTTTATATAGATTACCCTCAAGTCAGAGAGGCCGTTAATGTAATTAAAATATGCATGAAAAATATGTAAAAATTATTAGAAACTAATAATAAGACTCAAGCCGTTATTTACATTCTGCTGAACCATATAAAATGAAATGCACCCGAGAGCGACAGGAATGTTTTGTGATTGTGATATCATCAACAGCTTTGTTTATGTATGATGACACCGAATAGAAGGCACATAACTTATCTTTATGTATTAGAGTTTTATTTAGATAATATATATTTAAAATGTGGATAGTTATGTGCATCTAATTCTTATGCAGCATAGGTTTTTAAATAATTTTTCTTTTTTCACGTAAATTAATTCTGAAAGAAACACTAATCATACTATAAATCAAATAACTTAAAATGATAATCGCACGGTTCGGCGGTGTTAAAATACAAGGGTGGTCTGAAAAGTTTCCGACCTAACAGCGATGCCAGACATTTTTTCTGAAATTTTCTGAGTCGGAAACTTTTCAGACCACCCACGTAGATGTACGCGAATGTATATATATATTTATCAAATTCTATGAACGTACCCAAATCTCCGAGTGCGTCCAACTTTCCTCCATCCCCCTAAATTAGTAAAAATTGGCAAGTAATAGCCACCACCTCTTGAGTGATTAGATTGGAACTCCAGCTCAATAGAACTCATCCAACGTTCCAGCAGGTAAACCCAGAAAGCTGTTTAACATTTAGCAGCGTCCCCAAAGACAATTCTCCGAGAATTAGAGTTTCGCAAGCCTCTACCGAACCCTCTCCTTAAAGTTTCCGAACCCATGCACCGAGACGTCTACTGCACGCTTCACTGGGATGAAAGACGGGCTCGTAGCTTCGACTCGAATCTTCTCACTAGAGTCGCTCCCTTTAGTTTTCCCATGCATCGACTCTGGCGCCACTCGCTTATGGCTGCACCTTCCCCCTTCAATGATCGCCTGCTTGCCCCCTCCACTCCATGTGATATCGCCGGCGACGGGAAGCGATGCCAGTTTCCGCTTACGCCTGGAGACTCCTGCAAAATCTCACGGTCTGACGATGGCGCCAAAATCAACACGAAAGCAGCATAGACGTAATCGGAGAAGTTGCCTTTAATATATCGATTTTTCGCGACTCTTTCAAAGGTAACCTTACTACAACTAAAACTTGAAAGCAGGCAAGTACAATTTCAACGCTAGCCGCCCGCAGCAGTATTCATCGCGGGTATATTTTTTCTCCGTACAGTTCTAACGCTTTCATTGTCAAATTGAGCACTAGCGGAGGCATTGGAAAGGATGAGGCCGTATGTTCAAAAAACGAAAGAAGGAATCCCGCGTGTAGAGAATTTTGAACAGAGGTGCACAAATTTGGCCTTTTGTCTCCGAAAAAGATTGGAAGTTGGCGAAATAAAATATTTGGTTTATTTCACGCACAAAAAAATGCACCTGGGGCCGTCCTTCAATCACAGCCAGCCTGGATACCTGAAAATTGTGGTGCTCCGATGAGTCTAAAGTTCACTCCTTGCGACTTCGTTCTTTCTTTACGAATTCTGAATCAATAAGCGTATATGCACTCAGGATAACATGCGGAAGAATAGAATGTTTCGGCGAAAATAGAGTATAAGGTTTCTGGTACACTTATAAAGAATTATGCGCAATACACCACTTATTCATTATATTTCCCAGCGATACGATTCTTAATTTTTTTTAAACCAACATCTAATTAGATCAATATTTCAAAATAAGAAATGCAATTATATTTTAACAATATCAACACCATGTTTAGAATGAATTAAAAAAATTTTATCTACCACTTCTAAAAAGTTTTACTCACCGTATCTTTTTCACCTTCGAGATTATTCCAATTTTAGAAGCTAAAAGTGTTCCAAAAATGAAACGGAAAAGCGAAAAAATAACTTAAATCTTTCTCTGTGACAGAAATAATATAGAGTACGGTACAGTTAAATTTTTGACTATAATCACTGTCACTATGAATGATAAACATACTAAACAATTCATAGATTTCTATGTCCATCAAAATTTTGATTTGTGAAATTTCCAACAAATTGAATTACCCAATGACAAGATAAAAAATTAGATTTTTAATTTCGGTAAAACAGCCAAAAAACCATATAATTCATCAGCTATATTTATCATCGACGAAAAGTCAAAGTAAAATGCAAAAGCATATTGTGCCAACGTTTGCTTGACATCTTCTGTTTATATTAATTTCGCAGTTGTTTAACACAACCATTGAAGTTTATGACAAACGATGAGAAATAATATAGGGAAGTGTCTTCTTGCACTACACTCATCCAGTGACAACAGGACAACTCACATCGCCCTCTTTTTTCTCGAGATCATGTACAAAAATCTCGAGGATGCTTAAAGTAAATAAAGGACACTACTATTCTCGGACACAAAGGGAAGAGACTTTAATCCACACGACAAAAAACCAAGCCTAATGAAGCAGTGCAGTCGGGGAAATGCGGAGGAAATAAAATGAAAGAAAGCAGTGAAGTAAACATGCATTGTACACAAGGTCATGGCGTATTCGACACCATGCACTCCTTCTCACAAGAGCCGTAGACATCCCTCCCAATGGGGCCGGAGATGGGGTGAAAGCAAAGAAAGGGGACAACTTTTTATTTTATATTATACCGCCGGAAGGAAGGAGATGAGGGACTTCTTGAAGCGAGTGCGCGGATGTGGGGAAAATGGCAGAGACCTATACTGAATATTTGAAGAAAAAAGCAGGAAGGTAAACGCGATCGTGGCAGCACGGATGGTAGATGCCGAAGAGGTGAGAGGGATTGAGGGAGGTTGGGGAACTGTTCAAGCCAGCTCACGTCTAAGAGCATTTTCTCCCAGCTCGTCGTTCCTTTTACTGTGCATGGCATATATATTTATTGTTAGCCTCCGTCTTGAAAAAGAGTCACAACAGTATTATTGCAAAGACTGAGACGGTAGAGGGGGAGTGGTCTAGGACAGAAAACAGTATGGAACGAGGGAAGCTTTCGGGCTACAAAAAGTATACAGGGAAATGTCAGAACGAAGATGGGGGACTGGGAAACTTGTGGTAAAGGATTGTGGAAGTCAGATGAAGGAGGGAGGATGTAGTAGGGTCTAGAGGGAGTCGGGGGAAGAGTAGGGTAGAGGGGTAAGAAGAAGGGCACGGCGGATGAAACGGGAGAGGTGGAAGAGAGAAAAAAACAGAGTTTTTTTTATGGAGTCAAACCTCCCGGGGGGGATTTTTTTTGGATTTCACGAGTTCTTTCTCGCGCGTGGTAGAGAAGCGTTGATGAGCCTGTCGTGGCAAAGAAGGGGAGGAAAGAGGGGAGGAAATAAGAATTGGGAGGAGCGCAGAGAGATAGGAGGGGGGAGACCGAGGAATAGGTTGGGAGAATTCGAATCGAGAATGAGGAGGGGTCAGTGGTAACAGCTGGGATGATGGAAAGGGGTAGTTAAAGAGGGAGAGAGAGGGGACTCAAGAGATGGGAAGGGTGGCGGTTCGCAACGTCATGAGTGGGGCTGACGGAAAAGGGCGCCAAGGAAGAGGAATGGAAAAAGTATGTCAAAAGTGAGCGTGATTCCGATATCATTTCTTTCAATTCCATTCAAGGTCGCGGGGCTAACAAAATGAGATCAGGAGTCGGGAGATGGGCATTGTGGATTCGATATAAAGGACGGGGGAAGTACGCGTTGCCCAGAGGCAAGTGTGAGGAACGCGTGCAATGGGAGAAAAGACAAATTTCCCTCATTCCTTGGAATAAACGGAAATGGAACTGGAAGGGGAAAATTTTTATGAAATACGTAATGCGGATCACCTGCAGAGAATGGTGAAAAAGCGCCAGGAGATTCAGAAAAGTTACTTCAAGAACGAAACAGAGGAATCGATGTGAGCAAAGGAAAAAGTCCAGATGGTGGGCCTACCTTCACAAACAAATATGAATTTTAAAAATTGTAAGGAAAGATATGCTGATAGCACCCAAAGAATTCTTTCAAAGGGAATGGATTACTGGGAAGAATCGTATTGAAAAACAATGGAAATGCTGTAAATGAAAACTATTGAAGGCATTCACTTTCTACAGTATGTACAACAAGTATTACTTTTATAACGTTGTATTTCTACGAAACAACAAACTAACATCAAGAGAGTACCAAGAAAAAGGTTTGCTTGTTAAGTTTTAAAATATCTTGACAGAAACGCTAATCACGAAGTTTTTACAATTATACCTCGGAGTACCTTTTTGTTTGAAATTTCTTATTGATTCTACAAAATGTTTCATTTTTACCTTTATTCTTATTTGATTACTACAAGAATACGGATAGAAAATGCACATAGACGACTAAATAGGGCCCACTATTACGTGTAAAGTCTCAGTAAAATATGAGAAAACATTATAAGGAGTTAAACTATGACCAATCTTCTTAGCTTATCTGCCTGCCCCTCAAGAGATTGCATTTACGCTTGAGTATCAGCGAAAGATGAGAAAACTCACACAATCATGGCTCTAAATAATAATCCTTGGGAAGAGAATTCCACTTTCCATTTAGACTGGATAAACAAATTCCCTTTAATACATTTAAAATCTGAGCCCAAAATACAATATTCCCAATTGCAGATTCTGAGCAGAATGTCAAGTAGAAATCCTTTCTTTTAAAGACTTATTCCCTGATGCTTTCAAGAAAACGGACAATGTTTATGATGGAATGTAACCGTCCGGAAAATAAATAGAAGATATGAACCAAAATTTCACATATCCATAACGGAAATAATTGCAAACCCAAGGAACTGGCAAACGGTAATTCTCTCAATGTTTTAGTTCAAACTGCATATTGAGAAATAGAATTTTTAAGAGAAATATTGTTCAAAGTCATACATGTTAATTCATTAAACTTTCCTATTATGTATATTTCATGTACTAGATAACCAATTTTGGCGAGTCTGGCACCCAAGTGTCTCCGAGATTAACACCTTCAAGCCAACTTGAATTATACCATTACCATTCAAGGTTCAGATAATTGTCGGTTTCTATTTCCTGAATAATATTTTATTCACGCAAAAGATCACGCTATACACTGATGTGACGAAAGAAATATCATAGTTCTGATACATGTGGCAGAATAAAGTGATAGATGAACATGGTTCACTCATTAAAAACCCATAAATATCAAGCTTACCACAAGAGTACAAATTAATGAAATTTTGCAAACAGAATGTTGATGATAAACCTATTGCTATTTAAAAATAATATTTATTTTACGCATGAAAAACTTCAGAGAAACGAGTGGTTATCTCCAACCTCTGGAATAGATATATTTTTGAAAATATAACCCAGGAAATATTTAAAAAGTTCGATTAATAATTAAATATTCAAGTATACATTACATTCTAGATACCAGTTATTTTGTAAATATCTCGGAACCAATTGGCAAAAATTTGGTATTCAATATACATATATATAGTCACTTTCTTGGAAAACCCACGAACGTGCACAATAATGTGAATTCACTAAATAGTCATAGCAAACACATAAACTATGAATTCTGAGTTCTGTTCCTAATTCCTCTTGAGAAAGGTGGTTGCACCACCAAAAATTCAAGAACTAGTGAGACCCTCTTTTATATGTTTTAGTTTCTGTGTTTGCTATGACTATTTAGTATATATATATAGAATTATATATACACGTATATTCATTCACAAAGAAATAGATAAAGGAAAAGGGATAGGAACACAGATAAAGGATGAATACAGGAGAGGTGGGGAAGGCGGAATCGAGCCGATCATAAGTGCAAAAATATTTCCTTGACCGAAAATTGAACACCGGAACTTTCGACTTATTGAATTACTGATGCTCTAACCTTCCATATATACACATATATATATATATATATATATATATATATATATATATATATATATATATATATATATATATATATAGTATCAGCAGGCTGTAGAGAAAATGATGGAGGACGGTAAAGAACTGAGTACTATCGAAGAAAAATGGGAATGTATCAAGAAAGGGATATTGGAAGCCGCTAAAGACACTATAGGAACCGTTAACGGGAAAAGGATAAGGAAACCATGGGTAACAGATGAGATGATTGCAAAGATGGATGAGAGAAGAAGATGAAAAAATGTAAACACAGAGTTAGGCAAAATGAAGTACAAAGAGTTAAACAATAAATTGAGAAGGGCCACTAACAAAGCAAAAGAAGAATGGTGGAAAACGCAATGCGAGGATATGGAAAGTTTACAGAAGAAGGGTGAAATTGGTGCTCTATACAGTAAGGTTAAGTTATTATCGGGAAGTAAGAAGGCAAGATCTGTGCTAACAGTTAAAGATAAACGGGGTAAGATAATAGTTGAACCAGGAAAAATCCAAGAGAGATGGAAGGAATATATAGAAACACTGTATGGTAAAGAACTTAGGCCGACAAGGTTAGACATTGAAAAGGAACATGACGTAGAAGAAGATAGCTTAGGTCCAGGCATACTCAACGATGAAATAGAAAGGGCATTAAAGGAGATGAAAGCAAATAAGGCCGTGGGGGTGGACAACATACCCGTAGAACTGTTGAAATGTTTAGGAAAATGCGGGAAGAAGGCCCTATATGGACTGATTCGTAGTATCTATGAAGAAGGAATGTGGCCGGAAGATTTTGTGAGATCGGTGTTAGTTCCTATTCCAAAAAGGCAAAGGCTTCGTCATGTGAGGATTACAGAACAATAAGTTTGATATCCCACGCAGCTAAAGTTATTCTCAGGATCATAAACAAAAGGATAGAGAGTAAGGCAAATGATTACTTAGGGGATGATCAGTTTGTGTTCAGGAAAGGAAGAGGTACGCGTGATGCCATTGCAGTAATGAGATCACTAGTCGAGAGGAATATAGAATACAATCAGGACGTTTTTGCCTGTTTTGTAGATTTCGAAAAAGCGTTTGATAGAGTGAATTGGTAAAAATTAATGCTTGTATTGCAGAAAATAGGAATGGATTGGAGGGACAGGAGACTGATCCGCAACCTGTACATGTCTCAGACTGCTCAGGTGCGAGTGGGGAACGGAGAGTCCGGATGGGCAGTGTTAGGAAGAGGGGTAAGGCAGAGTTGCCCATTGTCACCGGTACTGTTCAATGTATATGTAGAGGAAATGATTAAAGAGGCATGGGAAGAACTGGAGGTATGAATAAAAGTCAGTGGGGAATTCGTAAAATCGGTTAGGTTTGCTGATGACCAAGCATTAGTTGCTCAGTCAGCCAAGGGGTTGCAAGCATTGCTGAGTGAATTGGAGGTTCAGTGCGATAAATATGGGATGAGAATCAATATTAATAAAACAAAGGTTATACGATTTTCCAGAAAGAAAAAGGCTAAGCTAAATATTAAAATAAGCGGGGAAAAAATAGAGCAGGTAGAGCAGTTTACATATCTCGGAAGTGTTTTGGACCAATACGGTCAAAGTGGTAGGGACGTAAGGAGAAGAATTGCGCTAGGCAAGGAGGCTTTCTCAAGGAGAAGGGAGTTGATGACGGGGACGTTTAGTAGGGATGTTAAGACAAGACTCGTAAAAACTCTGATATGGAGCGTAGCTATGTACGGCGCGGAAACGTGGTCGCTGAAGCTGGAGGATAGACGTAGATTGGAGGCTTTTGAAATGTGGGTGTGGAGAAGAATGGAGAAGGTGAAATGGACCGAAAGGAAAACAAATGAGGAAGTACTAGAAATGGTGGGGGAGGAGAGGGGTTTTGTTGAGAGAAATCCTATGGAGGCAGGAAAAATGGATGAAAGGCGTATTGAGCGGTAGTGGAATGTTGAAGAGGGTAATAGAGGGGAGAATGTTGGGCAAGCGAGGTAAGGGTAGGAACAGGATAGGGATGTTGGACGGGATGAAGGGAGGAAAGAAGTACACCGAGATGAAGAGGGACCTGATATAGATTAGTTTGCAAGGTGGGGAGTCACAAAATGTTTATTTGATAGTTGTGTCCATCCAAAAACCTACCTTAACCGGTAGATTACCTAATAATAAATAATATATATATATAATATATATTAGTGGAGAGAGAATATGTAAATGTTTATATTTAGCTATTCCTTGTACGAGAGATAAACAATTCATATCGCTCATCAATTTTTGTTCGGATTATTCATTGTGAAAAAATTTATTTTAAAGTTACATTTTAGCATTAGGTGCAATGCATATGTGGAACAAGTTACATTTGATTTGAATATTGCGTCTGTGGCAGACGTAAGTTGAATCACGGTTAATTCGCCTGAGGTAACGATGAAGGTAACACGTGGCGACCATTTCGCTTCATTGAAGCTTTCTTTTCGCCTGAGCGAGTCGTCAATTTGAGCCTATGCAATGCCGCAGAAAACTAACGGCTTATTTCTCCCTATAGGTCAGACACGAGATGGATTGAAATATTTAAATAGGACAGATAATATGTTATATACTACACTATATACGAGAATACATGTATAATATGCACATTTAGACATTCTAATCATATTAAAACGAAGGTGACGATTTTGAAGCGTGGATATTCAAGAAGTACATATTAGTAATATGTGTGAGAGGGACATCGGCTTTTTAGGTAAGTAGGAATACGAGATCTGCTCAAAAAGTTTCCTAACTTTTTTATTACAAAAAAATATTTCAAGAACAAATTATTGATTAAGATCCTCTCAAAAGTGGTCTGTTCCCCAAGGTATACGCTTATCCTAAATGCATTTTTAATTTTTGAAACAGTCCTAGAACGTTTCTTGCGGAATGTTCATAAGCTCCTTCGTCGAATTTTTCTCCTTCCCTGGAATGGTAGAATTTTTTTTCTTTTGAATGAGTTTTTAGTTTTAGGACAAGAAAAAGTCACATGAGGCCAGGTCTGATGAGTAGGGTGTGTGTAAAAGCGGTCTTGTTTTTGGCTAAAAACTCACTTCTGAGTTCTGAGAGACGAATGATCCGGTACGATGTCGTGGTAAAAAACCACTCGCCCCTCCTCCAAAGTTTGGATCGTTTTTGCCTGATTCTCTCTCTTGGGCGTTTCATAACACCCAGGTAGTATTTCGCGTTGTCTATGTAGTCTTTAGGGGTACTCGTGATACACAAATCCCTTTGCATCGAACAAAACAGTCAACATCACCTTGACATTCGAGAGAACTGGTCGAGCTTTTTTTGGGGCGGGAGGTTGTTTCACCAATCCATTGTGAAGATTGCACTTTTATTTTGATGTCATACTCATAAACATATTACTCATCACTTGCTATGATTCCGAGCAAGAGGATTTCATCCTCTTCAGTTTGATCAAACAATTCTTAACCGAGTTCAACTCGATGCTATTTCTGGTCTGCTGTTATCAGGCGAGGCAGAAATATGGTGGTGACTTGATGCATCCTCAATTTTTCAGTTAGATTTTCATCGCACGAACCAATTGAGATGCCAGACTCTTCGGCAAGTTTTCTGACAGTCAAACGTCCATTTGCACGAACGAGTTTGTTCACCTCATCGATGTGGGATTCATTAGTCATCCTTTTATGAGCAGGGTTAACACGTTTCATAGCAACCTCACTAAAAGTTGTGTTCATTTAAAATACCACTTGAAATCCGTCAACTTATGAGTGATATTTTTCAAGGAAAGGTGGTTTGTAAACGCTATATTCAACCGACGTAGAATTCCCCATTAAGTCTCCCCACATTTGCTTGAAATTGGGAAACAACTTCCTTTGTAGAGAATATTTTGAAACATGCTGTGATAGTTCAGTTCGCTGCCTTAGTCATACGTCACATTCATCCGCAGCGAGGAAGCCACATTGAAATAAGCCCTCTATGCCAAGCACGCTATCCATCCTCCGTCCTCAACTCAATCAAGCGCCATTACAATGATCTGATCACGATTCGCCTGTTTTGAACTGTAAAAATTACTCTTCTGACGTATCGCACATTATTTCAAGATGATTTCCGGAGAATGATCGATTCTTTACTCCAGAGGCTTATGGCTCGAGGTCCTTCCCCCACCCACGAGCCGCTCCCTGAGGGGAGAGTACCGTAAAAGTAGGGAGAGAGAGAACAAAGCGAATCCCTTTAAAGTTATCCCTCTCCTCTCCGTCCTGCCACCCCGAAAGACATTTCTCTGGGGTTTATCGACCGAATTTTCCCCAACATACGGTGTCTATCTTACCACCTCAGATTTGAAAGGGCTCCGCTTTTCAAGACACTTAAAGAAAAAAACACACACACATACATAATTTTGATGCAGGGAATGGTGGACAGAAAATAATTTGACGGGGAGAAGAATGGAGGAAGGTATTTTGGGTGGAACGTTGATATTCCCGCTAAACGAGAGAAGAATCACCATTGGTTGAGAAAAGGGGAGTTTGAGAGGGAAGAGGATTAATTACGGAGAAACTTACACCCTGCGAACGAGGATAGCGAAAATGAAGTGAAAGGAAAGAACTTTGTATCTTTCCGGCATCTTCATTGCCTGTGACACACATTATCCTGGGGGGACAGAGCATAATAGACTTAGATCCTCTTCTCTACCGTGCCTTTGGGCACCAGAGAATACTATTGACATCTGAAAACGAGCCTACGTTTTAAACTGCCACCAGGAAAACAAGGACTTTGTTTTCACCGCTTTTCCCATGATAGCTTTGAATTTCCATAGCTAAAAGCTCGTTAGTGTCCATCTAGCTAGAACGTAGTAGACCACATTAATCTAAGTCAAACTAAACCCTGATTTGATGGGAGCTATTTGCGACTAGCTAAGCATAGCTACAATAGGCATTTTTTATAACAATGCAGGTACAGGTAAAATTGTATCTATGGTGAACGCAAAATTTTTGAAAAAAATTGTGCATTTAATTGAGCCATTATTTTTCGAGTTTTTCTAATGAGCCAATCATTTTACCAGAGTATCAAAAATTAAAGAATTCGCACTTTTTTACATACTAAATTTCTATATCAGTATTTCATCTCTAGGATTGGTTTACTGCAGCCCTCCATTCTACTCTATCCAATGTCATTTTCCTCAAGTCCTCTGTTTTTCGTCCTTCTTTATTTGTCCTATGTACATGCCTCTTGGCCTTCCTCGTGGAATCTTTCCTTGCGTTTTTCCATCTATTATATTCCTAATTAACCCATCGTGCCTCAATGTGTGTCCAATAATTCTATTTCTTCTTTGCCGCAGAGTTCTCCGTGTGGTTCTATCCTCTCCTGCTCTTATATATACTTCCTTGTTCCTTTGTCTGTCTGTCCATTTAATTCTCAGCATTCCCCTCCAGCACCATGTTTCAAAGGCTTCTAATTTCTCATTTTTTCACTTTTCACTAAACTTTTCGGGTTACTTTTCCAATGTTCCAAGTCTCGGAACCATAGAGCGCCATGCTCCACACGAAAATATTGACGAATTGCTTCCTTGTTTCCAGCTTCAGGTTCTTTGAACATAGCAATTGTCTCTTCTTCATCAATGCGTTCTTAGTTTGGGCTATTCTTTGCTTGAGGTCGGTTGAACTTCTTTCATTCCATTATATCTGCATGCAGAGCATCCGCCCGGCAAGTGGAGAGATCCGGTGTTCAAGCCCCGGTCAAGGAAAATATTTTTACATTTGCGATCAGCTCACATCCGCCATTCCCACCTCTCTTGTGTTCGTCCTTTATTTTTGTTCCTTTCCCATTTCCTTATCTCTATTTCTATGTGAATGGACATATATAAATATATATACAACTCCTCGCGCAGTCCCTAATCTGTACGTTAATAATTATTGTAATGAACTAACTCCTGGGGAATTTCGGCTACAATCATTTTGGTCCCTTATCGTTCTTGGAAAAAATGACATTTTAACCCTGTCAGTCTTGCAGTCTATCTCTCTAGTCTTATATTCGTGATCCCTTCGACCGTAATACGTTGGGATTCGTATTATATCCTTGATGTCATCGGAAAAGGGCCCAGCCTTAAATGTTTTTAATAAGTTTAATATATATATATATATATTGTAAACGCCGCTGTGCAAGACAATCCCAACATAAATTGTCTCGCAAAGTGGACACGCTGCTGCGTTGGTCATAACATTGTTTGACAAATCTAGCCCCCCACCGCTGAACTCGGTCTGATTCCGAAATCAAATTTATATTTTGAGGATCCCATTTTCTGGTAGCATACTCTAGGTGGGGCCTGACCAAGGCAAGGGAACATCGTTCTTTCACTTTTTCGTCGCATTTACCAAGCACTGTTTTAACAAATCCCAATTTTTTATTAGCACGACCGCATATTTCTCGTGTGTGTTTTCCCCAGGACAGATCGTGAGTAATTGTTACAACCAAGTATTTAAAGGAATCTACCCTCGCGATTTTGGATTGCTTCACTTTATAACTATAAGGGAGGGAATTACGCATTTCCTAAAAATGTATTGCTACGCATTTTTTTTAATTTAGTTCCAATTGCCATGTATCGCACCAATTTTGAATTGCATCTAGGTCGTTGGCTAACACGACTCTGTCTTCGTGACTTCGAATGTCCCCATAAATTACTTCATCATCGGCGAAAAGACGCAGCTTGCTATTAACTACGGTACTGATGTCATTTATGTAAATAAGGACTAGGAGGGGACCTATGACACTTCCTTGTGGTACACCCGATGTGACCTTGACAGGATGTTACACCGTCCAGAACGACTGTTTGGACACGATCACTTGAGAATTGTTTAATCCAGTTAATAATACTCTCGTGTATTCCATAAGTTTCCAATTTCGCGAGTAATTTACAATGAGGTACTTTATCGAAAGCTTTCTTAAAATCTAGGAATATCGTATCAACAATTTATACCTATGCATAATATCCGATTGTACCGCGGAAGGAAATTTGACAAGAAGAATTGGAATGTCAACGCTACAGAAAAATCTTGAAAACAAAAGTATCAAATCATAAAACGGGAAGGGTTTTGGGCGAGACATCCGAAAAATACCAAACTTTTCAAACAGCGCATTAGTAAACCTTAATCGGAGAGCGTTTGAGTGGCAATGTTTCTAGTACTCTAGAAAACTTTTAGCGAGGATAGCAAAGACAATTTAATACTGTTTTCTTAAAATTTTGAATCAAAATGGGATAAAATTTAACAAAATTTTTTTAATAATGAAAAGATTTGCGTGGTTGATTGTTTCAATCATCCGCAATCTCGGCGGGTTGTGCCCAATCCGCAATCCGTCAAAATCCAGGCGGTTGCGCAATCGAGGCGGGTTGTGCCAGCATGTAAAAGCACATTAAAGACATCACAAGTCTCAACAGATTCAATGTAAGCGAACGACTTCGTCGTTGAAATATTGCGTGCTATGAGCCTTGAAAATCATAACCAAACAAACCATGAAGTTTTTGAGGAAGTAGATAATGGCAAATATCCTTGCTACCAAAGAACTGATCTCATCGTGAATCCGAAAAATATTGGGTCTACAGAAAAATGAATTGGAACTGAACCATTTCACAGTCAGCCATGTCCTCTTGTATCCGTCAATGTAGTAAGGAAAATTCTATAAAGGTCCTCAGTGCCAAATTCGATTACCTACTGCGTAGAAGAGCCAGATTTGTAAAACGCTGTAATGATTAACTGAGTAGCGTATCAAATTATCAGATTAGCTAGGCTGGGAATCAGTCACGGAGCAAAGATTAAATTACAGATTAAATCCCTTACATAATTTGGATACCTCTCTAGCAATGATGTGGAAAATATATTATTACCCCCATCGTACTACGGTAGACGAGATCACGTCAATATAATTAGAGAGACTCAGTGCAGGAGAGATAGATTTAAGATGTCATTTTTTTCCACGAACGATAAGGGATCAGAATAACGTTGTCCGACCGTGAGGTCAAAATTAGTCTGGTATGAAGTTACCCCCTGCCAAACCCCCTAGTGATGGTTTTCAGCGTACTAAAATATTCTGTAATACTATAATAGATCATGCCAGAGGTTGACAGTAACATTGATACTTTTTTCTCCTGTTTATTATGAGTCCATCCCCACGTGATAATACCATAATTAAACTGCTCGTATTTGAAAATGATGTCGGTTTTCCGCGGAGGAGTAGCGAAGAAATAGAACGGAGGCTTGAATAAACGTCCTGAATGGTCTCCGCATGGTAATCCACCTTCTCATACGACCTTTACTTGTGAACTGCTGTCGGATCCCTAGACGGGTGCGGAACTGTAGCTGTCAAACCTCCTGATTTGGCGGCCTCTGTGTGAGATCCTAATCAAGAAATACTTCAATGACTTCTCAACTATTGTTCAATGTATGTGCAAAGGGTACATCCGTTGATGAAACGTTCATTTTGAGATGAGACTGCATTAAAAAATTAAAGGTATCTATCATGGGACAAGTAATCGTATTTAAATATGCCAATCTGTAAATTAAAGGTTATAACTTACGCACAAGAATAGCCAATTTCATCTCTCATGGGTCAAAAACAGCTGGCGAAAGAAATTTCAGTTGCATAGGTCAATTAGCTTGGCTGAGGCAATTGATTTCTCGACTGGTTTCTTTAATTTCCACAGTCATGCCCACAATCACGCTTACGACTTTTAAAGCCTAGTTTAAATGGTAGTATTTACTTATCAGTACCACAAGGTCAAATTAAATTAATGTTTTATAAAAAATTACTCATGCATGTTTATTAACTCACGTTAATGCTTAACACCGCGCCAGTAACCATAATTAGATCAGTTTTAGTTAAGTAAAATAAAATTCTTAGCAAGTAAAATATAACAGAAATTAAAATTCAACAATAATAAAGCAAAATAGCGACGAGTGGTCATAAACAAGTAACCAATGTAAAGGTAGACATAAACGTACCAAGACGGAAATGGAAGCCGCTATTCTTAATTCGCAGTATCTACTGATGAGAACCCGTGACAAAAATTACTGGTTAACCTTCACTCATGAGAAATTGTAAAGAATATACTATGTTGCTTGACATTTTTATCCAAAATCAAGGTAATATCTGGATTTTCAACCATGCCTCGTGTTCCGTAAGACACTGAAAAGAAAGTAGGTTTCGAACGCTAGGAAATGTGGCCTCTTCACCGATTCCCTCCCCGTTCACAACCCAAAATTCTTTTGTTATCATTTTAAATGAGCTTATCCCCAAAATTTTAAGGAGCATACGTTAATCCTACAAGTGCAAGAAACTGAGTTGAAACATTTGAAGGCATAATTCCTCAAGTTCAAACCTTGAGAACCGGAACAGTTTCATGATCAAGCCATTAATGGAGTCAGATTCATCGACACAGAGGACGAACACGGTGCTCTTCCCCTAATTTCCGTTATTCCAAGCGCAGAACTCATCAACCAAATGGAAGGGCACGGACGCGCGGAAGAAGATCACATTGGCTCATCTTCCTGTGGATGACCCATGGAAAACGCCCCCGCTCTCTCTCTCTCTCTTTCTCTCTCTACGCTCTCGCAGAAAGCTAGGACGTGTCGGCTTCGCTCAAGTATCTCCAGCCTTCGATGGGATGTGAACGCTGTTCAAAATGAACCGTGTGCCTTACCCAAAGTTCCCTATTAAAACCAATACTATTTATTTCCCATGAGAATATTCTCAAAATGGGACGGACAGGATTTACGAGGAAGGACTTGAAATCGGAGGAGCGGAGGAATACGAAGAACAATTTCGGAGGAGAGTGATTGGATATCACGAGGGGGGAAAGATTGGGAGGTAAGAAGCTGAGCCAGCTGAATAAGCTAGGACGGCAACGATGATCGGGGTAAATGGCGGGAAAGCGGGGAAGAGGCTTGGTTGAAAGGAGTGGGGATAACGCGCAGATTTTGGCGGAGACGACAGTGAGGAGGTGAGGGCCGTAAAATGGGGAATAGAAGGTCGACAGGGATGAACGGGAGGATATTGCGAGATGCAATATTGACTACTTGTCTGTCGGAGAACGAAAGGGGTTGTGGAAGGGGATGGGGGTGATTTTTGAAAGGAATTTACGGGGGTGGGGATTGGGTTATGTGGGAAAGGAGGACGAGGGGACAGGAGTATGGATCAGGTAATTATTACGGGTGAATAAGATGGAAGAGGCTTAAAACCTGAGCTGGGTGTGTGAATTTCAAAAGGCAATTATTATCTTTGATTGCAGAGCCGGAAGAATTTTAGTCTCATGCCATTACACTCACCTTTTCCTCAGTTTCACCACCACCTTGAACATTCGGAAAACCCTTGCCGTTGGTTGCACAGATGCCTTAAGCGATGCTGTACATTCCGATGAACCCTAAAAGAAAAAAATTACAACTTAAAACCTTCTTGTATCGTTATTCTTCTTCATGTGTAATCAACATTAAAATAAGTGAAACAAAAACGAAGCCAGAAATAAACATGTACATTAAGATCTATAAATTTTAGACCGATTACAGTAAACATTTCTAAAGTTTTGTCGCTTAAAATAATTTAAATTTTTGTTCTAAAATTCCGTTATACAATAAGAATACAAATATTTACTGATTAAAAGTAAAATAAAAAATCGATAAAGAGAATATTCAACCAAAATGTTGTTTAATACAAGGCAACGTGAATGTTTAAGTTGGAAACTTTGCTTATAATTGTTAACGTTTAATGACAAACTGCATGTACGTAAGTAACTGGTTCGCTTTGTAAAAACATACTTTATTCCTGCAAACGAATAGTTTTATAATAACCTTATTCCTTTCTTTGAAACTAAAAAAAACCTTATTTTCTAACACTTGTTACTTCACCTCGTTCTTAATAAGACAAACAGATAAATTGTGCAGCGCTAATTAAACAAAGGGAACACATTTTATTTGCAATTTTTCAGCCTTTTCATAATCATGAAGCCATTTTTTAGCGATACTTTTTCCTCAATAACTTTTTCTCTATTTTTGAACAAAGTATAGCTAAAACAAAACAGTTGATATTCAACAGATGGCCACCTACTCGTATCTCATTGGACATGAGTGTCATTAAAAAGATCTTTAAAACGATCACAATTATGCCTAATCAGATAAAATAGTGCTAAAACTGCGAAATGTTGAATGGGAAAAAGGAACGTAAATTACTTAGCATTCTTTTGTGGAACTAATACCTAATTCAAGTCAGTATACGCGCAGGAGCGAAGTTTTCCACTGCCTTCTCAGGCGGTTAAGGAGTTTGGGTTTCCCGCAAGCCATTAGGGCTCCTTAAATTCTTCCCTCAAGCCCAGGCTTCCTTTGAATCGGGTAAGCAAACTGAGCGAGGAGGAGTAAGGGTTAAATGGTGAAGGGTTTTGCCGCATAAAACCAAACCTCTACTCTTCCCCCTTTTAAGGAACAAGAGGTCCTCATAGAGAGAAAATTAGTTCTCTGGGCGTTGAAAAAAAACCTTTTCCAGTTAGGACATATTGGATTTCAGACACCTCAATGAACTGTTTCAGTATATTAAAACCGCTGCCTTGACTATATTACTATGATATGATATAGTTCTATCATCCCTGGATAATGGAACTTTTTATTTACATTCTTTTTTCCGGCTACGATGAAATAGTTTGTGTGTCTGTGCAAATAAGTAATGAAGTAAGCACTTGAGGAATCAAGTCTTAGCAAGATGACGGTCAAACTTAGCCGCCTTTCACTCAACCCCTTTGATTCGAACGCGTTTCAAAATGGAATGCTTAGTTAAAATTCACCTCACTTTTTCCATGAATCACCTTATTTAAATTCCTTCACGTCGTTGTTACTTCATCGATCTTGTTTATATTTACTGTAAAGATTGTTCCGGAAATTTAAAAATTTTTAAACATAAATTATCACTAATGTAAACAGGATAATCAAAGTCAACCGGAATAGATAATAACAACTCCGAGTAAAATTTAAAAAAATATACCTTAACAGTAATCCTCTAAATGGCCTAAATCTATTCACGGATCTCTTAAATATTTAATCTCTGCAGAATTTTACGCAGGGAACTTCAATTACAGTCATTATATTAAACGAAATATGACAAAAAAGAGATGAAAATGTTTTTTAGGATGATTAGCATGAGTCACGATGGGGCTTAGTGGTGGTGTCAAACACGATTTTTTTGCACATTAAGCTCTCCCGTTACCTGTTAAATTATTAAAACATTATTATTTGTCTTTAGATTCAATCCTAAAACCATGTTCTAGTAAGTTATCCTTGATCACTATATTATATTTCTCCTCCTGGTTTCTACAATATTATCCTTCAGAAATATATCGTTCTTCAGGATGTGTCAAATTGGTTCTTAGCTGTATACTATGATACATACGTTTCTACCTCATCTACTGCTGAAATTATTATGATAAAATCGAAAGTTCTTGCTTGGCCTGCAGTCAATTCAGAACTGACTGGTTAACATGGCCAGGATGAGTATTTCATGTATATTTGTTTGATATTCACTACTATTGTATATTATGAAAATCATATCACTGAGGTATGTGATAAAGGTTTTCTGTAGTTGTACATTGTATTGATGGTCTTAATTCTTTGTATATCCTTATTATCTTACCACACTTATCTTTAACTGTTAGCACAGAAGGCAAGATCTGTGCTAACAGTAAAAGATAAGTGGGGTAAGATAATACTTGAACCAGGAAAAATCCAAGAGAGATGGAAGAAATATATAGAAACACTGTATGGTAAAGAACTTAGGCCGACAAGGTTAGACATAGAAAAGGAACATGACGTAGAAGAAGATAGCTTAGGTCCAGGCATACTCGACGTGGAAATAGAAAGGGCATTAAAGGAGATGAAAGCAAATAAGGCCATGGGGGTGGACAACATACCTGTAGAACTGTTGAAATGTTTAGGAAAATGCGGGAAGAAGGCCCTATATGGAGTGATTCGTAGTATCTATGAAGAAGGAATCTGGCCGGAAGATTTTGTGAGATCGGTATTAGTTCCTATTCCAAAAAAGACAAAGGCTACATCCTCTGAGGATTACAGAACAATAAGTTTGATATCCCACGCAGCTAAAGTTATTCTCAGGATCATCAACAAAAGGATAGAGAGTAAGGCAAATAATTACTTAGGGGATGATCAGTTTGGGTTTACGAAGGGTAGAGGTACGCGTGATGCCATTGCAGTAATGAGATCACTAGTCGAGAGGAATATAGAATACAATCAGGACGTTTTTGCCTGTTTTGTAGATTTCGAAAAAGCGTTTGATAGAGTGAATTGGGAAAAATTAATTCGTGTATTGCAGAAAATAGGAATGGATTGGAGGGACAGGAGATTGATCCGCAACCTGTACATGTCTCAGACTGCTCAGGTGCGAGTGGGGAACGGAGAGTCCGGATGGGCAGTGTTAGGAAGAGGGGTAAGGCAGAGTTGCCCATTGTCACCGGTACTGTTCAACGTAAATGTAGAGGAAATGATTAAAGAGGCATGGGAAGAACTGGAGGTAGGAATGAAAGTCGGAGGGGAATTCGTAAAATCGGTTAGGTTTGCTGATGACCAAGCATTAGTTGCTCAGTCAGCCAAGGGATTGCAAGCATTGCTGAGTGAATTGGAGGTTCAGTGCGATAAATATGGGATGATAATCAATATTAATAAAACAAAGGTTATGCGATTTTCAAGAAAGAAAAAGGATAAGCTAAATATTAAAATAGGCAGGGAAAAATAAAGCAGGTAGAACAGTTTACATATCTCGGAAGTGTTTTGGATCAATACGGTCAAAGTGGTAGGGACGTAAGGAGAAGAATTGCGCTAGGCAAGGAGGCTTTCTCAAGGAGGAGGGAGTTGATGACGGGGACGTTGAGTAGGGATGTTAAGACAAGACTCGTAAAAACTCTGATATGGAGCGTAGCGTAGGTACGGTGCGGAAACGTGGTCGCTGAAGCAGGACGATGGACGTAGATTGGAGGCTTTTGAAATGTGGGTGTGGAGAAGAATGGAGAAGGTGAAATGGACCGAAAGGAAAACAAATAAGGGAGTGCTAGAGATGGTGGGTGAGGAGAGGGGTTTGTTGAGAGAAATCCTATGGAGGCAGCAAAAATAGATGAAAGACGAATTGAACGGTAGTGGAATGTTGAAGAAGTTAATAGAGGGGAGAATGTTGGGCAAGCGAGGTAAGGGCAGGAACAGGATAGGGATGTTGGACGGGATGAAGGGAGGAAAGAAGTACACCGAGATGAAGAGGGACCTGATATAGATTAGTTTGCTAGGTGGGGAGTCACACAGTGTTTATTTTATAGTTGTTTCCATCCAAAAACCTACCTTAAACGGTAGATTACCTAATAATAATAATCATATATGGTGAAGGTTAAACTGCGAGAATAAACTAAACTCGTAGAATTGTAAAGCCATCTAGCTAACAAAGGTGAATTTTGAATGATCCCAAGTAACTTCATAGATTACACAGGCCTACAAAAAAATTTTTTTTTGGTGCCGGGAATCTTTCTGCTGATTTTAACTATATTTGTAGAGCTGAATCCAAATATGAAATCCGTTTTCATTTAACAGCTCTACTTTTTTAGATATGGCACATCTTACGATTAGTTGTTTTATTATTTGATATATTCCGGAAAATAATTTTCAAAGTTAAATAAATCTTTAAGTATACTAATTTATAACCACTCTGCGGTGTTCTTTTTATTTTCAATAAACTGTCAATAAGTTTTATGTATATTTCTATATTGTAGGCCAATGAGATTAAAAAACAAAAATACGGTACCAGTACAAAAATACGGTACGGTACCGGTACCGGTACAAAAATAAGTTTTTATCGCACAAGGGAAAAGGATATGCTACCCTTCTTTACTCAAGAAGAAAATCTCACATTTTGTTTAGACATTAAGGGTCTTTTGGAAAAAATGGGACTACTATCACAATATGATGCTAGTGATTGGCGTTTGTTTATTGATAGCTCCAAGCGTAGTGTAAAATGTGTACTTCTTCACAATGGTAACAGGTTTGGCGCAATACCAATCGCTCATTCAACTAAAATGAAAGAAGAATACGATACAATAGCATTGGTCTTACAGAAGATAAAATATCAGGAACATCGCTGGGTGATTTGTGTAGATTTAAAAATGGTGAACTTTCTTCTTGGGCAGCAAAGTGGCTACACAAAATATCCTTGTTTCTTGTGCCTCTGGGATAGCAGGAACAGACAAAACCACTGGATTAAGAAGGAGTGGCCTAAGAGAGAAAACTTGATTGTTGGAAAAGAAAACATCATTGCTGAATCTTTAGTTGAAAGAGAGAAAATCATCTTACCGCCTCTACATATTAAACTAGGCCTAATGAACCAATTTGTAAAGGCTCTTGACAGGAAGGATGGACCATGCTTCGGCTACTTAAGACTAAGACTATATAAGTATTGAAAAACTTAAAGCTGGTATTTTTGAGGGGCCACAAATCAGACAACTTACAAAGGATCCTGCTTTTGTCGAGTCAATGAATGAGATTGAAAAAATTAGTTGGATGTCATTTGTTGAGGTCATAAAAAATTTTCAAGGAAATCACAAAAGTGAAAATTATATTGAGCTGGTAAACATTATGCTCAGTAACTTCAAATCACTTGGATGTAATATGAGCACAAAATTTCACTACCTACACAGCCACTTAGACAATTTTCTTGGAAATTTAGGAGACACAAGTGAAGAACAAGGTGAAAGATTTCACCAGGATATAAAAACAATGGAAGCTCGCTACCAAGGAAGACGGGATAACCATATGATGGCAGATTACTGCTGGTGCTTAAAACGAGACTGTTTGAACAAAGTGCACTCAAGAAAATCGCGCAAAAGAAGCTTCCGATGTGTTGAGTGATGTTTTTATGTATTTTTTCTTTTCAATTTGATTTATTACAGTAAAAAATTTTAGTATTTGTGTTCAATTGTATTGTAAAATTCTGTTGTGTTTGTGGGTGATTTAACAGCCCTAGAAATAAATCAAGTCTTTATATTTAGTTGGTTTTATTATTAATATAATATTCCCATATCATCATGTAGAAGATTTTTTACGTAAGTAAGAACAATTCTATATCTTGAAAACTATAGCTGATAGGAAAAAACTAGTGTCATAATTGGATTCAGCACCCCAATTGTTCTTTAAATCAACATTAAAAGCTCCGGCACCAAAACCACTGTTGGCCTGTGTTATTAATATGATATTCCCATATCATCATGTAGAAGATTTTTTTTACGTAAGTAACAACATATCTATATCTTGAAAACTATAGCTGATAGGAAAAAACTAGTGTCATAATTGGATTCAGCACCCCAATTGTTCCTTAAATCAACATTAAAAGCTCCGGCACCAAAACCACTGTTGGCCTGTGTTATGTATCCCGAAAGCCTCTTCTTTGCCCAAAGAGTATTTCTTTCATCGGTTTTTCAACTCTCTTATTATATTTTCCAGTCCCAAGGTTTTACTAATATTTTATTGACTTCTCTACTTAGCGAAACCATTCTTATCATTTTTTAAATCCTTCTTTCGCCAACTAAATTCTCCTATAAATTTCTTAAAATTGACGTCATTTTCCCCTAGTATTGCTCAACTTACTCAACGCGGTTCACTTTCACTACTACGTTTTACTTCGCCCACTTACATTTTTCAAATCTTATAACTTCCATGTTATATTCCTCTAATTGATTCTGTATATGACATAACAAGAACTGCAATCTTGTGCCTCTGCTTAAAAAATGTTTGATAATTTGCAAGGCAAACTTTTGTAATGACCTTATCCCATACCTATCAATTCCAACTTGATTCTGCTTCCGTTACCCTTACCTGTGTATCTGATTTGCAAATAACTTGCTAATTTGCCACATATTTCTCCTTGTTCTCCGCAATTCCACGATTACTTCATCTGCCTTGCCCATTCTATCCCTTAAACAACAGAATATCCACGAAGTACATAAAAAAGTATGTTTACACACTATAATATTTATCATGTTATTATAACTGTAATGGTGAAACGTGCTCCCCTCTCATCTTTAATTCCAAACTGATCATAGTTAATTATGTTTGCTAATATGTAACCATCTATAAACGATCCGTAGCATTACCTTGACCACATGTGTAATTCAACTCTTATGTTTATATAGTCCTCACATACTAACGCTTCACTCTTATTCAGGACGGTTGTCAAACGTGATGATCTTAGTATTTTCCTTCAGATATCATATAAAACGGATCGAAACGAGATGCAGTGGCCATCTAGCGACACATCTGACGACTAAAAGGAGAGGTGGTGCGTTTTTTTACTTCGAATCGTTACGCAGCAGCGGTACGTATCTTAACCTGATCGTCGCCAGGTGTAACGGAAGCAATGAAGGAGCTAGAGGAACAGCCTGTGTGCGTGAAATTTTGTTTCAAACTTGGCAAAAGTGCTACGGACATTTGGTCTGATTCAGCAAGTTTTTGTTAATAAAGCCATGAGTCCAAGCCAGTGTTTAGTGGTACAGTCGTTTTATATCGGGCAGAACCTCGACAGATGAAGATTCGCGAACGGAGCGGCCTTCCACTTCGACAGACCCCTAACCATATCAAATTGGTGAACAATTTGTTGTGGTCAAATAGCCGTTTAACTGTTATGGAGATAGCTGAGGGAGTGAACAGTAGTTTTGGATCCTGTCAGACAATTTTGACAGATATTTTGGGCATGATGCGCGTCGCATCAAAATTCATCCCGCGGGTGCCGACGGATGGGCAGAGACAAAAACATGTGGACATTTGTCAAGAACTCCTGGATCGAGCCAAGGTCGACTCCTTCGATTGGCAAGGACTGATTCCTTACGAATACGCCCCTCAAAGTCAAACAGTCAATAAAGATTTCTACCTAGAGGTTATGAAGAAGCTTAGTGAGCCGAAAGAGGGCGGACATGTGGAAAAAAACAATGCATGGCGTTTCCACTACGATAACGCGCCGCCTCACACGGCGCTGATCGTCACTGAGTTTTTCGCCAGAACCGGAACTTCCCTGATCCCACAGCCACCCTACTCTCCAGACGTGGCCCCATCAGACTTTTTTTGTTTCCAAAGTTAAAATCAACCTTGAAAGGGCGCCGATTCGACTCTTTTGCGGGCATTAAAACTAATTATACTGCAGACCTGAAGAGGAACCCTATGGCGGCTTACCAGGAATGGTTCGAGAGCTGGAAGAAATGTTGGCAAAGGTGTGTCGTCAGCCAATGCATGTATATACTTTGCGAGCGACAAGTTTGATTAAGCTGTATCCGTCGAAATAAACAAGTTATGAAATCAGTCCTGTCTTTTTTTGATAACACCTTGTTACAGTGCCGAGACCAATTTTTTCCCGGATCTCCTCCCTACAATAGCAATTACAATGCATGATTTTTCAGAACCCCCAGTTATCTCTCCCTCATTTTGTAGCCCAAATGTCCTCACGTTAGTTGAAGTGGCGGTTTCCTATTAGAAGTTGTTCCATCACTCGGAACGCTGTATTATGTTTCCATAATGCAAACTTCTTAGATTATCATCGACTACGTAGAAGATGGCGAAAAATTCATGAACTGAATAAAAAAATTCGTCATAGCCTAAATCAAATTCTAGCCAGACAAGGTATTTCTACATGACGAGTATCTTAGTAACCGACACATTATTGAAAACTTTCCAAATTACGCCACAGAATGACAAAATATGCCAATAGCGATGGAAGAAACGTAATTAAATGAGTAACTCGTATAAAAAATGAACATCCATCGCAAATGTGATCTAAAGTCTCCATTAGTGTATGCGAGTGTAAACATACAGCTGGTTCTTTAGATCATGCGAAGTAGAAAATCATGAGTGAAATAAATACAAGTAACATAAGGCATCATTGAAATGGACGATTATTAATTCATGAATTATATTCAAATTAATCGGGTAGCATAAATGTTAATAGTAACTATGGAAACATCTTACTTGGTTTGGCACTCATTCGCCCTGACTAACACGCAAGCAACCGAAGTTTGATTCGTTTTCAGCATCAGATTGAATAGAGATAGTTTACTCCTAAATCGGGTTTCTATCACATTCAGAAGATTAGACCGACGTCTTACATGAAAGTATACTCACCTGAATGAAATAAATGTACTAGGTATTTTCCACACATTTTTATACGGTACTACTAGTTGCAAGGCATAAGCGCCATCTAAAGGTACCTGAAGACAACGCCTAAACAGGTCTACGTAGTCAAGACTGAAACCATCGAGTCTACTCCCTTTTCTGGATAATTCCCAAACGAGAACTTAGATATGACTCCACTAATATTTCATAAAGGTAATGAGAATCATCTAATGAGGGAAAGGCATATCTAAGCATGTACCTGGAGCTCGTGGAATTGGGCATCGAAAAAAGGTCGAATCGAGCGTGCCAGGCAGCTTTGAGGATGTAATGAATGTGACGAAGAGGAAGGGAACTCCTGTGGACAGTACGTTATGGTAGAATGTTCTCCTTCTCTCTTTCCCAAAGGCGCTAAATTAATCCCCGGGGAGTGGCATGGAGTGGCCCCTTGGAGGGACAAGGGGTGAGTGAGGGTGGGAAGGTGCTTTAAGCGAGGGGAATGTGGCTTTTTCCACCGTCTGACGCTCCTGAGAAGTGAGCTTTGAGAGGATAGGGCGAAGGAATCCAAAGCCTGGATGTTGTTTGCGAAGGTGTTGTTGTTAACGAAAAGGCAGTATAAGAGTTGGAGGAGAAAGAGTTTTAAAACGAAGAAGGAATCGTAGTAGGAAAGAGGACAGCCTTTAGAAAACTCAGGAGCCAAATAAAAACTGAATTTCATTTCCTTCGTAGCGCCAAGAAGAGAATTTCAAAGAAATGCACGCCATTTCCCTTCGCACAATTTTCTGATTGAATTAGGAGGGATTTTACTGGAAAAGGTAAACGTTCGGACGGAACTGCGAATTATTAATAGGTTTATCTCCTGCCTTTGATGATTGCACCCGTATAAAAAGATTTATTGGAACAAGGACGGGATGGGGAGGTTAAATGGAAGGAAATTATTGGCTAATTGAATCTTCATGGGCTCAACAGTACAAAAATTTCCAAGTAGAAAATGTCAGTAAGTGTCGCTAGTAGATAAGAAAATATTAAATTCGAGTTTACACAATCTTTTTTTTTCTTCATTCGAAATTCAAGAGCTGCATTCCCGGGTCGAGGATATTGTTTCATTTTTGAAACAAGAAATTCAGAGGAAATATGTTTGTAATACAAAGGAAGACGAAGCCTGCAACAAAGAAAAAGATATTAAATTTATTCTTGCATAGCCTCAGCCTTCTCATCGTAATGTGCGGTTTCAACGAATGAGAGAAGAATGAAACCCTTTCAACTTCCGAGAATATTCGTAAATATTTACGTGAGATTAAAAGGTAAGAATTCTCTTGAACAAAATCCTATAGAAAGGTGACGTGTTAACAATTGACATGCATGAATCAGGCAAAAAAGAAGGTTCATGTGTCTCACGTGTTGACTGCCTTTAAACCGAAAAGTTTACCTCTTCCCGCGCTCTTCACGAAAATTCTCTATTTATCGGGGATGTTCATGCAATATGGATAATGTGTAATTTCTTCCAGAAGGGCATGAATAATATGAAAGTGTATCCAATTATTTTCGTTTTTAATATTTCAAGGAAGAGTTTACAATCATACTCATTAAAAGCAAAGAAAATAAGGTTTGGCCTGACAGAAGGAGTTCCCTTCCTTTAAAAATTCAAAATTTTCTAAATAAAATTGAATCTTTTTAAAATATATATGGTTAAACTTTTTTCAAATTTCCCGAAAGAGAATTCACAAAACCTCTCCTGTTCTTGAATAACACTTACTTAAGTAACTTATTTTGCAGTATAAAATACATGTTTTCCCTTACTTCATGAAAATGTTTAAGGTGAAAGAACAAGAAAACATACAACATTGTCTTAACAAACTAAGAAAGTAAGCAATACCTTTCACCACTATGGCTTATAAACGCTCAAAATAACGCACCCAAAATTTCGATAGCAGTGATTGATGTAGTAAGGTCTTCATCACGAGTTTCTTTAGTCTTTTGCTGTTTAATGATATATTCTTCATCCTTGAAATTAATTTAAATTATGCCGTTTTTCGTGGTATAATTAAATATTTTACATAATGATAGTGAAAATAGATTTATTTTCTCTTATATTTCAATCGGTTGCCCAAGTTCCACTTCACTGGCACAGGAGCTTTTCCAATGGCCTAAATAACTAGTGATCGTAGAATAATATAAACCCGCGTGCGCCATATCAATGCAGACATTAGGCTAATAGTTGCTATTTTTATTTTTAGTTAGTGATTCTAGTGACTGAGGACCGAAATAAATTTATCTCGTTCCATTGAGAATAATAGGATTTCAGAAACATTAAAAATCAATCAAATGATTAAAATTTTAAACGAATTTTACTGAACATTATGTCGTATTTCCATCATGTTTCGTATGATAGGGCGAAATAAATTCACGTTGCAAGAAATTAATAAGCCGTATAGAACTTAATTTAACCTATTTTCTAAGGAACCGGCAAAATACTAAATATGTTAAATTTTAATTAATGCACACATAAACCAACTCCTCAAACATATCAGTCGATTTAATGTTACGAAGTGGAGGTATTGGCTGTATGTAATTGTATTCAATATAATGTATGTAATGTAGGGGTTAGGTGGAAGAAGGGACTATTTAGTCTCAACCTCGCCCAATTAAGTCGAAAATAAATAAATAAATATTCGTATAATCGTTTATTTTTCATTAGAGAAGCATTAACTGTTTGACTGATATACGCCGATATTGAATATATGGTTCTTTGGTTCGGCAGCTTAATTTATACAGCAAAGAACTTATGCAAACGAATATTTAAAATTACACCACAAATCAGTTAAGTAATGTAATGAAGGGGAAAAATTTAAATAATAATCCCGAAAATCATTTACTCTTTGGCATATAATGATCTTATTTGATATTTTAGTCCTGTTTAATCAAAAGTATTTTCGAAATCAAAATCTTTATTAAGGTGAATTTGATAATTACCTTAGGAGCCCAAATCTTAACAATGACCACTCTATCACTTTTGTTCATCACATTCCATGCTCTTGTCCACTGATAAGTACCTCTCAACTTTCACCGCCTGCATCTTGCTCCTCGCAAAATCCATTCCGAAGGCTTGAACAAGACTCCACCCTTCTATACGAGTTTATCGAACTCCTTAGCCATCTCCCATTTCCTCCTGCCTCTTGTGTCTCTGCTTACACTAACACCCTACATCTGCCCACATTTCGAAGCCATTGACCCAGAATGAAAACACCAGTCACCGGAGGCAAAATCCTTGTGTAAGTAGGGAAACGAAACAGAGGAGGTACTGCAAAGGAAAAGGTCACCCCATTAAATTAGAGATTGGCTTCTGGATGCATCATGTTACTTCCACCTTACAAAATAGTCCATCATGACAACTCCCAAATTACTCTACTGATGCTTTGTATACCACATCCCTCCAACCCCATATATTTTCTTTCTTTTCAACATTTACATTAGCATTTATCTCCATTTAACGACCTAGCTACCTCTCTTTCCATCAACAACTTAGTTCACCCGTCCCGATTTCAGCTCCTTGAACTTGAGTAAAAATTGTTGCACGCACCATTAAAACGAATTTTTACTAAACTAAGCCATTTCCATTCCCTTCTCAATCCATATTTGGCAATAGAAATTAGATGTATTGGTTCAATGAATTATTTTGTTCTAACTTCATGCGATTTTATCAGTAACTTTTTTATGATTGAGAAGGATTATTCATATTGTGATTCTATAAAATAAGCTGAGCATGATAATCTTTTAAATAACTTTATGCATGTAAATTCTTTTAAAATATTTGAAGATGAAAAAAAATGTACAAAAAGTATTAGTCGCGTATGCGTGATTCAGTTAACAAGAATATGTCCACTTTTAAAAGTCAAGCAGGGAATATACGTTACATTTAGTACAACTGTTCTATTCAAGGAAGCTGGATGTGGAGAGAATTGTAATATGATTAGGATAGCATTTTCCGAAATGTATTTCCTCTTTTATTTCAATTAACTTGGCTTTCCAGGTAGGAGTTTACAAAGTTGACTCGTTGATGAGCGTCGTTCCAGTGAAATCTTCTTTATACCTTTTTTCGCTTTCACCCTTTTGCCAGCGAATGTCACATCTCTTCTTTTCTCTTGCATTAGACGTTGTTTACAATGTAAATCAAGGATGAAAAGACTTGCTAGTTGATGCAAACGGTATATCACAAAAGGTGGTGTTTACTCACGTGAAAAGGTAAGGCAAAGGTGGCAATGGCGACCCCATGCTTCTTCGATTAATTACCGTAAAAGGCTTCCCTGAGGAAAAGTACGCCTCTCGCTCACATTCCCTCTCGCTAGCAGTTCCTCCATAAGCCCTTCATGAGGTTACGCCTCATATTTCGTTACCTACTCTACGAGCTGGCCTACATCAATGCTTGTTGGACCATGTTTTATAAAACACTCTCCTTGATGATAACCTCAGGCGAATATGAGAAACTCGTATCTAGAGGATATCAACCAGATCTCTCATCACCAGAATTAAATTTTCTAAAAACGTTTGTTTCATTTAATTGGAGGATGTTCATTTCTTTCCCCATGAGTGGACACGCCATTGAGGTGGCCTGCAGGATATTATGCAGTTGTAGATATATTATATTTCATTTGATATCTTTTCAGAATCGCAAAGAGTATAGCTGATAAATGCATGAAGATAAATCATAGAAGCAAGTAGCTTACTAATACGTCCCTCGGATTGTCAGAGAAAATTAAACCATAATCAACAAAATGTATGATCATATTCCACACCTATTAACATTTATGTTTACGGTGAACACTAAAATAATTTTTAACAACTAAAGCTAATGCATGGTCAACTTTCAACACATGATTTAGTTACTTTTGAAAGTGAGACTATTTAATACTAGAGTGATTCAGATCCTCAATGCATCCTCAATATTCTTATGCGCCAGTGGAGAATGGAAGAAGTTTCAACTTTTTCCACTCATCTAAATGAAAATGTAGCACTTTCACTATGAGATAAACCAATAGTCTCTCCATTAAGGGTTCTTTCCAAACTTGACGGAGATATTACTAGATCACCATGGTTGGAATTAACTCCTATGAAATCTAGGCCAGCGTTTATTCGCAGCTTTATAAAAGAGTACAAACAGTCTTTCAAATTGTTCGTATGAATATTATCCAATATTTCTCTAATCAAGCAGCTCACTATGTTTTCCGAGTGGCTCCTATAAAAAAGGAGGCATGCCTTGGAATTAATTAATAAAATGTGTAATATTACTACCTATAAAAATAATAACAACCGAAAAATAAGTTTGGAATCCTGATTTGTTGTCAATTAATTAATAAACATTATAGTTATTGTCCCAAAAGACAAGAATTTCCTAGGAATGTAGCATTAGGTTTTTCCCGACACAATTTTACTGAAATCTTCGAACATTTTCCACTGCGTCAGATTTTCAGCTGTCTACGTGTTTTCGGTGGAGTCAACCATCGAAATTTTAGCAACTCAAATTCTGTTATATTGACAAACCTGAGAATTTTCGTAAATGAGTATTCTTAACTCTCATCACCTGATGTTAAAACATTCGCATGGAGATATTTTTTCATTTTTCACCCAGCTTATTTTCGACCATCGTACAGAATCGTCACCAACCATGGTATTCTAACGATGTCCATTCTTAATGAATCAATGTATGATTTGCGTACATTATCCCAACTCATGACACTAACACCAGCATATGACTAAGGATAAGCGAAAACCATACTGTCCCATGAAAAATGCATTATGGCTATGCACACTTGTTTAAGTGAGCATGCTTTAGAGAAAAAAATGTCACACCCGAAATATTAAGAAAAGAGTCTCAAGCAAAGGCATTGTAATCCTATCAAAGAATCAATCAATTGTTCCACCGATCAAAATATTTCCCCTCGTCCTTCTCTGCTCCTCAAAACGAAAAATGAGTTGGGGATACTATTTGAGCGAAGTGTTTCTGATCAGAACTAACACTTTGGTAAACTGTTAATGTTATCTTATTTAATTGTTTGCTCAATATTTTCTTAATTTGGTACCAGTAATATTTGGCTAATTTTGGTTTAGCTCTTTGGCTAACAAAGGTTTTGCTAAACCCTGCTTGGTTAATCACATTTTGTCACACATCTAGAAATAAGACAAAAATTGTAAACTCTGTAGCAAAAAATCAGTAACTGACAGCTATTTTTAAATAAAGGAAGTAACTCGTTAGCTAGAGACAGTGTAGGCAAAAGGAAATACCTTTGATAAGGATAATTAACGAATTTCGCTTGCCAAAAATTCTATGCAATTCAGCTTTAAACAAACTGTCCTCCCATACTAATTCCCAAAATACCATAAACCTAGGTCCTTGTCATATGGGTTAAGTTTAATTAGCTATGTGATGATATTGCAATATTCGCTTAGTTTTTATTGAGGAGCCCAAATTGACCATAACCTAGGTCCTTGTCACATGGGTTACGTTTAATTTGCTATGTAATGATATTGCAAGATTCCCTTAGTTGTTATTGAGGAGCTCAATTTGATCTAGAATTGCAACCGACGGACCCATGAGAAATAAGAAAAAAGTGTCATTTAAACACAATATAAGTGGAGAACGTCAAGAAATCAAGAAAGGGGCAGGAATAGGATAGACATAGTGGCCGGAATAAAGAGATGGAAAAAGTATGCTTAAATGATGAGGGCTTAATATAGTTTTGGACTCATATTGTGTTTTATGAGATAGGCAACGGAAATATCTTTGAAACGTTGTGTGAACTGAGTTAATCCAACGCCTACCTCATATTTT